>CM019148.1:203704974-204237950 GCA_009733165.1 Naja naja | reverse complement strand
GAGTTTGACGGCCCTGGTCTATAAACATCAAATAACATCAACCTTGGCAGATATTGTGGAAGAGGTAATTTGTGGTTTGTTCCACCTGGATCCTTAGCTCCTGCTGAGGCAAAAACCATGGCCAGGCAGCCTTCAGCAAACTCCAGCTATTGTACCAGTTAAGACTCTACAAAGACAGAGATGCCCCAACTAGAAAGCCTTACAACTGGCAATGAAGATATTGAAGTGATGGATGGTGGAGCTGTCTTTCAGGATCAACCATAAAAGAGTGAACAGACAAATTGCAGCATATTTCATATTGCAGCAAATTGCAGCATATTTCCAGCAATATGGTAGAAGAGCCAGGAAAGCCTTGCTTCTAACTTCAGTGGTACAATTTTGCGTTCTGGAAGAATTGCTGGATGAGACATGGGGGGACATTAAAGACAGAAATGGGAGTGACTTGTTGCTTGAAAACTTCTTAAAATAATAATAATGGAACACTTAAGACTGCAGTTGCCTATCCTTGCTATACCCTGTCATCCCTTCTATATTTAAATGTAGAAACGTTTTTAAAAATCTGAGGAAGCACTACACAATATAAAATGTACATTTCATCGTGTATTTTGGCTCTGTGAAATACAGTTTAGAAAACATTGGTGACTTAAATAGATCGGCAAAAGATTGTCTTTATGTTCCCTGAAGTTTATACAAGCACTTTATTATGGAAACAGTCATGATTTTTTGTCTTCGTTTAGACATCACCTGTTTCAATCTCTAAACTAGAAAAATCAGTCTGCCTTTTCAATTCTTGCAGCCCATGAAAATAAAATGGCAGAAAATAAAATCAACACAGACAGTTTCTTTCTGAAAATTAGGCAGCTAGATATCATCTTGTTTTCTGACAGTTGAATCTTGCCCTGAAACTACGTGTCATGGTAGGAAAAATAATTAAAAAGAATTCTTAGTGCAAAAGAGAGAAGCACTTCTTCATGAAATAGATCCCCTGATATTATATTTACACTGCTCAGAATGTGAGCATCGAATCAAGAAGATATCTATGACTTATATAATCATATGGGAGTGGAGGGGAATTAGAGCTCTCAAAATTTGAATGTAGTAAAATAGACCAGAGCTGCAGTCCTGGGATTATTTATAATGAAAAGGATTTAAAGCATTTCAGTGACATCGTTGGCCTATTTGTTACAAAATCAGCTAAGCATATTTATTTATTTGTATTATTCATTAGTTTATGTTCCTTTTATTGATTTTTATTACAATATTATTGCTCCTTAAAGAGATGTTTCTTTTGTTTGCTTGCCATCCAGAGTTCTCAGATAGGTGGGCAGCCATATAAAATTGGACAAATAAAAATTATACGCAGCCCAGCAATCCAAATGCAGCTCAATTTATAACCATTCGGTTAGTGACAGTTCGAGGTTACAAAGGCACTAAAATGTGGCTTATGACCTTTTTTCATACTTACGACCATTGCCCCATCCTGATGGTCATGAGATCAAAATTCAGACATTTGGCAACTGGTTTATATTTATGATGGTTGCAGTGTCCCAGGGTTATGTGATTCCCCTTCTGCAAACTTCTGACAAGCGAAATCAATGGGGAAACCAGATACACTTTACAACTGTCTGCCTAACTTAATAGCTGTAGCAAGGAACGTTGTAAATTGGGTCAGAGCTCACTTAACAACTGTCTTGGTTAACAACAAAAATTTGTTGTGGTTGTAAGCCGAGGACTACCTAAAATCTCATATTCTGGTTCAGTGTACATTCCTAATAGACAGCGTTGTTCATCTCTGGAAGTCTCAAGTTGTGTAGGTACCAACTGACGTCTTTTAAATGATTATTCCATTAAGCATAATTATTTGCTTGGGTAAGGGTTACTACACAACATACCATTATAGTATGAAAAAATTGAAAGAATTCTAAATAAGTATCTTCTATAAGCAATATTGGCACAAACACTAACAGATTTACCATAATTCTTAGAAATGAATGGTTGAATTAGTGCTCTTAAATTATTGCTTCAAATTATAATTATGATTTCAGACAACCAAAGTAATGTTTATTATACTAAAAGGAAAGAGACATAAAAAGAGTCTTGGCTATGTATAAAAATTCATTTAAGTATGTGGGTATTTATATTAATGGTATCAAATTAATTTTAACTAAATCAATGATGACTGAAAGTTAAAAATCCATGAAATAACTGCTACATCTCTTTATTAAACTTTGTTCCCTGCACGTCGCCCTCATAAATTTTTGAAAGTGTTTAGGTACACTTCCAATGCAAATTGACTTGACTGTAACCTTTTGTACAAATGTGAAACCACAGCTTAGTTCTGTACTATTTTACATTTTTCCCATATGTCATGGTCCAGATGATGTAGCATTTATTTAAAAAAAACCCTAATCTAAATCTGTTTGAAATAGAGTTATGATTAATTGCATGGATTAGAAACTAGTTGCACCATTCTTTAAGTTGTTGTCGTGCCATAAGAAATTGTAAATAGTTTGTAATACCACCTAACTAGACTTTGTGGAAAATAGGCTAACTTGGTCATATTTTAATTCCACTGAAATCAGGACTAATTTATTGTGTTAATTTCAGTGAGCCTAAAGCACTGCCAACTAAATCCAGGACCTATGTTTAGGACCAGAACATATAATAGCTGTGATTCACTCTTTCACTATCCAGCCCATTTACATGGTAATGATTACTAGCTGGGACAATTTTAAAGGGGATTAAACTAGCTCATGCAGGATACTGCTGTTAATGAATACAAGCTGTGATAGCAATATATTACTTTCAGTATTGGCAGCTATAAGACTTCTCAACCTAATTTATTCCATGAGATAATAATTAGAAAGACCACAAATTGCACCCTGATAGTGGAGTTCCCAGTAGAATGGGGTAAAAAAAGTCAAGAGGACACATGCAACTACTCAATAAAAACTCCATCCATTTGAACATCAACACACATAGGGAGCTGAGCTTTGTGGTTATGTCTACCATCTTAAGCAGGGCTGTTAAACTCAAGGCCGGGGCTGGATACAACCCGTGGGATGCTTATATCTGGCCCGTGGGGCCACCCTGGAAACAGCAAAGGACCAGCCGCGGTGCCTCTGCCAGCAAAAACAAAGGTTGGGAGGGTCCTGTGGCCCTCGTGAGCTCCATTTTCACTGGCAAGAGGCCATCACAGCTGAAAACAGAGCTCAGGAACCCATTTTGCCGGCAGAGCACTCAGCCCACCACAGGCCCCAACATAAGGGATGTCAAGCTGGCCATGCCCACCTGGCCATGCCCACCCTAATCCCCAAGGTCAAATACAACCCTAATGTGGCCCTCAGTGAAATCAAGTTTGACATCCCTGATCTTGAGGTTTCTTTTTTAAAATCCCTTCTTCCCTACAGATGCCTCTGAGAGCCCTCAGCAAAACTATATGAGTTTTTTGGTTGGATCCTACATGGTTCTCTTTATATTTTTCTGTGCTCTAAATTTACAAGTGAAGTTATCCAGGAAAATTAGAACACGTCCATGCTTTAGAAAAGTCAGGGACAGAGGTGGTATTCAACCGGTTCACACCGGTTCAGGAGAAGCGGTGATTTGGCATGGGTCGCTGAACCATTGGCGACCCCTGGCTGGCCACGCCCCTGACCCGGTCACCCGGTCGCCCAGTCGCTCACTTGCCCCAGTTACTCTCCTAGCTCTCCCTACCACATGGCGGCTGCGGCAGGCAGATGTCGGGGATGCTGCACATGCGCACTGCATGTGCAGCCACTACACATGCAGTGCACATGTGCAGTAGCCCGGGACATGTCTGCCTGCCCATCCTCCGGAGCATGCTTTCTTCCTTCTCCTGGCAGATACACCTCTTCCAGCCTGGCCCGGCCCGCCAGCCAGCAGGTGGGTGGGCAGATGTTCCAGGGCTTCTTGCCCCCTTGTTGTGAGATACCTGCAGCTGCGGTGTGCTTTTTTCGTGCAGCTGGAGTCCAGCCCCACCAAAGAAGCACACCCTGTTCTATGTGCGGTCCTGGCAAGGCCAAGCAGCCAGCACATAGAACAGGGGGCACCAGACCATTGGAGAAGTGGAGCAGAGCCAGAGATCAGTAATTTTGCTGCAAGAAACCTGCAACTGCCGCATGTTCTCCAGCCCTGACAAAAAGCACAACATGCCAGCCCATTGGAGAAGTGGAGCAGCAGGCTTCTTGCCAAAAAAGGGTGGCTGGAGGACTTTTGCTCTGAAAAGAGATGGCTGGAGGTGACTTTTTGATGCCAGAAGCCTCCTCCAGCCACCTCTTTCCCAACCTGCCTGCTTCTCTCCTCCTCCTCTGCAATACAGAACAAACAGGCAGAGAAGGAGGAGAGAAGCCGCCAGGTTGAGGGAGGCTTCTGTGCCGAAAGAGATGGCTGGAGACTGAAAAGGCCACCTCTTTTCAGTGCAAAAGCCTCCTCCAACCTGGTAGCTGCTTTCCTCCTTGCCTGTTTGTTCTGTATGGCTGAGGAGGAGAGAGAAGAAGCCAGGTTGTGGGAGGCTACTTGTGCCGAAGAGGCAGCTGGAGGAGGCTTCTCACACAAAAAAGGAGTGGCTGGAGGAGACTTCTGGGACATCTGCCCATTCACATGCTGGCTGGCTGGGCCAGGCCAGGCTGGAAGAGCACGTCCTCTGGGAGAAGGAAGAAAGCATGCTCGGGAGGGCAGGCTGGGTAGGTGGGCAGATGTCCTGGGAACACTTTCTTTTTTCATTACATTTATATGCAGCCCTTCTCCGAAGACTCAGGGCTTACAATTTTTGGAGCACAACCCAATGCACTCAGCAATAGCCTTCATTCCATTATATGCCTGCTTATTACTAAGCGGCATTTTTACAAAGTCAGCTTATTGCCCCCAACAATCTTGGGTCCTCAATTTACCTACCCTGAGAGGATGGAAGGCTGAGTCAACCTTGAGCCTGGTGGGTTGAGCCTGCAATAATTGCAGGCAGCTGGAACTTAAGAGCTAAGCATTTAGCAGCCTGCACCACCAAGGCCCTTGAAGGTCGACTTTAAGAGCACCCCATGGAAGAAGTCGAGAACCAAGAGCAAAAGTAGTGGCGGTGGGGGTGACAGGGCGTGTGTGGCCTCCACAAGGAGTGTGAAGGGAGGCAGACACTGCACCTCTGAGGAAAAGAAGAGATGCCAAAGCCCAAGCTGTCACCTGGGAGGGAACCACAAAGGGACACATCACATGCCCCTGTCACCCCCTGCCACTACTTTTGCTCTAGGTTCTGGGCTTCTTCCATGGGGGCACTCTTAAAGTCGATCTTTAAGAGCTGGAAGACATTTTGTTAGATCGCCATTAACTCATCATTGGGAGAGGTGAGAATGCAGAAGTCTTGGGCAAAGTTCTCTGACTTTTAAAATGCATCCGGCATGGCGTCTGCCTCTCTTCATGCTCCTTGTGCACGCCAGGAGCACCTAACCAGAGTGAGAGAGAGCGAAGTTGGCTGCTATGGGGCAAGTGCCTTGGCTTCCCCTCTTGTTCCTCACAGTTGCCCTGAGCCGGTGTGGTTCTTTACTTGGGCAGCCAGACAGCCGCAGCAGCAACAGGCAGCACCACAACAATGAGGTACAGTAAAATTTGGCAGTACAAATTTATCTCCAAGGGGCTTCTGGAAAAAAACAAAACAAAAACCACCCCAAAACAAAACCCATTCAGTCAGTCGCAGTCTTTAGTTGAGCTTTTATTTGTCAACCCAAGGGGGGAGAAGGTACGTAGGAAATCACTCTGTCTCTGCAACATCGGTCATGTGATGTCACTCGCAGCAAAGTGCTGCACCACCTTGCCGAGTTGGCCACACCCACCCTGTCAGAAAGTAGAACTTTCTGGAGTTACTATGCAGTTTACAAATTAGTAGAGTTTGATGGGGTGATCAAACCTACCAATGACAGGGTGGCATTGAGCACCTCACTGTGATACTGTAGGACACACCCCTAAGTATAAAAGGGCTGTCAACTGTCATTTTCAATGAGAGAAAGAAAATGTGGAGATTCTAAGGAGATTCTGTGGAGACTCATTTTGTCAAGGGAGATTGGAGATTACTGAGAAGATCAAGACTCTGAGGAGATATTAGGATCTGACAGACTGAGGTCTGTGTGTGAAAAGATATAGCAAGAGATCACGAGAAGATCTATAACCTAAGAGAAAGGGACTTTCTAAAGGGGAGGTTAGCTATATCTAAGAAAGAGGTATGAAGATGTTAAGTTTGCATGAAGAGTCAGACATGAAGATTCAGTGAAGAGTTTATTAGTGACTACAGCTCGAATGGACCAGTCTTGGCTGGGCTACGGCTGCTACTTATAGCCAGCAGCGCGGTTGCCAGCCAATCAGAGTGCAGGGTTTTCCCGCACTTTCAAACCAATCATATTTGACATTTTACAAGAACAATTCAAACTAAACCAATGACATTCAAACCTACATACATAACACCCTCCCCACTAGGTTCAGTCCATACCAAACCCCAACCTATCTAATGTATTCTTTTAAATAGGTGGGGCTCTTACGTGTATGCTTGAGACCTTGTGGTTCAGAAGTTTTAACATTCTCACCCAGTGAGAGAAATGTGTCTGCTGACATTTCCCTACTGGGACTTCCTGTGAAAAGACCCTGTTTGATTGTTAGAATCTGGTCTCTCCTCCCAACCCATCTCCAGCCCAATGTCAGCACCCAAGTCAGGTAGTGATGTGCAATCTTCCACTTCTAAGGATGGATTTTGGCATTGTGACAGGTTTTGGGATGGTTCCTGTCGTAATGGCTCGTTACACATGGGGTTGATTCTTGCTTGCTGATTATCCTCCTGCTCCTCCCTTCCCCTAGAATTGACATCAGGTGAGGGAACTAGAGAGGAACAAGTGCGATGTTCCTGAGAAAACCTGGATCTAAGTTGATCAATGTGCCTGCTCCAGAGGACTCCATCCTCTGTTTGCACCCTGTAAGAACGAGGGCCTGTGATTTGAGTTATCTCAGCAGGAATCCACAAAGGTTCACCCATAAGGTTCTTAGCATAAACAGAATCACCCACACTGAATGTGCGAACTTTGGAAGTGGAATCTAGTGGTGCGTTGGGTGTAAGTGGGATGAAGCGGTCAAGGGAAGACCTAAGTTTCCTACCCATCAACAACTCTGCTGGGGATAAGTTATTAGATGGGTTAGGAGTGATGTGCTGAACACTAAGAAGTTTTTCAACTTTCTCAGTGATGTCCCCAGGACCCAGTTGCTGAAGTTTCTCCTTGGTAAAAGCATACCATGCGTTCAGCCGGCCGTTAGCCGAAGGGTGCCCAGGGGCAGTGAGCATGTCTGATACCCTGTTGTGCTAAATAGGATTCAAAAGGTTGGATGTAAATTGAGGGCCATTGTCAGAGACAAGAACATCAGGTAACCCGTGGGTTACAAAAAGTTTTTGCTGCTTGATGACAGCATCAGTTGTGGTGGATGCCATGGGTTACCTCTAGCCATTTGGAATATGCATCTACTATAATAAGAAAGGTGCGCCCTCTGGTAGGGCCTGCAAAATCAATGTGAATCCTAGACCATGGGCCCTAGGACATTCCCATTCCTGTTGGGGAGGTGGGGCAGGCCTGACTACCTGACAGTTGGGACAAGATGCAACCCAGTTTTCAACCATTTTGTCAATACCTGGCCACCATACATAATTCCTGGCCAATCCCTTCATCCTTACAATACCAGGATGACCCTCATGTAACATTTCCAAAACCTCTTTTTGTAGTTTGCAGGAATAACCACCCTGTTACCCCACAAAATACATCCTCTTAATACAGATAATTCAGTTTGCCTGTAATTCCTCTCTGCTTTGGTCAAAGTGCGAGTAAAATGCAATAGGGCTTCTCTCCAGCTGGGAAGCCTGTAGCTCAAAAAAAACCCACTCCAAAGGGGGATGCATCACAAGTCAGTATAACAGGCAAATTCTCAGAGAACTGTATCAGTACAGCATCAGACGTGATTAGTCTTTTAATACTCTTAAATGCTGATTGTTCCTTCCTCCCCAGACCCAAACAGACTTTTGTCAAGTAATCTGTGCAATGGTTCTGCAATGGTTGCCTTCTGAGGTAGGAACATGTGATAAAAGTTAATGAGTCCAAGGAAGGCTTGCAAATCTGTTTTGCATTTAGGTCTAGGGGCTTCTTTGATTGCTTGAACCTTGGCATCAGTAGGGTGGATGCCATGCTTGTCAATCATATAGCCCAGGAACTCAACCTTGTCAGTTTTAAGAGTGCATTTTTCTTCCTTGACTTTTAACCCGCTTTCTTGAATCTGGTAAGGACTTCTCTGAGTCTTTCTTGTAACTGAGTGTCATTTTCAGCAGAGATTAACACATCATCAAAGTAAGGCACTACCCCTGGCTGTCCTTGGAGCATCCTTTCCATAAGGCTTTGAAAGATGCCTGGTGCCACGCTTACTCCAAATTGTAACCTTTTACATTTGAAGGCACCTCTATGAGTCACAATGGTTTGGGCCTCTGCAGTGACATCATCAACTGTTAGTTGTTGATATGCCTGGGCCAGATCCAATTTGGCAAAGACTCTACCCCTGCCAAGTGAATGTAATAGATGATGCACCACTGGAACTGGGTATGCGCTCTGCTGCAGCTCATGGTTCAGTGTCCCCTTATAGTCTCCACAGATTCTTACTGACCCATCAGTCTTGACAGGTGTGACTATGGGTGTCTCCCATCTGGAGTGGTCAGTGGGCTCTAAAACTCCTTGAGCTATTAGTTTATCTAATTATGCATCAATTTTTCCTTTAAGGCAAATGGGACCCTTCTGGGCTTTGACGAATTGGGGGCACCTTGGGATCTAGGTTGAAAGTGATAGGGGTCCCCATATACTTGCCCAATCCTTGCTGAAGACCTCTGGAAACTCAGACTTCAAGGCCTCCTCCCATTCAGAGTTGCTCACGTGATTGATGCCAGTCACCTGGATGCCTAGTGGATTGAACCACTCAAGTCCCAGCAAGCTTGGGCGATCCTTGTCCACGATGGTCAGGGACAAACGTTTGGTGTGGCCTTTGAACTTCACGTTGAATTCTCTTGTTCCAACTACTGGAATCTTGTTCCTTGGTAGTCTTTAAGAGTCAGTGCTTGCTTCTGGAAATGTTTCTTCTGAATGTTGGGAAGTAGCCTGTGAATAGTGTCCCATGACACCATAGATAAATAGGAGCCTGAGTCCACTTCCATTTGGCAAGGCCTTCCTTCAATGAGTACCTTCACATGTACTTTTCTGCTTCTTAAGGTTGAAGAATGACCAATGGTGACTGTTTGATGAGTTTCATTCTTCCCATTTGCTTCTGAGTTGCACCCCATTTTCTCACTGAAGTTGTTGGGCTTGAAATCTTTGTCAGGAAACTTTCTTCTGTGGGGTGGAGTTCTGGATGATTTGCAGACTCTTGCTAAGTGACCTCTTTTTCACAAGAGGCAGATGGTATCAAGAAACTTGCATTCAGTGCTTGGGTGCCCCCACAACCTCTGCAATAAAAGTCTTGCCTTTTCTTCCCAGGTTTTCTTTTTCTTTTCCATTCTGAGTCTATAAATTCCTTCCTCCACCTCACTGCAGTCTGATTCAGAATCTATTTGCTCGCAATGAGTTGTTGTGGACTTTTCCACATCAGAATGGCTTGAGGCCTTGTTAATTTTCTTCATGGCTGCCGCTGAGGACTTAGTGGCTTCTGCTGAGGAGGCCTCTTCTATACCTTCCTTCAACGTGATCTTAGGTTTTAATAACAATTTGCTCTGAAGCACTTTGTCTTTGAGGCCTAGAACAAATCGATCGCGCATGGCCTCCTCCAAGTTGTTAAAATCACATGCACCCCCAATCTCTTAAACCTGCCACGAAGTCGTTAACGTTTTCGCTTTCCCCTTGATCCCGACGGTAAAACTCATGTCTCTTAATGAGGCACGATACTTGTGGGGTGTAATGGGCTCTTAAAAGCTTTTCTAAATCAGGCCATTCCATTACCTTCATGTCTGCAGCTCCCGCCAATGCCTTCGCCATCTTGAAGACTGCCGGATCGCAGTGCGTAAGAAAGACCGCCCTCTTCCGCTTCTCAGAGATGTCGGCGAGGTCATTTCCTTCCAAATACATTTGGAAGCGATCTGCATACGATTCCCAGTCTTCTGCCGACGGATCGAATGGGGCTGGGGGGGTGTTCAGCGCAGCCATCTCACTCTTCTGCTTGTCTTCTGCGTTGTCTTCTCTTCAGGGGAATCCCACCTTCGTCGCCAGTGTTAAGTTTGCATGAAGAGTCAGACGCGAAGAGCTTCAGTGAAGAGTTTATTAGTGACTACAGCTCGAATTGACCCAACTTGGCTGGGTTACGGCTGCTACTTATAGCCAGCAGCCGCAGTTGCCAGCCAATCAGAGTGCAGGGTTTTCCCGCACTTTTCAAACCAATCATATTTGACATTTTACAAGAACAATTCAAACTAAACCAATGACATTCAAACCTACATACATAACAAGAGGAAGAACTGTGAATCTCTCATAGTGACTTCTAGTTCCTTGAAGGACTGTTTAAAAGGAAAAAGAAGAAAAGACTCTGTAGATATTTAAGAATAATATATTTATTGATTGTTTCTGTTATAAATAAATCTGTTTTGATCTGACACAACTTGGCATTGCAATTTATTGAATGACTCTGTGAAATAGATATAGGTTTAAAGATCCAGGCCAAACTCAATTTAATATTATTTAACACACCCAGTGACATGACCACCAAGCCACACCCACCAAATAAGCCACACCCATAGAACCGATAGAATCCCACCACTGGTCAGGGAATAAAATCACACCATCTGTTTAACACAATGGCATTTCTCTTTCTGTAACAGCCAAGAAAAACACTTTTTGGTAGTTGTGACATACTTTGACCGTGGTTGTTGAAATAAAATGGAAACTGAGAAAATAAGCGATTTCTGTTAAATCTTTTAGCTCTGACAATTACATAGGGTCTGTTGACAATTCAAACCATTTCTGAATTTAGGATATACATTTTCCAAAGTCTGTAATGTTTTAAATAAGCAATTTTTAGCCTTTTAGTTCAGTACCTAATTCAGCCTTAATAGTCTGAGTGATTCTTGGTAAATACAGCAGTCTTTTAAATAACTACACTGTTCCTTTCATGACTGCAAAAATTACATTAAAAAACAAACTAGCAGGTAGAATTGATAGCTGGGATACTGCATTCCATATGGCCAATCCTAGATAATTTGGTTGCTTTAGTTAACATTTTTGGAGCTGTACACAGTAATCTGCAATGCTAAGTATTATTTATTTGAGCTGGTCTCAAGGCCATAAGATTTCCAGCAGAGATCAGGCAAGCTGCCTGGAATAGATTTCCATTGAAGATATTGGGAATACACCTGGATCATTTTACATACAAAGCATTTACTTTAATTCCAGAATGGGAATCAGATAGTACCAACAAAATGTAGGACCAAGAGCAAAATATAAGGTTTTTGGTTTTTGCCTGAAACCATTGGCCAGGTTCCTTGTTTTCTCTCACAAATCATCTTGGCCTCTTTGTATATTTCATAGAGGCTTGTATTTAGGGAATAACACTGTCTTCCTGTTGTTTTTTATTCATTTGGCATTCTGTTAAAATGAGTTTGGATGGCCATTTTTCATATAAGGACTCTTTAGAGCAGGGGTCGCCAACCTTTTGCACCTCAGGGACCACCAAACTCATAATTTTAAATCACAGGGACCACTAACCGGTTATGTGGGCATGGCCTAATTTGTGGGTGTGGCTTGGTGGTCATGTGACTGGCTGGGCATGGCTTGTATATAAATATCATAAATATTTATATAAATATTGAATTTTTTATTAAAAAAAGAGCAACTTTTACCCAAAATCAGGCAAAGCAGGCAGGCAGATTGAGTTGCTGACAGAATCACAGATTCATTCAGAAATTTATCTATCTGCCATCGGCTAGCTCAGTCTCTCAAATTTGCTTGCCATGAGTCTGCACTAAATAACTGAACCTTCAGTCCTAAGGGAAGTTCGGCTGGGCATAAAAGCAGAGCTGAAGATCTAAAGACTAGCTAGAAAGCAAGAAATCCAACCATTTCCTGCTTCCTAGCTAATCTAAATCTCCCAGCACAGCAGAACAGATGATGATCGGAAAAAGGAAAAATAGCAATTTAGCAGGCAAGTTTGTCTGGTAAGGAATGAGTGGAGGGCAGGGAGAGTTCCCACAGGCTATGTGGGTGGCACAGCCTTGTGTTTCTGCACAGCCTGGATTAATTGCTTTGGGGGGTGCTCTGGGGGTGAGATTTCTCTGCGGCCCACCAAAATTTTCTCATGGCCCACTAGTTGGCAACTGCTTCTTTAGAGCAGGGGTGTCAAATTTGTGTCATCACAGAGTCATCATGTGACTTATCATGATCTTTTCCCCCTTTGCTAAACCGGGTGTGGGCATGACCAGCATGTGATGCATCCAGCCCCAGGCTACAAGTTTGACACCTCTGCTTTAGAGAAATCACAATACTTTGCAGTGGAAAATTTCATGAGCTCAATAATGCCACTAGAATATTTTTCTCCACTCCAGATCTATAAATTAAATACTCCATCTATCAGAAAAAAATATTCTAAAATAATTCACAGTTTAAGGGTGGTTTCATGCAAAATGGACTCTTCCATCTAGGTAGGAAAACTCCCAAAGAATTAAAATAGCTTTTTGCACATATCCCATATATGAAAATTGATCAATTATGGCAAGTATAATTTGGCAGAAAAAATCTGGAAGATCCATTAGATGACAAAAAAAAAAGAATTTTCCACTTTAGTGTTGTCCAGATTCTTGCAGCCTTGATCTGGTAGCACTGCAATGAGCGTGGCTCATATTTTTCTATTACATTGTAAATGTTTCCAAGTTTGAGGGGGGAAATGACTTGTTCTAGATTTTTCAACCAATAAGATTCATACAAATCACATAATTTATTCATTTATTTTCATTTCAGGTGCAATTCCCTAAGGGGAAGCAAAGCCCATGATTAGAATAGCAAATATGTTTGCCTTTCTCACCGGCTCAAGGTTGATTCAGCCTTCCATCCTTCTGAGGTCGGTAAAATGAGGACCCAGACTGTTAAAGGCAATATGCTGACTCTGTGAACTGCTTAGAGAGGGCTGTAAAGCACTGTGAAGCAGTATATAAGTCTAAGTGCTATTGCTATTGCTTTTAAAGGCAAATACCCCAGGGTTAAAACAAGAGAAATTAAATGAGAGACAGCAAGAAATATTTTAAACAGTATTCTCCTCTTTCCTTTGAATCCTATTTGTTTAAGAACCCACAGAAGAATTCCTTAACCATTTTCTCCTACCATCAGATAAAACCACATTGATTTCAACTCTGTAACAGAATCCAGCAACTTAAAAACCAGCTGATGGGAGGGATGAAATTTGGAATAAAGGAGCATGTTATAAAAATGGCTAAGTGCCCCTTAACACATCTTCTGCTTTCAGATTGTCTTTTCCCTTAGCCTAGCAATGCTTCTAGGAACCCATCTTCTAGCCCTTCCAGATGGCAGCTCATGCTATTATCCAAGTGCATGTTGTCACAAAACAACACACAACTGAATAGCAGGGCAATTTTGTATCTTTCATTACTGATCTATCATTGCACTCTGACCACTTTGGTGGCTAGAGAATGATGTTTGGATATTTCCTGACTAAGCCAATTGATTGCCCTTAATATTCTTCAAGCTGTTCTGATTGTCCTTCTGCAGGTCTTTTCCCCATTTCTTTTCCCCATTTCTTTCTTTCTGGCAAAAAAGAAAGCCCTTCCCCTGCTCAGATGTATGATGTAGGAAAGAAAATTAACAAGTGGTTTGCTTCCTCTCATGCTCCACAAGGCATCTATTTATCTTATAGGCAGAAAACTAACACTTGAAAGCCAGCTGAATTACTAAATGTGTACTAAAACGGGAGGGGAAGGAGCTTAAAAAACATGAATGAGCTACTTGAGAAAAAGACCTTCCTGGATGTGATATCTCAAAGTGACCTACTTCTAGGAGAATACTGAAAGGGTAAAAAAAATGGAATTATACTTCATGGATTGTTGAAAAAAAATAGGAAATGCTGTGGCAATGAAGAGAAATAAAAGAAAAATGAACAGATATCTGCAGGACATCATTGACTTTATCCAAATGTATATTCAATGTGTAAATGGCCCATTTCTGTGTGGTGCAGCAAACTATTATCCATTTAGTTCATGTTTCAGATGGAAGTCTTCCTTTGTCTTTTCTTGATATATCATATATCCAATCTCGATTTTTCCCCCCACATCTGCTTTACCACTGAGCCATGAACTTTCTGCATTATATTTATATACCTGGGCAAGGTAGCTACAAATTTATCCTGATGAGGCTCCTTGAACCACTTACTTGAGATGCTTTTGGACATGAATATAATACAGTGGAATGGGAATATTTTCTTTAAAAAAAAGTAACAGATAAATTTAACAAGATTGGAGGCAAAGCAACTATTGCTTAAGCAAACAGTTAGGAAGTTGGAAGTTGTAAATGTTACTTCTTGCTTTCCTGAGTCTAATGTAGTATGGGTTTTTTTTCAGGCTGATCTCTTTGAGCTGTGATAAGACCTACCAAATTGATTGAATGAGTCACAGTATCCAATTATATGAACGTTCAGCAGATTGAGGCGGCTCTTCTTGTACCGAATCCCTCTTTTTACCATTCTTTATTTACTATTCTCCTTCCTGCCAAAATTCCCACTGCAGCAAAGGGCCACTGCTTATCTCTTATTTTGCTTCTCCTTCTCCCCTGCTACCAGTACCTGCTAAGCTGCTCTCTTGAGGGGCAAAGCAATAATAATAGGCAGTAGTGTGGACCAAGGGAAAGAGCTAATAAAAGACAATAGGCCAGGAAACAAGAAGGGAGTCCCACTGAGAGCAATTTGCTGAAGCCCTTTCCCTACAAAAATTGACAGTAATCAATATTGGAGAGTTTGTTAAGGTATTAGCATAAGATGTGTGTGTGTGTGTGTGTTGTGCACATACTGAGGTGTTACAGACCTGAAGCATTGGTAATCAAGTGAAATATGAGCAAAAGCAAGAGTTTATAAAGACTTAAAAGATGCAAAGACTTAGAAATGTCCTTCTAGCAAGATGTTTTTGTGGGAAAAAATGTTCATAATACTTTATGCTATTGTTTTGCTTTCTAATTGGAATATCTCTTTATACCTCACACGACACAAAGCCCTTCTCACAGGTTCCAGGATTAACAGAATATATAGCACAATATAATGTGTTAAAACAGACAATATTCCTCCTCCGAAAGACAAACATTTGATAGGTTCTTGAGAAGCTTGGTTTTCTCCTTGCCAGCTTTTCATCACCAGACTAGGTAAAATCATGACCCAAGAACCCAACAATTCACAGCACCAAGTTTTATATATTCTTTGTTATTACAACAAAACATGAATATTTTCTCCTAAACTAGATTATCTCCTAATTTATTCTATTTGGGGTGGAGCAAATAAAATAATAAACAGCTCTCTGAATGAATTTCAAGGAGTGTTGACAAACTTAATTCACTAATGCCTGTGTTTTCAGAAAGAAAGCTCATTATGTAGAGCAGAGTTTATGCGTACATTCCAAGGCCTCTACTCCAGTCCATTGTGACCTTTACTATATGACACAAAACAGGACCTTGGCAACCAGTCAGGAATGTGTAGATACATTCCCCAAATCCTCTAACTCGCTTTCAGAGTTTAATCCACTCACAGAACACCAAGCATAACAATTTGTTTCACAGAATATTTCACAACAAGCCAAATCTTAACATTAAAAAGTGTAGATTCTTCATTGAATATTCATGCACGTCATGCAATTATCCCAGCAAAGATATATCTCTTACTAGCTAGAAAAGTCATCAGTCACAATTGGAAATGAAAATCTGGTTTTAAGCCATTGCAGTTGTAAGTCCTGGCATCTATGTAACTGGATTCATTTTTTTTATATTTGTCATAGTGGTCATTAAGCAAATCACTACCATTCTTAAGCAAATCACATGACTGTTAAGAGAATGGTACAGTCATTCTCCCAAATGGGCTTTTTTTCCCTCAGAAATCAAGGACAGAAACAAATGAATTACAGAATAAATCAAACCAGATTTCTCATTCAAAACTCTGAAGTAACTCTGATACTTATATTTTTGACACTATTCATATAGAAAGCCAGTTTCCTTAAGAAATCCGTAAGTAAAAGGTAGACTGATTCAACAAATAACTGAAAAAATCAATTAATTTCAGGGAATAAAACAACAATTCCTAACACCCAATGGGACATCAGTTCAATAGACATACATAAAATAGCTTTGTACAAAGCACTTTCCCTTAATTGAATCACATTTTCAATTATTTTAAATTTTGTTTGGGAACAATTACCAACAGATCTTATAATAATGTATAATAGCAAGATTATAATTGCAATGTATATGTTATAATATTTCATTAGAATTTCATTAGACGCCTGCAGCTGGTGGAGCTAAGTGGGTAAAAAAATCTTCCTGATTTTATAGAAAAAACAAAGTCCAAGAGTGTAGCCAGTTTACAAAATGCATTGCCATTAAGATATGATCAACCACAACAACTTCCTAAATTAATAAGATTTCTATATTTCCCATACTGAGATTCAGATAATTTCCCCTCCTCGCATCTTTTAAAAATCTGTTTCATGTAGCTCTGCTGAAAAGCAGGAATAAAACTGAACATTAACAAAACGCCGCTAACACCACACTTCAAATTCTCTAGATTTCCTCCTTGTCCCAGCAATTATTCATCTAATCTCCTTAAACCTAAGTCTGAAAAGGCTGCTAGCTATTATTATCTCATCATCCTTATTTTTTTCACCATTTTATCTTCAGCTCCACTTTTTGTCATCTGCATTATTCCTTACCATCTCATGGAATTCATATTCAAAGAAAAAATATTTTGACCCAAGGAGATAAAAATTATGGTAGAAAGAACTCCATTACTAGAAAACAAAGTCTATGACTAAAAATGGGAAGTAGAAATAATGGAGGTGAGATGAATAATTGTATATTGAAGATTGTGAGGCAAGCAAATAAACCAGGTCTAAAAGAGCCCATTTCTGCTTGGAGCAGACTGAAGCCTTTTTACTTAGGTCTTTTCTAATTTGTCACCCTACAGACATGCTGAGGACTATAGTCCCAAGAACTCCCAGCCAATATGGCTTCAGGTTTACTGAATACTTTCTTTGCTGTAGATAAATCTTTCCCTGTCATTCACTATTGGCAAGCTGATTGATGCCAGGTGTTAGGTTTTCAAGGTGTGCAAATGGATATTTTTAAGATATAGATCAGAGGCAGAAAGATTTTAAGAAGTAAAAGAGACTCTTCCAAGCAGCTACATGGCCCCTTCTCATTTCCAGTTTTTAGATTCACATCGAGGGATCCTACATTTATAACACTCTATAAAAATATTAGAAATAATAAAGATTTATTTCATTTATAAATAAACTTTCAAGTTTCATTGTTGAAGCATTGGAATGTGCTTAGAATGTTGGGTTAGGACTTGGAGATGGCCATGTTCAAGTTTAGTATCTCACTTGGTGCCTGTGGGACAGCTTACCTCATCGAGTTGTTGTTTAGTTTAGTTTAGTTTTATTTGACTTATTCTCTGAAAGGACTCGGGGAGGCTCACAACTAAAAACAGACAATAAATTAGTTATCTAAAACACAATTAAATAATACAAGCCAATTGATTTAAAACCCTTGTAAAATTTAAAATTTAAACCCCCCCCCAAGAGGTCAGCACAGCCCGGCCTGTTCAAATAGCCAGGTTTTCAAGTCGTGGCAGAAGGTGCGAAGGTCAGGGGCCAGATGGAGCCCCAGGGGTAATTGATTCCATAAGGCAGGAACCACCACAGAATAGGCCCTTTCCCGGGGCACTGCCAAATGACACTGGCTCGCAGATAGCACCCTGAGAAGCCCTTGCCTGTGTGCTCGTACAGGGCGGTTGGCATTCGATGCCGGCAGGAGACACTCCTGTAA
Source organism: Naja naja (assembly GCA_009733165.1). Lineage (NCBI taxonomy): Eukaryota > Metazoa > Chordata > Lepidosauria > Squamata > Elapidae > Naja > Naja naja. The sequence goes on along the minus strand of CM019148.1, from coordinate 204,219,870 downwards.
ATATCCTGGATCCATGCCTTGCAAGACTTTGAATGTTAACACCAAAACTTTGAATCTCACCTGGAGGTGAGAAAAATTGGAGAAGTGAGCATCACCATGAATTTCTCGAGGAAACGTATGATGTGTTCCTACCAAGTGAAAATAATTATATAAATAACATAGTTCCCTGCCTACGGTCTGAATTTTGCTTCCTCAATCAATTCTAATTCTGCTTTGCTTGATTGCTTCTCAGTATAATTTCAATACATAATTGTCTATGAAATGTGTTTCTTACTAATGTGGAAGTAAGCTCATTACGAAGAATGCACTGCTTTAGAATGGGGCTGTCAAAATCACAGCCTGTAGGCTGGATGCGTCACATGCTGGCAATGCCCACGGCAAGTTTAGCAAAGGGGGAAAATGTCCTGTGATGCCGCCATGATTTAGAACTTCCATGGAAGAATTTTCTGCTTCTGGGAAGCATTTTATTCCTCCCTGTGATATTCAGAAATGAACGTCTTCCTTAACTATTTCTTTAATAGGTCGTTCACCTCAGCTTACAAGATCTAAGTTCTGTTCAAGATCTTTCAGCACATAAAATCAGCATGTTTTGCTTTTATTGTGGAAAGGAAGCTGCTGACATTATTTGTATTAAATACATGGCACAAAGTGGAAGCTGCAAGCTGCAAATTGATACCATATGTGCTAAAATTCAGAGTATATTGTTTGAGGCTTCCTATGTACAGTATTTAAATAGTTTGCATTAAAATATCTAATGTTATCCCATTACACACAGGGACCTGGGCATTGTGAGCATGGTGATGAATGGCACTTCCAGGAGCCAGATAATGTCTTTTTTTCAGGACTATTAATAACTTTTCCCTTGCCATAAGCTTCCTGCCAATGACAAAATGGCCCCAAATGTCTTGTTTGAATTGAAGCAGCAACTATTTGCTCTGCATCTCTTCCTGAAGCATAGCTTTGTTCTTTGCATCCAAGACTGACATCTCTACCCCATTCCTCCTGCAGGGACTTTTGGGAGTGTGAGTCAAAAACCAAGGTCACTCATGCCTTGGTCATTACCTGGTTGGATCACTGCAACACGCTCTACATACAGCTGTCCTTGAAAACCACCTGCAAGCTACAATTGTTTCAGAATGTAGTGGCACATATAGTGATGGTTGCCCCTATGTGGGGAAGAACGGGGACCAGTCCGGGAGTCTGGGGAGGACTTGGACGAGGGTCCTGCATCTAATGCAGAGATGGTGCCAGGACCATCTGGGAGTTGTGTGCTGACTCCGGAGCCTCCAGAGTCTGGCAGCAGCGAGGCAGAGGAACAAGGGGAGTCTGTTCCCAGCGCGCAGGTGCACAGAGCTGCTAGAAGGCAAGAGCAGCTAAGACAAAAGGTGTGACTCAGGAGTAAGGCTTGGATGTGATTGCCCCTCCCCTAAGGTATAAAGGAGGTGCAAAGTTAGAGAAACCTTTGCAGGAAGCAAAGTCGTTCGTTCTGTTCGGATTAAACCTTGAAGCTCAGTGTGGACTTTGTACTTTGGTTGGTTTTTTTATAGTTCATTTGGCACTTTAGTTGATGGCAGCAATTCAAAGGAGAGAAAGGTGGGTGCTTATCTTGAGGACTGTTTGGGACTCATTGCAGGCTGGGAATGAACATAATTCCCAGCGTTGAAATAAAACAAGAGTTGTTTTAACTGAGCGTGTGCTTAATTGCAGTCTCGGGAAGCCTTGGTCAGAACATTTCCTTCCAGATGCAATTCAATGTGTTAGTTATTACCTTTAAAGCCTTATGTGTCACAGGGCCAGGTTATCTGCAGGACCACCTCTCTCTAAGGATATCTATCTTCACTAGCTAGTCCCTTCCTGCCTTAAACATTGTCATCTTATGGATTAGGATGTCCACCTTTTTGGTTGCAGTCACTGCCCTATGGAACACCCTTCCCTCCTGAGTTTCAGCAAGCCTCTACCCCTCTAGTCTTCCAAAAAGAACTTAAGACCTAACTTTCCTCTCAAGTGCTAATATAAGGTGAGATTGATGGGAGTTTATTATTTGTGGTTTTAATAGAAATATGCATTAATTGTACAATGATGCTGTTCTAACTGCTGGTTTGGAAGCCACCCAGAGTTTAGTATCAGATGAGTGGCTATATAAATGTTTTAAATAAATAAATAAGCCAATACTGTGGCTATACCCATGCATTCAAAGTCATGTCCCCTCCTTTTTTGTAAGCAACACATAAAAGGAGGTGGTTTTGATTGTGGTGTTGCAATGTTGACACCCATCTCAATCACCCTTGCCCTCTTGAAAAAAGATAATAACAAAAAATTGAGTACTAACAATGGGATGCCTTTTCATGATAACAAACTCTACCACCTGAGAGGTCACTTTCCTCTGACCAATGTTTCTGAACTGGATATGCCAAAAGTCTTAGCTAACATGGTTAATACATGTAGTTCTCGACTTACAGTAGTTCATTTAGTGACCATTCACTAAACTGGGCGTGAGTATGGCCATTGTGTGATGCATCTGGCCTGCGGGCTGGGAATTTGACATTCCTGTATTAGACATTCTGTTTATATATATAGCACCACAGAACAAACAAAGAGTACAGTCACCATGTGCTTTACTGCTCAACTATATAACTGTAACAGGAAACTGAAAACTCTATTTAGAAGATAAGTGCATAGAGTATATACCATAGATCCAAACTTGCAAACACTGCCATCTACTAGCTAAATACTACTGTAGTTGTTGCATAAAAATACATTCCAACAATGAATTCCAACACAAAGTCAATAGGAAAGCCAGATTCACTTAACAATAATATTATTAATTTAACAACTGCAGCGATTCACTTAACAAATGTGGCATGCAAAATCATAAACTGGGGAAAATTCACTTAACAAATTTCTCATTAGCAACATAAATTTTGGGCTCAATTATGGTAGTAAGTCGAGGACTATAGTTCAGTATGTTATGAACTATAAGTCAGATAGTCCTGATAAGTAGCTTTCTACTTTAATTAGACTAAATGAGCTACCAGATATCTGTTGCAAAAATGTCTAAAGACTGTGCGAACTACTGCCATTTAGTATTTCATCTGGAATTTTGCATTCCCCTAATGTTGTTATTGGCAAGTATGATAAAGATATAAAATGGAAGATAAACTCATTTTAATTCCATGTGTGCTATGGGGTCCATTGAAACATTACACCAACATTTGTACATACTGATGTACGGTGCTGGGAGCTGAAATAAAAATAGCAGGGAATAAGAGTACCATATCATCTTTCTTTCAGGGACTTAAAACTATACTTTGCCAATCTAGGGAGTAAATGCAACTGTTGATTTGTTCTTGTTTGTTATCCTTCCATCCTGATCCTTTTCCATTATATTAGACTTAACAACTTATTGCCTACCACTTTTGTTAGACTATAACTACCATGATCCTCAGCCAGACAGGCCAATGGAGTTGGTTGGAAATTATAGTCCAATACATCTGGAGGGCACTTAAGGTCAATGCTTATAACTGACTTTGCCACCTGGTGGTAGCCATTCATAAAACATGAAAATTGATGTTGCCATCAGAAACAAGTATTTGTCAATGTTTGTCTCTGGATGCTGATCATATGTAGTTGTGAACTCCTATCTCTGAAGCAAGGGTTTAGAAGTTTTATACTGATCTGTCTGAAGAGCTGCCGGGAAACGATAATTCACTGTTTGATTTTTTTTAAGGCTTATTTTAATAATGTGGAGGAACTCCTCATGTCTTCTATGATTGATTGTGATGACACCGATAATTCTGCTGAATGGTCAATTTCAACTTTCAAATCACAATAAAAACCATAAATTACAGCATTTTGGGTTGTATTATTTCTCTTACCTTAAGCTTAGTCAGGAGAAGTTCATGATCATGTAATAATTTTTTGGTCTCTTCTTCATTGCTGCCAATTTCTAATAAATTTGGTGCCGATTCAACGAGCTGCAGCTGTACCCATTTGCCACACTAAAACAAAAATAAAGGCAAATATTGTTCCAAGCAGATACGGCACTCCACATTTTTGTACAGTAATTGGTTCAGACAGTAATAAGCTAAAATCAACTTAAAGGATATAAAACAGGCGGGTCCAACCTTTTGGCTTGCCTGGATGTATTGAGTGAAGAGGAATTGTCTTGGACCGTATATAAAATTATATAATCTAGTTAATGTATATTATGTATAAATAAACTTAAAAGTTTACCATTATGTATAAATAATGCTAAAAGTTTACCAGCTATATTACTAGTTCTCCGGGGCAGCATGCAATCCATGAATTGTGGGTTACAACACCTGACATAAAGGATTATGAGCTGGATCTAAATGAAGTCATGCTTAGAGTAGAAGTATTTAAATAAATAGAACTAAGGCTACTAAATTACATGTTTATTTTAATAGGTCTAATGTGAACTTCACTATTTTGGATCAGCCTGGACTTTCCTTTGCAAGCCATAACTATATTTTACTTTTATTTTAAATATTTATTTATATTAAAGATGTTTGCATGTCACCACAATCAAAACCGAGTCTCAGTGGCTCACATAAAAATAAATAGCACATAAACTTTAGCATACATAACTTTCAATAGAGAAGATGTGCAATGAATGAGATGGTGAAATAATACTCATTAAGGTTTTAAATAAGCCTTTTTTACTTCGTAAAATGCAAATTGATATTTGCAATATAGGAGCATTAATGATTCCCTTATACATTAACATCATAATGATTCCTTTAGTTAATCAGCTTAGGTTAATGCACTTTTATAAACCGAAAATAATCCTTAACAATATGGAAAACAAAGTTATAAATTCTCAGTGAATGCAATCACAATCAGAGAAAAACTACATGCAAACAAAGATTTCCCTGCACACTTTGCTGTGCTGTTTATTTAATTTTAGTCAATATGTCTTTAAAGAAAGCAAATTATTTATCGGGGATGATGCTTGATTGATTTTTAAATTCGCTCATCGAAAAGCAAATTATTTCTCTGGAATGATGCTTGATTGATTTTTAAACTCTTTCACTCATCAGAAACTTGCAGTACATTATCCTGCTCCTTGGGGTTTTTCCTACGGCAGCTCAGCATTAACTTTTATACGTGAATATTTGAGCAGAGTACAGAATACCAACCTAGCCCAGAGGCAGAATTAGGCTCTGTTGTGCTTACCTTAAGAAGAGCGATGACAATTCTGCAATTCCCAGCCTCAACCAGAACTGAACTAACAGTTGTTGTGGAAAGTGGCTCCTTGGGATTATTGTTGCTGGTCATGGTGTTGCTGTAGAACTGGGCTTCCTGTGAAAAGGTTCCCCTCTAGCAGCTGGGAAAAGCTGCTGGTCATTGTCATTGCAAAAGGCAGCAAATGGGGTTATTTGGCTGCCTTCCGTCAAAGAGCTCAGCTAACGCTGATTGCTCTGCCAAAAGGAAAGAACAGGAGGTTAAAAATAGACACCCCCCATTGAATTTATCTCTCAAGGCAGGGGGAGGAAGAGGGAGAGGGGGACGTGACACTCCTCTATTTTTGTAGTTTTTAAACTGGTATCCATTTTTGGCCCCTATAAGCATAGATTTTAGGTCTCAAAACATAAGGCTTTCTCTGTTTGCTAATAGGAAAAGGCTACATATAGAAAGTGGGGGAAGAGAAAGAAAATGAACGTTTTCCTCAAGTTGCTGTTTATCTGTGAAACGTTCTTTACATGGTGCCTTAAACGGAGCTATCAGAAAACCATTCTAGAACAGCTAAAAAACAAGATCCATACTTGTTTCCAAAGTAAGACTTGCTTTTCAAACTCTGTCTCATGATCCCGAATTATAAATATTCTAGTGTTCACAAAAAAACCAAAACCAGGAATAGCATAGACACATCACAGTCTAAGACTGTTCAAGGCAAGGAATTGCCATTTGATGATATGTGGAACAACTTGCCTCCAGAAGTTGTGACTGCTCCAACACTGGAAGTTTTTAAGAAGAAACTGGACAACCATTTGTCTGAAATGATATAGGGCTTCCTGCCTGAATAAGGGATTGGACTAGACCAGCTGTGGGCAAACTACGGCCCAGGGGCTGGATCTGGCCCGTTCGGCTGTTCTATCTGGCCCAAGGAGCCAAAAGAGCAGAGGGTTCTCTTGCTCTCCCAGAAGGCTACGTGAAGTAATCTAACTTTGAATTTATATTAGTTCACACAAACACTCCATCCATGCTTTTGTTCCGGCCCTCCAGTCCAGTTTAAGAACCCATTGTGGCCCTCGAGTCAAAAAGTTTGCCCACCCCTGGACTAGACTCTCCAAGGTCCCTTCCAACTCTGTTACTCTGTTCTGTTCTATTGTATGATAGCCACAATGAAAGAATCAATCACACGCACATTTATTGTCATTTTTAGTGGTGTTTTATCTGGAACTTGGTTAAAAGTTGGAGTAGATATCAGTTCCACTATGCTCTGGAGTAATCCACTAGTGTTTGATTTTTAGGTCTTTTTATATCTCTAACTACTTTGAGACATGAGGAGGAGGAGGAGAAGTCATTATATTATGATCTCTTTTATTCATTAAACATGAAACTCAGTCAACTGAACATTTAAAAATGTATCACAAATACCAGTGACTGCTGCTAATAGTTGATATGGGTTGCTGCCAGCATCCTAGATATCAACCAAGTATCTTCTTAAAGTGTACAATGTTCCCAGTAGTGCAGTTTTTTGCAGTTCCACTAGTGTTATTGCAGGAAGATGCAATTTCTTGATGTATTTATAAAATTCTTGACATGGTACCAAGTGCCCCGATGACAATGGGTATCACTGTTACATATTTCATCCATAATCACGTTTCATTCAATGGCCAAGTCGTGATATTTTGTGATTTTTTTCCAGTTCGACTCTGGCGTCTCCTGACTACTACTACTACCGTGTTTCCCTGAAAATAAGACCTACCCCAAAAGTAAGACCTAGCACTATTTTCTAAACCTGCCCTAATATAAGACCTACCCCAAAATAAACCTAGTGTAAATCTCCATTTCCAGGAAGACTTTTCAGGAGCAACGTGCACCTGAAACACTACACACTCACTATTTGGCACCATAAGACCTACTAAGACCTAGTGTGTTTTGGGAGCCAAAAATACAGTGTTTATTTTACTACTACTACTACTACTACTACTACTACTACTACTACTACTACTACTAATTATTATTATTATTATTGGGATCCTTTTGTTTTCTTTTTGGAGAATCATCATAAACAGACAATCAGTTTAATCATCCTTAAATATAGCTTAAGGTTGCTTTCCCAGTAGATGCAGACTGAAGTTTTCTTGATTTCCCCACCTGAAAAAATAGTGTTTACATTTTATCAGTTCTAAAAAGGAGTGAATTTTATGAATGAAGGTGAATTGAATTTGGGTCGGTCACTGGGACCAGAGCAGTGGTGGGATTCAAATTTTTTTACTACCGGTTCTGTGGGTTTGGCTTGGTGGTGTGGCAGGGGAAGGATACTGTAAAATCTCCAGTCAGAGGTGGTATTTGCCAGTTCTCCGAACTACTCAAAATTTCCACTACCGGTTCTCCAGAACTGGTCAGAACCTGCTGAATACCACCCCTGGACCAGAGATTTACTCTTCTGAGCGTTCGGACTCATGCTGGAATCCATCTTGAGGGAATTTCTCTCTACTGAAATTATGTACTTTGGGCTGTTCTGTGAATCTTGTTTATGTGATGGCTTCTTATTGGCTGATTGGTATGTTGATTTTTGAATGTATTTTTGTTTCAGAAGTTTCCTTCATTATAAAAAAAACCCATACCACAATAATTTTATTTGATGCTACTCTATTGATACACTTCAAAACATTTATTCCATGCTGGGGAAATCACAGACAGATTTTCACCAGGCTGCTAAAATCGATATATGTTAAGTCTATTAGTAGAAACATAGAATGTGCCACAGGCAGTCTGCAGAATGAGGGAACAGCTGCTTGATTCCCAGCACTAGGACAGCTGAGCAAATGAGACTAGCGTTTAGGCCACAGTCACTTATCAGAAATGACATTTTTAGCTAGTATGTTTAAATATGCCACATGTAGGTTACTCCAAAGCAATCTACAAATTGTGTGTGTGTGAGAGAGAGAGAGAGAGAGAAAGAGAGAGAGAATAAGGGCTGGGATACACACACACACATACGTGTGTGTGTGTGTGTGAATGACATGGCTGGCAAGAGAAATCTATACCTTTATTTTTATACATACATAGATACATATGTCTCTGTGTGTGTACACACACACACACAACACATATGTAGTAATTGAAGTTTGATGCTAGTTGGCAATTCACAAAGCACAGACTGTTGTCACTGGATAAATTGCCATATTGTACATGTTTCTCAACAAAGAAAAATATTGCAATAGTGATGGAAATGACCCAGGTTTTGTTCACATAAGAACACCCATCAGTTGAATCCAAAATACTCATACATTCAGCTTCATCACATAATGGTCATAATCCTCTAATTTACAGACCATCATGGGTGCCATACTCCAGAAGTGTCTTTTCTTTTTAAAAAAAAGTTTTATTTTTTTTAAAAACAGACTTAAACAAACAAAACGTAGAACATAAAACCATCATCAAATTACATACATATAGTGTGTCAGTTGGTTACAAATCTTTTGTGCTTCCTCTCTGTAGTCATCACTTATCATTTATATAAATTCTAATATTATCAATCTAATATATATGTATACATTAATTATCAATTATTAATCACTTATTTGACTAAACTGTTATTTACTCATTTTATACGAGATATTCTATATTTGCTATAAATTTATATTATGCATTCTTCCAATGATTATAAATTTTTATACATGTATTCTATATCATTTTATTACCTTTAGATGTTTCTAACATATTTCATTCAGAAGTGTCTTTTCATAGTCCTTCATTTTATCGCAGATGCAAGTCTTCTCATTGTAGCTGCCAACATCAATCAAGGCAGAGAAAGTAGAGGAAATGGATGCCAGTGAGTCACACACCTGCAACATTGTGTGCATCAACTGGAATCAGTTTCACTACATGCAAAGCAAAAGCAAAAGGTTGGTTTGTGGTTCTATGTTGATAAGCTTTGGGGGGATTTTGCAACCATTTAGGAGAGGACATGTTTTTGTGAGCCAGCCCTAGCTTTTATAGACTCTGCTTTTGCATCATGTGTTTGCTTTGTGGTCCTGTCAATCAAGCAATGTCATCTAGCAGGACCCAGGAGGTGGGCCTTCTCTGTTACAACACCTGCAACATCCTCCTGGAAATTCATAAGCTTCTACCCTTACCTGTCTTAAAGCAAGTCTTAAAAACCTGACTTTTTCCCAGGTCTTGGATTAAGATGTTTGATAAGCCCTTTTAAGTTGTAGGTGATGTCATGAGAGTGACTTTTAATCTTCCCTCCTACTAGATACTTTTTTCTATAAAAATGTTTTTCTTGCTTTTTATCTTCTAAAGCCACCCAGAATGAGTTTGCAGATGAGCAGCTTGGACATTTGACAAATAATAAATAAATAAGCTACAACATGCATATCTGTATTTTTAACTTGGAAGTGGGATGATCTGGGCAAGTGTCAAAGCATGAATTTATCTTTGCTGGAATGAATGCAGTGATTTTCCATGTAGAAAGACGCTTGCAAGATTAATCATCCATTTCTTTCCCTCTACTCACAGCCTGCGTTTACTGCAGTGTTTTTTCCTTGTTGGGATAGGGAGTGGATTCCTGAATAGATCTGGGTTATATATGGCTGCATGGCAGGGGTGGTGGTTGGCAAATAACTCAAAATCACGCAGAAAGAATTTTGTAAATGTTTGTTTTTATTTCATTTATTTAGTTATCCACAATATTTAGAAATTGCTCCATGCAACTGAGACAAAGCAAAGATAAAGAGATAAAGCACCATTAACTTGAGTAATACAGTGAAAAAAACCATAGACACCCTCAGTTGTCCAAGGCCAAAATCACTCTGGAATAAGATGTTCTTAACAGGTTTGTGAAATGCAAGGAGAAATGGCTTTGTCTGTGGGTGTGGGTGTGTATGTGCCAGCTTATTCCATGGCATGGAGCTAGTACTAAAAAGGCCTCCCATAAGGTCCATAGCCTGTGAACCTCTTGAAGGAGAAGGGGGCAGAACCTCTATAAACTTTTTTCTAGATGTTCAAACTGGAGAAACAAAGTCAAACTGTGCCAGGCAGTTCCAGAGGTTTCCTGGTATATGATCTTCCAACTGGCTTGGGATAACTTTTATTTCAACCTAGGACTTGGGACCTGGGTAACTTCAATATGGCCTATCTTGGATAGATTCTGCCTACCTAATATGCGAAAATTGTGGTCTTCTGTCTATTCAGATATTTGGACTAGAACTGTACTTATTAGGATTTATGGAAGAAGAAGTTAATAAAAAGCACATTTCTTATTGTTTATGATCACAATGGAGAATGCAGTATATGAGCACAAATAGGAACATAAAGGAGCTCAAATGTTGAAGATTGGATATTTAAAGTTATGGACTTGGTGGATATGGCAAAACTGACATATCTTTTATTAATGTCTGTCTATGGATTATATTCAGAGGTGCTATTCAGCAGGTTCTGACCAGTTCTGGAGAACCAGTAGCAGAAATTTTGAGTATTCAGAGAACTGGCAAATACCACCTCTGACTGGAGATTTTACAGTATCCTTCCCCTGCCATGCCCACCAAGCCACGCCCAAAGAACCGGTAGTAAAAAAAAAATTGAATCCCACCACTGATTATATTGCAAAAGTAGAGAAAAACAGCTTGAGGATATAGATTTTTATAGATTATTCAAGAGAAAACAATGGAAAATTTAAATAGCGATTACATGTAGCATGTTTAACCAGCCACAACATGTCATGTTCCCTGGTGACCCTGGAATCTGCAATAAACAGATTTAAACTAGGCCACATTTTTAAAATGTAAAGTCTAAGGCATGCACTTTTAATGGAATAAAAGAATCAGAAATGGTTAATGGATCTGTGAGGAAAATGAGGGTGGACGTTGTTGGTTTATTAAAGTTTGGTGTTTAATTTTATGTTTATGGACTTCTGTTTTTGTATATGTTTACATGTGATGTTTTTAATGTCTATTTTATGGATATATAATTTTGATAAAAGTTTATATACTTCCATTGGGGTACTTAGGGAGGAGCATGGACAGGCCTGCCGTGTGGGGCTACCCTCCTATGGAATCACCACAACAGAGGCAAGAGTGGCTCCTATTCTCATGGCCTTTTGGAGATATTTAGGTATTTATTGATTGCTCAGAGTCTGATAGACTGACCTACAGAAATCTTGTAAACAAATGAAATACAGAAAAATGAATAATGGATAAGGGAGAGAATTTTAAATAGAAATGTATCTTTATCAACTGTAACAAGGCCTTTTAACAGGTAGATCAGGCCAAAAAAGATAATATGTTCATTTTTCTTTTTCTAGAAAACTTTACAAAAAACCAGGAGCTACTTTAAGAATTAAGACCTGGAGAAACACAGAGGTTCAAAATGGAAAGAGACAATGACATATACTATTCCTTATGTTTTTGTTGTTTTATGCCTTCAAGTCAGTCTTGGTCCTAACAAACAACACAAAAGTCCATACTCTTTTCTTGGCAACATGTTTGGAAGCAGTTTGTCATGGTTTCTTTCCTAGGGCTGAAAGAGAGTGACTAGCCCAAAGTCACCCAATTAGTTCTTCTGGCTAAAGCAAGACTAGAACTTCCCATACATACAGGGGTGGGATTCAAATTTTTTAACAACTGGTTCTGTGGGCGTGGCTTAGGTGATGGGCATGGCTTGGTGGTCATGTGACTGGGTGCTCATGGTTTGGTGGTCATGTTATTGGCTGGGTGTGGCCAACTCAATATCACTCACATTGAGGCACACATCTCCTTGCCTGGCCTCTCATGACTGTGGGGATGCTGCAATAGTCGTAAGTGTGAAAAATGGTCACAAGTCATTTTTTTCAGTGCCATTGTAACTTTGAATGGTCACTCCACACAACCAAAGTACCAGCAAAGGGTGGGGGGAACTCCAGAGACGTTCTTGAGACAGGAAGTCTAGTCCTGCCAAGAATGTAATAAGGGTTAATGGAGAGGCAGTTTCTGTAAGCAACACCAGAATGTTTCCTTCCTGCCTTCCTTACAGGATTAGGCCAGTAATTTCTTCTAACAACCGGTTCTCCGAACTGCTTAGAATGTTAACAACCGGTTCTAGAAAATAGGTGCAAACTGGTAGAATCCCACCCTGCATACATACATTGTGATTTCTACCATGAATATATTATAATAATATCAGAGATAACAGCAGGAATCAAAACACTAACAATCTGAGATATGCAATTAGCACTACATAGTTAGCTGAAAGTAAAAAAAGAAAAGAAAAGTGAAAAATGTGATTAGTGTAAAATATTAAGAAGTCAAAATTAGTACCAACTCCATAGTTAATGGACTTGCAACTGATGTTGAAGAACTGAAGATGGAAGAGTTTTCTTTCGTTGGGTTCAAGCATAGAAGAAAATTTACAACATGCTGCACAAATAAAGAAGAGATTAATTCTTGGGAGAGCTGCTATAATTGAAGAGTAGTAATATAATAATAGCAATGGTAGATATTGAGTAACAAGATGGAAAGTTCTAAATAATGTATCTGAGACACTTGTACAACAGACCTCAAACAAAACTAATACATCATTTCTGGATCAAAAGGAGCCTGGCTGCTTTTTTTTTGAGATTGTTATCATGTACTTTGGGTACATGAAATGTATGGATAATAGACTAGAGAAAACAATTACATTTAGCAAGGTTGAGGGAAATAGAATGGGCTGACAAAGGTGAATAAATAAGATGAAGATCACTAGAATGCCATCAGATAAGCTACAGATTATCTCCGGGGTCAAACTAATATGATGGACATTTGTTCATACATTCACTCCATGGCATCTAAGTGACTAATAGCAATAAATTAAGCTTTTTGAAAATCTAAAAATTGTGAAAACAGAACCCCCCCCCACAAAAATAAATAATTGAGTATGCCTATAAGTGGATATGAGAAGAGATCCTGAACAGATTCTGAGGTCAGAGACCTTGTGGTTCTTTAGATGTGACTGCCTTACACTTCTTACAAGCCCCATCTAACATGGTCAATGGTGAAAAATGTGGGAACAGCTTAGAGGAGTCAACATTTTAATTGCTCAATAAATAACCATGAAGTGGTTTCAAAGAAACCAAAGTTAATATTTCTCTTACAGAAATATGTAAGCGATAAACCAAGTCCAAAATACAGCACTTGAATAGCCTGACAAAAAGAATCAGCCCAGAGGATAAGAGCTTTGCAGGCATCTTGAGGAGGCTCTTTCATTAAAATAAACAACCCACACAGAGATAGATATACAGGGAAAACAGTAGCTCTCCCAAATTTTTAAAGATAAAGGTTTCCCTGTCCAGTCATGTCTGACTCTGGTACTCATCTCCATTTCTTGGCCAAGAGAGCCAGCATTATCTGAAGACATTTTCCATGGTCATATGTTTAGCATGACTGTATGCCAAAGGCTCACAGAACACTGTTACCCAAAAGTTTAGAAATGTTCACAAATGAAGGTGAAAATATGTGTCCCAGAATAGTGTTGCAGGATCCAATCTGGGTCGGTCACTGGGACCAGACATTTTTTTCTTTTGAACTTTCAGACTCATGCTGGAGCCCATCTTCAGCAGTTGAAGTTGTTGGTGCAGTCTGTTTTTTAAAAATGCATGAATGAAAGAATAAAATTTTAATTGTGTGGCTCCATCCTGCAATATCATTATTGCATTATTAGTGTTCAATCATTAATGTGCCATTCTGGATTTGAAAAGTAAACCAGCATTGATTCTCTCAGAATTTCCTCTACCAGATGATAAAATGATATGGACTGTCTGATCGATCCTTAAACTCTCTGGAAATGTGCCATTGGATTCCCCAAGAATCTGACCCCTTTACAAGAAATAAGTAATTTCTTCCCATACTTCATTAATGGCCAATTTAGAGCACTAGAATGTTTTCCATGAAGTTTACTAACTGCCAAAATAATTAAATAAATAAATATTAGCACAGTAAAACATAATATTTGAACAGCCTGATCCTGCTAGTTTTGCTTTCTAGTTCCAACATGAGATTGTTTTTCTTTTTAACAGTAACATATTCTTTACTAATACCATTTTATTACTATTATTATTATGATTATTAGATTTGTTTACCACCCATTTTGCTTTGAGGCAACCATGAAAAAATGGTTTAAAATAGTTCTGTCACCATGGAGTTAGTTCTAGTTGAGATATGAAATGACATGCACGTTATAAAGATGATGATGATGATGATGATGATGATGATGATGATGATGATGATTAGTCAACCAGATGTTCAGATTGGATTTGATATTTTTGCCTACCTATCGAGTCCTTTCCAAGAACCTGGGTCAGTTAGATGTTGATATTCGATGGTGTTTATAGGTGTTGTGTAGTAGGTATCTGTCTATTTGAATTATAAAGTTCCAGAGAATTTAGCTTCTTCATTTTCTATGACTTTCTCTGTTTTACGGTCTCACCATTTCTTGCTTGCAGACGAATATTTCTTGCAGATTTCCAATACATCATTGTTGCTACTTTGTCATATAATTGATTATTATTATTATGGTTCTTCACGCAATCAGCCAGATGTTCAAACTGGATTTGGCATTTTGGCTAACTATTGAGTTCTTTTCAAGGACCTAGGCTAAGCAGATCTGGATGTTTGAAATTGTTGTTGTTGGTAGTAATTATATAATAATAACAATAAATTTGTAACAAACACGATGCATTTGGCTGAGGGGAGGGAGGAAAGTGGCAGCATTAAGAACAATTCCTTCAAAGAAGCCAGCCTTCACAGAAATGAGTCAGGCTCCTAGAAAATGGGATAGGAAAATTATTGAAGGGCACAGGAGGCATTTGACAATTACTGGAGCATTTTTTAAAGAAAAGCTACAAGAAATGTCAGTAGCTGACTCTCTGTGGACATTATTAGATTTCACACTTTGCATTTTCAGGTTGTCAATATGGTTGTAGTCCCATGACAATCACATAATAACAGATCATGAATTACTGCAGATGTGCATTGCAGAGACCGGAGGTAAATTTAAGTTCCAGGAAATGGACAGCTGAAAGACTGTCACTTGGACACAATGATCCTTTCTCTCAAGGATAGAAAGGGTGGCTTGTAGATGCGAATCAGAGGTGGTATTCAGCACGTTCTGACCAGTTCTGGGGAACCGGTAGTGGAAATGTCTGGAATACTTTGTGGTTTCTTCCCCAAACCCCAAAAACTTTAACTTTAGACTGTCAACTATTGACCTCACCCTTTCCTAAGAGTGCTGTAGGGGGCGTGCATAAGCGCACCAACGTGCCTACCGTCCCTGTCCTATTGATTCTTTCTTTCTTTCTTTTTTCTTATTCATATCCATTTCATGTATACATAACTATGTTTATACTTATACCTGTTATCTTATAATCGCTTGACAAAATAAAATAATATAAATAAATAAATAAATAAAATAAAATAAATTTTTAGTAGTTTAGAGAACCAGCAAATACCACCTCTGACTGGAGATTTTACAGTATCCTTCCCCTGCCCTGCCCACCAAGCCCCACCCACAGAATTGGTGGTAAAAAAATTGAATCCCACCACTGGTGCAAATACTCCTGAGCAGGGTCCGCATCTCAAAAAGAGGTTAATGTTAATGTTTGTCATGTTCCAGGCACAGCTTATGACACCCAGGCTAAAGTTTTGATGCTCCCCTTGAAACAGATGGACGGATGAATGCAGGAGGGACCATGAGGGATCTGAAAGGTCAAAGTGGCTGTTGCAATTGGGTGATCAAAGCCCCTCTCCTTTTATAGATGTGTCAACCTGCTCCTTTAGGGAAAGTGTAGAGTCCTATAGGCATTATATGATATTTGGAACGGAAGTTAAAAAATATACTTGAAATTCTTCCCACAGTTCTGAAAAGCTACTTATTATGAGGGTCCTCACTGCAACCCAGTTAATTAAAGTGGTAGATTTTTCTCTTAACAAGGCACTTAGCTTAATCCCTCAAGATAGCTCCAAACTTCCCATTTATATATCCAGATCTAAGAGAAGCTGTGCTAATTGGTAAAAGAGAAGAAATTTGATTTTGATCCAGGAATGTTATCTCAGTTGAGATTATGTACAATCATTGATTGTGTCAGACAATAGGCTCCATCAGGAGGGGGAAATGATATATAATTACCAACTTGGCGAGGGACAGGAGAGGAGTTTGCCACAAAGGATTTATAGATTTTGTGCCTCCTTTGCATGTATTGGAAGACAACACATTGTGGATATTCAGCAACTGAGCTACTTTTTTATACAAAGAAAACAAAAACACTGTTGTTTTGTCAGCAAACTCTTATTATTATTATTGCTCATCGTGGCTACTGGTTTTATTGGTAATTATCTTTTAAATCAAAGCTTAGAAAGGACTTTGGTAAGTAGATATCTAGAATTCTGAAGTGGCTGATTTTAATGTAGCTATTTTTAATCCTTGGAACCAGGCTCTAATTAAATATGAGCAAAATAGTCAGTAAACATGAAACCATACTATGGTGTTATTCCATAGTAACAGAAATGGCAGTGACAATAGCAAATCATATATCTTGCATATTTTAACTTTGTTTCTTTTGCTATATTGGGGCTATGCTACGGTAAGTAATTATGTAAGCTGTACTTTATTTATATTTGCGGAAGAGAATGAGCTAGTAAAATAAATAATGTAGGATTTTCCAATATGGCTAGGCATTCACAGACTAGGCAAAATGTTAAGCACACTGAGCAAAAAGCAGTAATAAAAAGTTTCATTAATAGATGTAAAATTCTGTTTCTAGTATTCAAGAGAAAGACAAAATTTACTACAGCAATTTTAATAACATAGTTTTATTGATGTTAATTACAGCAAGGAAAATTAAGAGTAGAAAAAAACTTTTGAGACTGTACCTTTTAAGAATGAATGAATAAATGAATACACATGCACACGCACACAAATACATATTCACATATTCTCTTATAGAGCTGCCAAATTCAATCTTAAAAGGTTTTTTTAATATTTATAGATAATTGATCTTAGTACATTGTTCAGGGCTAGAAGAACTGTGTAGCCAAATCTTTTTTTTTTAATGAAAGCTGTATCCACATTGCTCAGCACAGCTTACTGGAAGTTTGTGGCAACGGAATATTGAATATTCAGCATTATTTAGCTTTCAGTGTATTTCTCCACCACTCCTATCTTGCTAACACCTGCCAGGTTTCTCCCAACCTGCAAGCTGCAGAGCATGAGTTCACAAAGCTTCAAAGCAATGACCAATCACAGCTTTTTCTGTCCAGCCCGTCTAACACAGAAGGGTCAGATACTAGATTATGTTGATTTCCATGCAGCATTCCCGTGGTCACATGATCAAAATCCAGATGCTTGGCAACTGACTCATATTTATGACAGCTGCAATGTCCCAGGATTGTGCGATCACAAATGCTTCCTTTCCAACCAGCTTCTGACAAGCAAAGTCAGTGGGGAAGCCAGATTCACTTAACAACTATGTTACTAACTTAACAACTGCAGTGATTCCCTTAACACCTGTGACAAGAAAGGTTGTAAAATGGAACAAGATTCACTTAACAACTGTCTTCCTTAGCAACAGAAATGTTGGGCTCAATATGTTGAGGACTACCTGCAGATACCTACTCCTAAACATCAAAAGACTATCTCCAATGACTGACCTCAGGAATAGACTCCAGGAATGAATACAAGCCACCAAACCAATGATGGGTGAACCTTTTGGGCTCAGTGGGTCAAAAGTGCCCAACTTGACTCTGCTGTGTCATGTCACACTCTCCACTAAACAAAAGAGGAACGATTTTCTATCTCTTTTCCACCTCCCCCACTTAGGCCACCCTGAACAGTGGGATTCAGGAGTGATGTTGACGCTGGATTTGAGGAAAAGGGCTGCGACTTCAAATCTATTGTCCCACTGCTGCCCCTCAGAAAGGCCACCTCGCACACTGTTCCCAAGAGGTGGGAGCACTGGGGAACAACCCAATTGCATCGCAACCCAACACTCCTCAGAATCTGCAACAATCCACTTACCATCAGGCAACATTTTCTTTCTATTAAAATGTCCCCATGGACTAACTGAGCCTGCTTTGAGTCACACAAGGTGTTATGCCTCCCACATAGAGTTTGTGTATGTATACACTGCTATTGTTCTCTATTATGTATTGAGCTCCATCAAGTGGCCAAAGACCAAACCTTTCTTTGTTTAGAAAGTTGGTTTTAGTAGCGTTTTGGCGCTACAGAGTGTCCATCCTCCCTTCATCTGCCATTCTGGGGAGAAGAAGAAAAATAGATGCAGCCTAGGACTCCATTTTCTAACATTCTGAGGTAGCAGAAGCACCCAGAAGAATCCAGCTTCATCTGTGGTACATGTTCATCAGAGGACAAAATCCAGGTCCCATATGTATAGCATCGCTAGTGAGACTTGGATCTTACCTGTATTTGCTAATTGTTATGCTCAGCAGCAACTCGACACACTGTTTATTTTGTATTCGGGTTCTTACTGTATGTGTTTCTATTTTTCCCCAGTTTCACCACACCCTGTTCCATTAATAAAGCATCAATATATATGCACACAGTCTGGTTTATTGAAGGATAGGTGGATTTAGCTGCATGTCGAGCTGCATGCAGGGTAACATGAAGTGAGGACAGGACACAAGGCCTTCATTTTTGGAACAACCTTAGAGAATGCTCTTCTGCAACCTTAGCAGCCACGAAAGCTGCACAAAGCACACCCCATTCTCACATAATTTTCAGAGACTCTAGAGGCAGGGCTGTCAAACTCGTAGCCCGCGGTCCAGATGCATCATGCACTGGCCACATCCACGCCCGGTTTAACGAAGGGGGAAAAAGGTTGAGATACGTCACGTGATGATGCCGTGATGACATGAGTTTGACCTTCTTGCTCTAGAGGCCATACAAGAACACAGCCTATTCTCACATGGCCTCAGCAGCCTTTAGAAATCATGCCCCGTTCTCATTCTCACATGATCTTCAGAGTCTCCAGAGGCCAGGCAAGAGCATACCCCATTCTTACAGTCTCTGCAGCTTCAAAAAAAATCACCCGAGAATGGGATGTGTTTTCAAAAATAGTTGTCAGGGGTTGGTGAACATTGGTATAAAAGCTGTTCTGTCACCTAAAACGTCACGGCATGTCAGTTTTGACACATGTCATAAGTTATCACTGCACTAAACCGTTTCCATTAGATTAAGGAAGCTTTAAGGAACAGTTGGTGCAATATCACTCGGTAAATAAATGCAAGGCAAAAGCTTGGACGTTGCCTGGTGAACTGATGCCAGGATGTAAAATGCAGGTGGCAAAATCATTTTGAAGATGCATTACACCAGCTGTCCCTCTAGTAGGAGAATTAGGAGAGGTAGAATCCAATACATCTGGAACAAACTGGACTGGGAGGGCTGCCTAACACTGAGTCAAATGATTTGTTTATCTAGAGCAGGGCTCAGCAAAGTAATGCCAGGAGGCACCAAGGAATTGAACAATTACCTTAAAGTTTAATTTTAAAAACCAAAAGGTTGATGGTGCCTGATGAAATTTCAGTGCTTTCACAAGCTATCTCACAGGAATTAAATTGCTGACATAATCCGGTAGTACAGTAGGCAATGATGTACAATTATAATCAATTGCTTTTAATGTCTATTTATTTTTTGTATGTCACTGCTTGAGAATGTCTTCCCCAGATGGGTTGCACTACAACTCTCATAATTCAAGAAATATACTACAATAGAAGTGAGAAAGAGGTGGTGGGGAATCTTTGAGATCCATCTTTCTCTACCATTCCTTGGTGGATGTCTCTTTTAAAAAGATCTCAGATTTAATGTTTAGTATTTCCAATGGATGAAAAGAATTTCATGGTTTCTACCTCCTCAAGCAATTAACATCTTCTCCTTTCTACTGACGTTCTACTATTTTTGTTTTTCTGATATTCATTTGCAAATAATTTGGAACATTACTTAATATTCCATGGCTTCACATTAGCCTAAGGACTTTATCCCTATAAGTTATCCAATGCGGTTTTCTCTCCCTCAGTAAAAGTTGTATGAAATACCCAAATAAATCACGTGTTCCAAAAAAACTAAACTTCTCCATTAAAAGCTAGCTGGCAAAATGTACGTTTGCAGAGTCTCTGGCTAGGTTTTGAAGCCTGTCTCTGTATTATTATAATTTGATTATTATTACATGGAACATTAGGTGCACATTAAATTTTGCCATTTCATGCTTTTCTTAACAATGTGCACCAATAAGCTGTACAAATTTTCCGTCTTCTATTACTGTAATTATTCTGGATTAATCAGACTGGTTAAATCATTCCTTTTTTCATCTTAAGGCACACCAATTATTCTGAGCAATGTTTTTCTTATTATTGCAGGTTCTGATGCTTTCTATTCTTTTAAATAAATCAAATTGATCCCTGTGCAACCAGCTGTAGCTTTCCTTTTCGCCAACTTTTGTCAAAGGTATGATTTCCCAGGAGTTAAAGCAAAAAAAAGCTGCAAAAGGCTGCCTGTGAAAGGCTGCCTTCTACTCAATATTCCCCGCTCTCCTCTCTTCCCTATGCCTGTCTGTGGAAATATAGGTTTCAGGCAAATATTTTTGCATTTTTGGCTTAAGAGTGGGCGTTGCACATTTTTACTCAAGAGTCTTCCTTGTCTTGAATTCCATAACTGTTCTCCATATTGAGGATTTACATCCTTGAAATATTAGTTTCCGTATTTCACCACTCTAGGCTACATATTAACTTCTGAGTCATGCCAGAACTATTTTGTTTCTTTTCTTCAAACATTTGCCATATGCTAAAGAATAATAATAATCTCAGACATTAAACCATTCAAGCTTGCTTATGATCCTGGCTGTTCTTATTTGAGATTTGTCTAGAATTTTCTTTTTGATGATTCTCACAGCAGAGGTGGCACTCAGCCAACCTCAAGTGGTTTCAAAAAAGCAAAAGAGGATAGGACAGGAAGTAAATCTTGGATGGAAGATAATCAGGAAATCCAGACATGGAGACCAGACATGGAAGTCAAACAAGACAAGGGAAACCATCTCCATATTGTTGCCAAGAAAATAATATGAATGTCTCAGTGAAACCACTAGGATGTGAGCCCAACTCAAAGGAAATTTTATCTTGATTTGTTGTTGTTGTTAGTTGCGAAGTCATGTCTGCCCCCTCACAACCTCCTAGACAACATTCCTCCAGGCCTTCCTGTCAGTGGTGGTATTCTACTGGTTTGGCCCGGTTCTGCCGAGCTGGTAGAGGCAATGAGCAGTGGAGACTGAACCGGTTCTCTCTGCCACTCTGCTGTTGGGCCCACCTGCCTGCCTGGGCTCCCATACTCACCTTTATCCTCTGCTTTTGAAGTGCAGCTACTTTGCGTGGCACAGCACAGTGCCACACGGCAGCGGCTGAAGCGATCGGGAGAGTGCAGGCTTGCAGGAGATGAGTTGGAACGCCTCTGCGCCTGCACAAACGCTTCTGTGCCTGTGCAAAGTACACAAGGTGTGTGCACGTACGCAAAGCGCACCCACCAAGCCACACCCACTGAACCGGTGGTAAAATTTTTGAATCCCACCACTGCTTCCTGTCCTCTACCATCCTCTGGAGTCCATTTAAGCTCAATTGCCCCAACTTTAGCCAATGGAATGGGGTGAGAAACCCATTGAATCTTTTCAGGATGGAAGACTCGGTAGATAGCAGCTATTTATGTTCTTTGGCATTACCATATCACTTTTGCTCTGATTCTGTTGGCCACTGCTACCTAACACATATTCTGAATCAGAGAAACAACAAATACCTGTCTCCTCATTTTTATTTATAGAGTTAGACCAGCAATAGATCATTTAATGTTGGATTAGTCCACATTGTCCTTGAAACCATCGATGATACCTTAGAAACTCTCCAAGGATCCCTATCAAACTCTAATTTTTAAAGTGAGAGAAAAGGAAAATAATTCAATCCACAGAAATGGTAATGATTTTACACCTTCAGACTTAAAACTTTATTGAAAATGAATTAGTTTACAATGAAATCTCATTAATTATACTGAATTCATCTATTTTGGGAAATGAGCCCATGGGCAAGCCACTCCAAGGCCAGCTGGGGGCCATGTTCCCCATAGGTTGCAGTCATTGATCTTGAAATATGTTTTTCATTTAACCGATTTCTCCCGTTAAATTGTTCTAAAAGGAAAAAAAGTTGAATGCACTGACAAATTCCCAACTTCTCTATCTCTGCCAGGATGACATACTTGGCTGTCTCCTGTCTCCATCTCACCTTCATCATCACTGGATAATCAACATCTTGATGGGGTATGTAACATCCACATTGTTTGAATCCATAGGCTCATGGCCAATTACAGTAAAAGTGAAGCAGGAGACCTGCTTGGGCAGTATTGGTCTCATTCCATGCCATAGGGAGGGAAATAATTTAAGAATATGGTTATCCAATAGAGCCAAGGTAGCTGCAGATGTGCTGAAGACATGGAGGTTGGAGGGCTAAAATTTTGTTCCATGTGATCACTGGAGGCCTAGGGGCAAACAGACACGATGATGGACATAGCATCACAATGCAAGCTTTCCCCTTTTGAATATATATGGAACAACATTCATACACAAAAGGCAGGGCTTGCACCGCAATGCCACATCTGACCTCTTACCTGTCTTGATTGACTCCTGGCCGATGCTGCTGGTTCTTTTGGACTCACCAGCTCCCGTCTTGCTCAGCAGAGGCATGTCCCTGCACCTATAGGACAACTTACCAGATTTGATCCACAGCATGGGAATACACCAAGATGCTAACCAATATTCTGATTCCACGGGAAATGCTGAGTTCAGAGTATTCATTAATACAGAAACTCTGTAAACCATCCCCATCAGCAATACTGATCTGAGACAACCTCAGCTTCCATCACTTAACAGCTCCTAAAGTTCTCCACAAGACAAGCATGCACCAATCTATTTTCCCCTCCCTTAAAATAGAGAGCCAGCACCATTGCACGAAATAGATCATCAATTGCTTAGAGCTGCTTGGAGGCATTCTTGGTATTGACTCAGCTGTTCTTGCTACTATCGACTAAAGAAGGGCCTCATTTGCATTTTCAAATGCATGTGGGATTACTCCCTCCTCTAAATTTTCAGGTTTGTACCTCTCCAGAGGCACTGCCGGCTGGAAGATCTCATGGAGTTCAGTTTCTCCATTCAAAGGTCTCACTGATCAAAGGGAGGTCAAAAAACCCTTGGGAGCCCCACAAACCCCCTCCTCCAACTGCAATTTCTCCTCTTAAAGGAAGTATGTCTCCCATTTTTAACACATTGCCCAATAGACCAAGAAAAGAGATTTAATTCTACATAGCAATTTATTTTCTGTGTGGGCTCCAGATAAGAGAAGTCATTAAATGTATTTGAAATACGCATGTCAAATAGACTGCCCAGTTCTGCCAGGAGAGGGAAGTGGAGCAGCTGCAATTTTGGCATACTTGGAAAGTCAATCAGGATACTGGGAATATGTTGTCACTGATCTACTATTTGGAAGAGTTTCTCAAAAAGAGAGAATGTGGAATCGACGAGTGACCAACAATGCACAGACCATAAAAGAGCAAAACAAATGCATGTTTCAAAGATGTGATTATTATGATTACTTTTAAACAGAGGTATGGAACAGGGAGTACAAATGAAAGCAAATATAGCACAAAAATACTAGAAATCTTGTTTTCTTCTAGGATACTAGAAGTTTCCTTCTCTCCTTCTTCCAATGATTCCTATTAACAAAACCTGCAAGATAGAGGGCTAAAGTAATAATTTGTAGGCTTTAACAATTTCCACTATGTTTGATCATTGTAATAATTTTCCAGATCTTTTTACAACTATCTGTACTGGTGATATCTATAAAAATCTTTTTCTTTTACATACTTCAAAATAGATGCCACCCCATCTAGTGGGGTATAGGCAATTAAAAATGACCATTAGGACTACAGAGATATAGTTCAGATACAGAGGTAGTGGAGAAGTTACTCATTCAAACAGGGTTGTTGTGAAAACACATGATTTTGAGGTAGGGAACTCAAGACTTTATTTCTTTATTTCTTGTTATTTATTTGATTTGTCAATTGCTTACAAGATAATAGGTATAAAAATAAACATGAGTATGAATACTGGAAATAGGTACAAACAAATGGGGACAATAGGACAGGGACGGTAGGCACGATTGTGCACTTATGCATGCCCCTTAGCTCAACACTTATAACACTTATAGTAGGGAACTCAACACTCCCAATTTAAGTTCCCTGGAGAATAGATGGGAGTAGCAATTGTATTTCTTTTAAAATCTGAATCAATATTCATAGGACTAAGCTATACTTTTTGCAGAATATGCATGCAGAATATATATCTTGTGATAGCAGAAGATAACTCAAGAGTTTCTTACCAGTGAGAGTGCCCAAATCTGACATGAAAAAAACAAACCCACTAGCATACCCAAAAATAGGGAAAGAGGATATTAAGAGCTCTGATTTTATTTTTATACATTGCTTATTTTAACATGTGTTTCCAGAGAAGCTGTTGGTTTCTACTTCAAGATGCTAAGCCCAGTGAGCTCGTGGTATTTTTGATGATTAGTTTAGAACAAGTGTTGCGGTCTTTTAGATGGGGACTAGACAACCCGTGACCCACTAGGTCATCCTTTCAGAGAGATTTCTTTACTTAAACAGAGAAACAGAATGTTCACATAGAACGTTTGTTTTTAGAATCAAAGGAGAAAGCATCCTTTTATTAAAGATGTGTAGCAAGACAAATATATATGCTTTTGGTTTAGCAAAGGATGCTTTTGCCAATCAATCAATGTTTTTAAGAATACTCTTTAACATTTTCACTTGTTCCTTGGATTAAAATGACATACAGCTGACCATACTTGGATATGAGCCACGGTGGCACAGTGGTTAGAGTGCAGGACAGCAGGCTACTTCTGCTGCCTGCCAGCTGCCTGCAATTTGGCAGTTCGAATCTCACCAGGCTCAAGGTTGACTCAGCCTTCCATCCTTCCAAGGTGGGTAAAATGAGGACTCAGATTGTTGGGGGCAAAATGCTGACTCTGTAAACCACTTAAGAGAGGGCTGTAAAGCACTGTGAAGCAGTATATAAGTCTAAGTGCTAATTACTATTGCTATACCAGTTCTCCAGATAAATCAGCACATTCTTCTTGATTTGCCCTTGTGTTTTCTGTATATTGACAACAAAGCATGACTGTATTGGGAATTATGCCCACTGATGATATCTTCACTTTCTGATAGAGTTTAATTCTTAGAATCATGACAATGTCATTTTTAACACACCAATGATTATCTTTGCCACAAAGGCTTTGGGTATCTATTACATGTACCATTTTTTCCAACATGCTGAGATTTTGCTGCAATACAGATCATGTGCTTCAATACCGATGTGTGCAGTTCTAGATCTTCATTTGGGTCTAGTATTTCGGCTTGCACAAATGTGTCATAATCCTGTGGTCTTGGCTTGGATGCTTCATCAGGTCACAGCAGACTTGCACATGAGACAGGCCCCACTTTTTGGTATTCCATACTTAGCATGTAAGCAATACACATATGAAAAAGACCAGGTGTTACAATGAGGTACCTCATGAACAACTTTGAATATTATTGTAATTAAATTTGGACAATCATTTGGCTGTTGATTTAAAAAAAAGATGCTGTCATGAGCTTAATTCTTGGAATCTGTATATACAACATGGCACCTGACATTGTTCCATCATATATCTTTGTCCACCAACAAATGTTCCAAGTGAGAGCTGCATATACCCTTTGGGTCCTCCAAAAGGGCTTGAAGACAAGGTTCTGCCAATTGACCTGAAGACCTAATTCTTGAGGTGGCCAATGGATTAGATAATACTCTACCTCCTCCCCCTGCCACATATTTTCGAGCTGATCTTCCTTTTCCTCCTCCATCTTTTCTTGTCTTCTCATTCTATAACTTCCCTTGTGATTCTGGAGACATGCACCTTTTCATCCTGTTTCCTCATGTCTCCTCCTCCTCCTCCTCCTCCTCGTCACATCCCATTTGATGTCATCTCTTGATCATGTCATCCCTGTTTTTCTACATGGCATAATCATGCTGACAATATTTTTTTTCAATCACAATGTTTCTATGTTGCTATTCTCACCTCAGAACAGTTTAGGAACCTTTCGGCTTTTCCACTGTTACAGAAAACTGTCACAGACAATTTAAAAATATGATCACATGACTTCCAGGGGGTTAGGGCAGGACTGGTGTACTCAATTTCAGAGCAGGAAGCAATTTAAAAATGAAACGGGATGGACAAGGATTAAAGTATAGGGACTAATCTATTTGACTGATACCAGAGGGGTCTAGTTTCTACTCCATCTACAGCCACAGCAGCTCATTTGGTGACTTTCTGTCTAATCTATCTGTTGTGAAGGAACATGACAGATTAAATTCAACATCTGTTTGAAAAAATAAAAGGACTTTGTAAGACTTCAAGAAGACTGTTGCACGGTATTATTTATATACTACCAAAACTAAGTAGTATATTTATTTATGTGCTACTTATAAGAGGATGGAGCATTATACATGTACCTGTATGTTGAGTTAAAGCAATAAAAATATTATGCACTGTAAAGATGTTGCTTCTTTAAGAGCCATGGGATAAGTCAGTTCCTTGCTGCTTGGTGGGGGAGTGAAGGATTGTGAGACTGGCTGGGAAAGAGTCATGAAATATAGAAAATAAAAATCACATGACCTCGGTAGCAGTCCTGAAGCAGCTACAACCTTCCCAAATTTTATTCCTCACATACATGGATTCCAAATTTTGGGTGCATTCTATAAGTTAGCCCATTTTAAGTGCCTTTGTTCAAAAATTGTTGCCCTTTGATGCACCATTTTACTCCGGTACATGTCACGACAAAGAGAGTTTTAGCAGTATATAAGTAATACTCTGCAACACTCTTCTTGAGATCTTATTAAGTCCGTATTTTCTTTCAATATGCTGAATTTAATCTATCATATTCCTATTTGTATAGTGTTGGTGCATATTTGCCTTGCAGGTACCTAGAAACCATTCTGCATATCATACATGATACAATGTTTTCCCTGCCAAACTTTAAACATGAACAGTAAAAGAATATCTATTGTTGACAATGATTGACAGGGAGAGTTAAATCTGTAGATAATTTCCCAATAACAAATTCAACTAGGGAAACTTACTAGTCACCAGATCTAAACTGCAAAAAAGGACAACCACTAGAGGGCTCTCTCCCGCCCTTCTGTCTCTTGCTAGCTTGCTGCCATCTAATGAACAACCATATTTTTGGTGCCCAATAATTATGCTCCTCATCTCCCTCAAGGGAAGAACTGGCAACCTATGTTTCCAATACCCTGATATTGAGATTTCAAAGCTTAAACTAAAAAAAAAGTGAAGTTGTGATACGTAAGTCACAAACACAGTAATGATAAAAATAGGCCAATTTACTTAACAGGGAACTTATGGCCAAGAAATAAAACCTAAATGCAGCCTTTTTGATAAAATTGCAGTGCGCTGGTCAGACTAAAATATAAATTATTTCCATCTCATGCTCTCATGTTTTGTCAGGTCATTTAATCTCGGCAGGGCAAATTTAGTAGAAATGTGTCCATCTACATTGCCTACCCCAGGATGTCCCACAAAACCTAAGTAATAGAAAAGGAAAAATACATGCCTGCAGCCATTGGAAATTGGGGGAGGGGGCAATTGGGACATATGACATCATGCTCAAGCCAGTCATTGGGACATACTTAATGGTAGCATTTGAATAAGGATGTCCTTCCAGATATAATTTGGTATAATGGGCATTTTTGGGGGGTGGGGGCAGGGGTGGGATTCTACTGGTTCTGTCCACTTCTGTAGAAACGGTTGCTCTGAAGAGCAGCAAACATAGAGCCGGTTCTGTTTGCTGCTGTTTACCTGACCTTTATTTCCTGCATTTTCAACCGCAGCTGCTTTGCGCAACACAGCTGTGGTTGACAAAGCAGTAAAAAGGGCTTTTCCAACCGCTGTGCACTTGCACGCAGCACTGCTCAGCTGTCCGGGCAGCTCAGGTCATAAATCGCACTCACATGACTGCCGTGACTTGCGCACTGCATGCGCGTGCGACGCAGAGCGACAGAACCGGTAGTTATACCGGTCGGATCCCATCCCTGGGTGGGGGCATTATTTGTGGAGAGATCTGGCTAGAACTTACTTGTTGGAGTTTCTGATCAGGAATGTTGTATACTTTGGAAATATAGGTAATCCTTGACTTACCATTCCTTTAGCCACTATTTGAAGTTACATTCGAAGCACAGAAAAAAGTGACTTAGAAACAGTCCTTGCGCATACAACCATTGCAGCGTCCTCATGGTCACAAGATCAAAATTTGGACACTTGGCAACTGGCATGTACTTAGAAACAGTTGCAGTGTTCTGTGATCATTTGCCACCTTCCCAGGAGTTCCGATAAGCAAATTCAATGGGAGAAGCCAGAGTCACTTAATGGCTGTGTGATTCATTTGTTAGTTGCAGTGATTTACTTAGCAACCATGTCAAAAAAGGGTACAGGTAGTCCTCAACTTACAACAGTTCATTTAGTGACCGTTCAAAGTTACAACAGCACTGAAAAAAGTGACTTATGATTGTTTTTCAGTTACAACTTTTGCAGCATCCCTATGATCATGTGATCAAAATTCAGATGCTTCTCAACTGGTTCATACTTAGGACGGTTGTAGCATCCCAGGGTCATGTGATCACATTTTGCAACCTTCTGACAAGCAAATTCAATGGGGGAAGCCAGATTCACTTAACCCAGTTACTAACTTATCAACTGCAATGATTCACTTAACAACAGTGGCAAGAAATGTCATAAAGTGGGGCAAAACTCCTTTAACAAATTCTCACTTGACAACATAAATTTTGGGCTCAACTGTGGTCTTAAGTAAAGGATTACCTGCAGTAAAATTGGGCATGGCTTACTTAACCACCTTGCTTAGCAACATAAATTCTGGTCCTAAAAATGAACCCAAGTCGAAGACTATCTGTACTAAGAATCTGGCCTCTGGGGGATTCCTGCGGTGTTTTCTTTTCTTGCCAGGATTTAAATCTGCAGGCATCCAGAATGCCTGATGAACAAAAGGCAAGATGGTTGCTGCTGATGCTAAAAAGACCTTCTCAGCATCGCTGGCTGTAGCCCACTTCCAGCAAAGAAAAACAGGCTAAGGGAAAGAGATGTGTCTGAGAAATTATGGCAAACAAGAGTTGTGGTGTTGTGACCTAGCTTATCACTTCCTTCATTTTCTTTCAGAAGCGGAAAGATGCTTGTATCAATTTTCTTAGCAATACAGATGAAATCTGACTCTCTGAATCAGTTGTGTAGCCCATGATAACTGCAAAAAGAAAGAAAGACGATTCAAATGTTTTTTCTGTGCTTATTCACCTGCCCCAAGTGAATAGTAAAACAAAAGGAAAGATGATGAATTGGGCATTGTGTCTAGTGGGAATTTTAAGAGCAGGTACAAGTTACAACGGCAGTGAAAGATGATCTGACTGGTCCCCATATTTATGACCTTCACATCCCCAGGGCCACATGATCAAAATGAACATGTTTGACAATTGGTTGCATCATGATGTGACTTTCTCAGGGGGCTTCTGACAACAAAATCAATGGGGAACCTGGATTCACTCAGTAACCACATGATTTGCTTAATGATCACAGCAAAAAAAAGTCATAAAATGAAGTATTGCTCTCTTAATGACCATATTGCTTAGTGACCAAAGTTCTGGTCCCAATTGTGGTGTTAAGTCAAGGACTACTTGTAAATGATTAAAAATGCTCTCCTCTATTCACCACAAAAGGCCATGTATTTTACTTTTCAAGAAGCCATTTAACTCCCTTGCCTACTACATATCCCAAACAGGCCTTCCAAGGATATGCTGCCGTTTCATGTTTTTTTTAAAAAAAGAATAAACTTATGCTCATAGTTCATAAATATATAAAGGTTTTTATTTGGCTTTTGCAGATTGGAAGAATGAATACATAATTTATGCCCTATATTTGATAATTTTATTACAATATGTAGCATTTATCAGCTCTGGAAATTGCATAATCAGCCATTACTTGAATTTACTCAGTCATAAAGATGTAACTAGTGGAACATATATGTCCAATATCAATACTTGTAGAAAAAAGAGGGGGCGAAGATACGTTAAAAGAGAAACCTATCCATTTCACTTATGTCGTCGATTTGCATCTACAAATCCCTTTTGCCACAGACTTTGATTCTTACTCTAGTAAAATGTAAGTCCTTTTCCTTTTCCATCTACAAGCAAAAGTCAACAGGAAAAATGAACTTAATTTGCCGTTAACTCCCAACAGCTGCTTTCATATCATTTTTTCTTCCTTGCTTACACGATGCTTATTCCCTCTTCTTTCAATTATTGAGAAACTTTCACTAAAGATCCAAAATGGACTTGTACTCTCTTTTACAATTTCCTGCAGTAAAGTAGGAAATACAAGCTTCCATAAAAGTTACTGGATTTTTAAAAGGTGGATTTTATTAAGCACAAAACATTTCTTAATACATTATCCATACAAATTGGGGGTGGGGGGAATCCAACTATAATGAATTTCAAGGATTTGATGGCACATATCCACACAATAAAAAGGACCATTTAAAAAAAAATACAAATCAAAATTATAGGTCTATACAACAGATAGTTCACCTACAGCCTAAAATACTACATCATCTGAAGAATAAACAGAATTATTTTTTGTGGAACTTGCACTTATTAGCACCATTTTAAAACTTGTATCAGTTGCTTAGAGAAAGCAGCATCTGATAGGTTGGGATAAAGCTTCAAAGCAACGTATTCAGTGTAACGTCTTTTGTTCTTCTCATTATATTTGAAGTCAGGGGGTTCATAGCATGTTAAATTATGGCTTCGTAGAAATACATGGTTAAGATGTAGAATAAGATTTGCTTCAAGAAGGATGAAGGGTTTTTATGTTTAATAATAGCTGTGAAATGCATTTTCATGTACTATGGCAGGCATAAAATGCAGATGTCATGCGGAGTTACAAATAGGCATCTTATGAATTGGCAGGGAGAGGCTATTAGGTCTCTGTGGTACAGGCGTCTGGTTGTGTCAGTTGTTGTTTTCTCAGACAAACCAACTTTATCTTCTCTCTGATGTGTTCGGCTGAAGAAGCCATGTCACTCGGGCTCCCGAAGAATTGCTCAGTGCTAAAAAAAACCAAGCAAAAAAAAAAAAAGAAACCCCAAGCTCTTACTTGCAAGAAAGTACTAAGAGAGTTTTTGATATGTTCACATATTTATTATCTCACTTTGCAGCTTTCAGGATAATATATGCTATTATAATATCCTATCACAGAAACTGTTAATCTACCAGAAATAATTTTCCAGTAGTTTCAGGATAATATAGAATAATAGAATACTTGAAATTTCAGAAGAGTTTCCTAACCTTAGGGATATGTATGTCTGAAATAATTTGATGCCAGACTTCACAACTGTATTAAAATATATAAACTGCTTCTTTTTACATTTGTTGTAATTCAAAGTAATATGATTTCTTTGAAGGTATCTTATTAGTCTTTATTCTCATTTGAAATAAACAAGGCATCATCTTTTATTGAATTCCAACGATGCAAACTTATCTTGCATGTTTTAATGACATAACATATAAATAATACATAGTAACACTATTAAATGTTAATAAATTATTAAATTGTATTTCTTAGTTTTAATGTTATCCAGCACCTTAATATTTGACATCTGATTTAAACATGCAATCCTAAACCAAGAAATAACTTAGCTGTTAGGATTAGGCAAAGTCTAGGTGGCCTCATTCCATCCATGGAAAGCACAGAAAGTCAAGAGCTACTCAGGGTATGTACACTCCCTGAGGTGTATTCCAGGAACTATTCTGAAGCATCTATAAGGCAGGAAGCTTTTGTCAAAATAATGAAAGCAGCACTGCATTCTCTTTACACAGGCATGCAGTATCACAAGGCATATAGAAAGGAGGGGGAGCATTTGCATTGTGATGGCACACAATGGCTTTCATCATTTACCTTCCCATTTACTCCCCTTACAGATGCCTCTGAAGTTCCTGAATATGGAACACCACAGATCTTCTAAAGGACTTCATCCATCCCTTCACCACCCACTCCTTCCCCCAATTACCTGTTCTGGCCAGTTCAAACCAATGTGGAACTGGATCTGCTGCTCTTCACTTTTAATTTGATCTGTTCTGTTGCCCTATCTGCTTTTTAAAAATTATTACCACGCATAATGAAATATTTTGCATTGCATAGTCATCAAAGCATGGCCTACTACATACCCATCAGGATAAACCACTGGAACTGTTAATCTATCCAGAAGGGATTTTCCAACAGCTTCAATCTCATCAAATTGTTCCTGATCATATATAGATTCAGACTCATCTGGGCATTCTTGCAAAACCTGTAATGAAATAACATTAAAAGGGGGGGGGGGGAGAAGGGCACGGTCAAACTGTAAGTTGCAATAAAAAGAAACAATATTCTTATGCATTCTTGTAATGCTTTCTGTTTTCTTAGACACAACAGCTTACGATGGACTACTGAATCATCTAAAGTCCTGGAAAAGCTCTAGCACATTGCCGAAGTGGGTCTATGAGGTATTCCTCTTGGTCTGCTATGGAGTCACAGACTAAAAAAATGAACTAATACATGAAGTCAAAATACAGCTATTTTAAGGGAACTGTACGCAATTGCTAATTAAGTCTGTGCATGCTGTACACAATGGCACTGCACTGGCTTCAACAAAGAATGGAAGTCCTACTTCATATGTGAAGCCTATGAACAAATAGCAAACAAAACATGATTAAGCTTTCCTTGATGTGAACAATTTTTGTGAAGGAAAAATGGGAGAAAACTTTCAGTTGTGAGAGCAATAATTGGACAATACAGTCTAGGGCCTAATGCTGGGGGAAAAAATGAAAGGAGAAAGAAAAGGATGACCAGCAGTATGGTGGATAGACTTCAATTACAACAACAGTGAATGCATTGTTGAAACCTGAAAACCTATGTTGAGGATAGACCATCTGAAGAAAATCTATGAATGTGGTTGTTAAGAGTCCACACGCACCTTACAGCACCTAAACAATCAAGAGACTAGCAATAATTTAGTATTATGATCTTTTATCTCAATAGGCTAACCATAGCTTGCAGCCTCTAGAGATTAAAATATGGTCCTCATTAACTACCACTCATTCAATGACTATTCAAAGTTAAAATGGCACTGAAGCAGAGGAACTTACAGTTGCAGTTCCCTTGTGGCCATGTGACCACAATTTGGGCGCTTGTCAACCAGTTCACATTATGTCGCAGTGTTCTATGATCAGGCGACCTTCACTGCTGGCTTCCAACAAGCAAAGTCAATGGGGAAACAGGCAGGTCACCAATGCCAGTCACATGACTACAGGACACTGTGACTGCAAAGGTCCATCTAATGATAGCAATCAAGACTGCTGCAACTGCCATTGTTAAGTCAACGCAGTCCCACAATGTTGTGCTTTATGACAGTGTCAGTGACAATGATGCTGGTCATAACTACCACTGTTAAGGGGGGAACTATCTGTATTAAGGATGAAAATTCCAATTAAGCACGTGGATTCATCTTAAATAAATTGGCTATCCCGAGACGCTCAAGGTTGACTCAGCCTTCCATCTTTGCGACTTTGGAAGGATGGAAGGCTGAGTCAACCTTGAGCATCTCAGGATAGCTGATTCATGAGGTAAAATGAGGACCCAGATTGTTGGGGGAAATATGCTGATTCTGTAAACTGCTTAGAAAGGGCTGTAAAGCACTGTGAAGCAGCATGTAAGTCTAAGTGCTATTGCTAGTGCTATATAAGGCTAAGTGCTATTGCTAAATGTTGTTTTCAATCATACTGATGTTAAATGCAAGTTCTTCTGAAATCCATGGCTCTCTCTGAAACCACAAATAGTTCCATAATGAAAAAATGTGTGATCTAATCACACCATGAATTTTAATATTCCACATAAACATGATCGAACAGATCGAATAGAAATGAACACATAAAAAGCATAAAATGTGACATCAACATCACTGGAATCAACCGCAGAAACTTACCTTTTCCGCATTTGAATGGAAAGCAACAGCCATCTCTAGCCTTGTTACTCTTTCTTCTGAAGTGATTGTGAATTGTTTCCATACGCGGTTCAGCTTTGGAAGTGTTTCTCCTGACGATCTAGAAGTGCATCTCAGAGACTGACACAGAACCACAGTAGCCTGTAGTAACTGTCGCCCATAATCATAGGTACTCTGGAAAAAGAAAAATAAGGTATTAAGGTGGACATTTTCAGTGTTGGGACAGATTTAAGTGCAAAACAGTAACATGTGAATGATAAGACACTATAGTTTTTCCTGGGCCTATTAAAAACAACTTTGACTTTCCATGCCATTGTCATTTGCAGGAACATCCAAATAGGGAAGAATGACACAGCAATAAAAGGAAACTCGACTTTCCTGGCTTGATTGCTTTCAGTTAGAGTCTGCAAATGTACAGTCACGTTTTACTTTATTTGGTAGTTATGGAAATTCTAGAAATATCTGGAATTTTATTGAATATCAATAACATTCCAGATCCTTCTAGAATTTCTGTAACTACTACCCTGTCCTCATTTCACCTGAACATCAAGCCTCCTTACCACAGCATTAAGGGCTGTGGTGGCGCAGTGGTTAGAATGCAGTGCTGTAAGCTAATTCTGCTGACTGCCAGAGGTCAGCAGTTCAAATCTCACCAGGCTCAAGGTTGACTCAGTCTTCCATCCTTCCAAGGTCGGTAAAATGAGGACCCAGATTGTTGGGGGTAGTGGGCAGTCTCAGTAAAACCGCTTAGAGGGAGCTGTGAAGCGGTATACAAGCCTAAATGCTACTGCTATTAACATCACTTCTTTCTTCTGCCTAGTAATCTATGCTATTAATTATTATCTATTATCTATTAATCCATACTAAAAAGTGTTAAATCCTTGCTAACTATTTAGAGAAATGACTTGAAAAATAAAACTGTGGCCCCAAGTACAGTTTGTATCACTTTCATATTCATGGATGAATGAATGAATGAATTCAAGCATTTCATAATAGTCGAAGAGCATTTTGACATGTATAAATTAATACATGGTTGGTAGATCAATAACAGATTATCTCCCCCCAATCATCGTACTCCCTCCCTCCACATCCTTTAGTTAGGCTTGAGAATTGTATTTTATAGTATTTTATTTGTATTATATATGGGTTTTGTATAGTTTTATCCTTTTTAACATTATAAGCAACCCAGATGGGGACCTATCTATTTAATAAATAATAAAATAAATTAACCCTAAATAAAATAAAATGTTGATTGCTAATAAGCATCTAACCATGATTGACAGCAATAATTTTCATTAGTAAACTGCTCAGTAAATGACCGAAATGACAATTTTAAATACAGATAGTAAACCTTAATACTTTTGTACTGCACAAACTTGCTACAGAAAAAAAAATCCAGCACATACCTGAGCTACATCAACAAATTTCCTATGTTTTTCCAACAAAATTTTGGTTTCTTGGGCATCATCTCCCAATCGGGTATGAGTCTTCAGCAGCGCATCTAATAATTCATTTAACCATTCTATTGCCTATAGAAATGAGCAGAATGAGATTGTAAAATAAAAGAGGAGACATAGAATAATAAATATAATGTAGATTTGTCAAATCTGTTTAAAAAAATTACAGCTACCCTAAACCATCCAATGTTTTATCAGTTCTCAAAGTTCACTTAATTTGTCTGTCAGCTTTCTTTCTTTCAACAGCTGCCTAAACCATCAGCCTCACCTGAGCAGCATCCTCTTCACACTTAAATAGCTGGACCATCTGAAGCATCTTTAATCGTCGCACATCTACCATGTCCTCACATCTGTGAAAGACAGAAGATAAAACTGTATCAGAAAGGTCAACTCTGCTTATAAAAAAAATTATACACGAGCAATTCTTATTTTTAAATGTAGCAATGAAATCTGGGAAAATGTCTAAAACACCGTGATGAAGAATAACACTTTAAGAATACCCACAATCTGATAAATCTTATAAACTTTAATTAATCACAAATACCAACACTGATAAGCCCAGTGGAAAGTTCAGCTACCGTATACACCTTTGAAGTTGCTTATGATATAACCATGAAAGTTCTATCCTTATATTTTATATCAGTGGCTTTATTGAACAGTATTATGGCTTATGGTCATACAATGCTAAATTATAGCTACAATTGCGTGAGAGAGCAGTGGCCAGCCTTAGACGCTCGACCAACAGCCCCCGGGAATGCCGTGAGAGGGCATCCAGGGATGGAGGCAACTCAGTGGTTTTTGAATTATGCCAATGGTTAGACTATAAGATCTTTATGAGGACATACCACTTACATCTAGGGCCGCTCCTCCCTTTGTTGATGGGACATGTACCAACATATGCGGACTTTTTGGGCAGCTGAATTGTGGGCTCTGAGGAATTCTCCCCTCTCTTGGGTTTGGCCCACTGGTTTATCATCAGCCTATCTCGAGGGACGGATTCTGGAATCCGGAGAGATGGCATGACGCAGGAAAGGGTAGGGCGGGCTGGGGAGGGATAAGGAAAAGAACCCAGGGCTTCTTTGTTAAAATTTTTATTTCCGTTTCTTAGGGGTTAGGGAAGGGTGGGAGGGGTGGGGGTCTTATTACAGGAGTTCAGTGCAGCCTGAAACAGGGCCGTGGTTGGGGGTGCATGAGGGGCCTGTGGAACTCGGGCGAATAGTGGGGCCATGATCCCCAGGGTGGTTGGAATGGGTAGGAGCCAAAGAGGCGGGGGCCATATCATGTTAGGGGAGCGCCCGCTATGTCCAAGCTGTGGCTCCGACCCCTTAGCCTCTTCTCATCCCCTGGGGTTTTGGGATCCAGGACCCTGGGCTCAGACTGGTGTACTTTAATGCCAGGTCCGTGGTCAATAAGGCACCACTCCTCCGTGATGTGATTGAGGAGGAGGCGGACCTGGCTTGTATCACCGAGACCTGGTTGGAGAGGTGGAGTCCCTCTGGTTGACATCTGCCCCCAGGTTTTCGGGTGTTGCACCAGTCACGACCCCAGGGAAGGGGGGGTGGGGTGGCTATTGTCATTCGGGAGACCTTGTTTCCAAGGAAGGTCCCTGCCCCGGAGATATGGCGGGTGTGAATCCTCCTCCTGAGGTGTGGGCCTGCAGGTCGGATGCTGCTGCTTACATACCTGTCCCCCAGCTATGTCTCAGCTGCCCTGCCTGGGCTTCTTGATGCCGTCTCAGGGGTGGCGGTGGAGTTTCCAGAGCTTATAGTTCTGGGTGACTTCAACCTGCCTTCCTTGGGACTGGCCAGTTTGGCCCAGGAGTTCATGGCCTCCATGGAGGCCATGGGCCTGACCCAGATAATTGATGGCCCGACTCATGAGGGGGGTAACATGCTCGACCTGGCTTTTGTCTCAGAGCAGTGGCGGAGTGGTCTGGGGGTGGTGACATAGTTACCCACCCCGTTTCATGGTCAGACCACTATCTCCTGCGGCTGGTCTTCCATCAAGCTGCCCCACACCGCTGGGATGAGGAGCCACTTAGATGGTTCCCCCAGGCCTGATGGACCCTGAGAGGTTCCAGGCAGAGCTGGGGTTTTTTCCTGCATCCCTTACCCACAGCCCTGCCGAGGTCCTTGTGGCTACCTGGCAACAGCTGGCTGCGGGGGCTCTCGACAGGGTTGTCCCCATGCGTCCCCTTACTCGGTGCAGATCCCAGTCAGCCCCCTGGTATACCGAGGGGCTCCGGGAGATGAAGCGTTGCAGGAGGGGACTAGAGAGCAGGTGGAGGGCGACCCGTTCTGGATCTGACCGAGCCCAGCTAAGAGCCCATATTAGGACTTACCTGGTGGCAGTGAGGGCGGCGAGAAGATCTTATTTCTCTGCCCTCATAGCATCCGCAGATAACCACCCGGCCACCCTGTTTGGGGTCGCCCTCCTCCTCCAGCTGGGGGGGGTGGCGGACCCTTTGGCAGAGCTGAGGAATTTGGCCAGTATCTGCAGGATAAAATCGCTCAGATCTGGGAAGGGTTGCTTCGGACTTGCAGTGGCCTGAGGATGGGGATGCAGTGGTTTGGCCAATGTTATCTGGACTGAGTTCGATCCTGTTTCTGAGGATGAAGTGGACAGGATTATGCGCGCGGCTGAGCTCCACCACATGTTTATTGGACCCGTGCCCTTCCTGGTTGGTTTATGCCTCCAGGGAGGTCACGCGTGGCTGGCTCCGGGCAGTGGTCAACGCTTTGTTAAGGGAGGGGCTGTTCCCTGCCGCTTTGAAAGAGGCGGTGGTGAGGCCCCTTCTGAAGAAGCCTGCCCTTGACCCAGCCGCGTTGAACAACTTTGTCCGGTCTCCAACCTTCGCTTTTAGCGAAGGTTGTTGAGAGTGTGGTGGCCCAGCAATTGCCACTTTTCCTGGAGGAAGCGGACTACCTGGATCCATACCAATCGGGCTTCGCCCGGTACAGCACGGAGACAGCACTGGTCGCTGATTGATGATCTCTCTAGGGCTCGGGACAGGGGTTTTTCCTCTGTCCTGGTCCTGTTAGATCTCTCAGGCTTTCAATACCATGACCATGGTATCCTGTTGCACGCCTCGGGGTTGGGAGTGGGAGGCACTGTTTTACAGTGGTTCTCCTCCTTCCTCTCGGGACGTTCGCAAACAGTGTTGCCAGGGGGGCAGAGGTCAACTCCAAGGTATCTCACTTGTGGGGTGCCCCAGGGCTCGGTCCTCTCGCCCTCCTGTTCAACATTTATATGAAGCTGCTGGGTGAGATCATCCGTGGCTTTGGGGTGAGTTATCATCGGTATGCTGATGATACGCAGTTATGTATCTTCACCCCAGGCCACATCAGTGATGCTCTCTCCGTGATGTCCCGTTGTCTGGAGGCTGTACGGATCTGGATGGACAGGAACATGCTTCGACTCAATCCAGCCAAGACAGAGTGGCTGTGCATACCGACATCTCGGTCCAGTTTGGATGTTCCATCTTTGGTCATGGGGAGGAGGTGTTGCCCCGTGGACAGGGCACGGAACCTGGGGTCCTCCTGGACTCATGGCTCAAATTGGAGGAGCAGGTGGGGGCCGTGGGGGGCCTTTGCCCAGATCCGCTGGTTCACCAGTTATGCCCATTCCTGGACCGAGATGCCTGCGCGACAGTCACTCAGGCTTGTTATTTCCCAACTCGACTACTGTAACGCTCTCTACCTAGGACTGCCCTTGCGTACCACTCGGAGGCTTCAGCTGGTGCAGAATGCCACGCGGGTAGTGATGGGAGCTTCCCGATACTCCCATGTTACACCCCTCCTGCGCGACCTGCATTGGCTTCGGTTGCCCTCC
Source organism: Naja naja (assembly GCA_009733165.1). Taxonomy (NCBI): domain Eukaryota; kingdom Metazoa; phylum Chordata; class Lepidosauria; order Squamata; family Elapidae; genus Naja; species Naja naja. The sequence continues at coordinate 204,180,169 of CM019148.1, read as the reverse complement.
GGGTGAGATTCAAGGTTCTGGTATTAACATTCAAAGTCCAGCATGGCATGGGTCCAGGTTATTTACGAGAACGGCTCCTCCCAACATCAAAACTAACTGCCCTGTACGGGCGACAGACGGGTCTCTCGGGTGCCGTCTGCGACTCAATGTTGCTGCGGCGACCGGGAGGGCCTACTCTGTGGCGGCTCCCACTCTGTGGAATCTTCTTCCGCTGGAGCTACGCCTGGCCCCTGATCTTCGCACCTTCCGCCACGATTTGAAGACTTGGCTCTTTTTACAATCTGGGCTGTGCTGATTCTCTGGGGTTGGTCCTATTTTAACTATGGGTTTTAATTTTCAATTCGGCTTAACTTGTTTAATATACTTTTAATTAATTAATTTATTGTTGTATTTTTAGCTGTGAGCCGAGTCCTTTTGGAGAGGGGCAGCATATAAGTCGAATAAATAAATAAATAAATAAATAAATAAATAAATAAATAATAATAATTGCATACAGTGATTTAATTATGCCTTAACATTGTGTGAACAAGCTTGGGTCCATATTCTTCTTCCTTAGAAAATAGTGGTGGGACTGGAAGATTTTGCTCTCAACCAAACTTAGTTCTCAAAACTGTTAGTTCAAAAAAGACAGGATATCAGAACGTAACAGCAGTTTAAAGAGTAAACTAAGGTCAGATATTAATAAACCATTCCAGCAAGATAAATTAGAGAAGTAATAAGAAAAGGGTAGAACTCTGCATATCCCCTGAAAAGAGGTATTCTACCCAAGTGCACAACAAGCAATTCCCTCTGAATAATGAAAGCAGCCATTCATTGCATAGCTGCTTAACTAGCTGCTCATGGCCAACTGCATAAGTGCTCATGCACGGGGGCTTCAACTTTATTCCCAGGAATGCAGACATGGCAATGCAACTGCATGCAGAGGCAGTCAGGATTAGGTTATGAAAGGTAAGGCTACTTTGAATGGGCTCCTGTAAATTGCAAAGCATCTCTTTAGAAGATTTCACACAAGACAGAGATGGAAGCACTCTACACAAGCCTATATGTCATTTACAACACTTATGCCATTCAAACTAGTTGATGTTATATAGTTCACAGGATAGCCTGCTAATCTTGGGTGAAGGACTGTGATGGTTGTGATGATGATCAGCATGTTAATCCACTATGGGATGAAGGTCTCTTTTTTGGAGATTATAGATTTTAATCTACTATACTATTTTAGCACAAGTTAGTAGAAGTGTTTGGCTTTTCAGTTATAGGGCTGAGAGGGAATGAGTGCCCTAAAATCATCCAGGCAGGTTCTGTTACTAAGGATTATAATTTGAATATCTTTTACTGACAGTCTAGCCACTACTCTGGCTTTCAGGTTTGTCTGTCTCTCTGTCTTTCTCTCATCTTACCTAATGGTTGCACATGACCTCTTCTGCTTGCTTGTTTTATCTACAAGCAGTTTTCCTCAAACTTGGTACCTCATGTCACATCCAAGCACCATCTAGGACAGGTAAGAACTGGGACGAAAACTTTTGGGGAGTGTAGCCTACTGGAAGATGAGCCCAGTGCATTAGGAAAAGGAGCGTCCTGTGAAGGGATGACATTCCTTCAAAGTAAGTATATTCCAAAATAGCAGAAAAGAGGGCATGTAAAAGCCACCTTTACACGCCTTTCTTAAAGAGTAGCTAAAAGCAGCCAACTCCCAACGAATAGCAGCAAATTATGTCTCTGATACCAAGAAAGTAGCAACCCATACAATGAGAATTTTTTTTAATAGTACAAAAATGATAACCTAACATCAAACCCAACAAAGGAGAAATTTCCTAACGGTGAGAGCAATTAACCAACGGAATAGCTTGATTTCAGAAGTTGTCGCTGGTTCATCACTAGAGACTTTTAAAAAAGAGACTGGCAACCATTTATCTGAAATGGTGTAGGGTCTCCTGCTCAAGCAGGGGGTAGGACTAGAAGTCCTCTGAGATCCCTTCCAACTTTATTATTCTATGGTCTTTTTCATTGTTATCAAGTTTTTAAAGTTGTATCTGAGCTCAAAACTATGTTTTTATTTTTAAGTGTAACATCCTATTCAATAAATGTTAATATTCCTTAAAATATGGTATATCAGGAAGATTTAATATTTTCTTTAAATAAGTATTGCAGTAGCTGCTAAATTATCAGGAAAATTAAAATAATTTCTGTAGCAAATATAAACTCATACATAACACGTCATCAAAATTTAGGAAATGGAACAATAAGTAATGGAACATTAAACATTTCCAAATGATACCAAGGCCATTAGTTGCCAATTAATCTTAAAAGCAGTTTTTCTGCAATATTTATTTTAAAAAACTACCGAACCTATAAATTATAACTTGCATTAACATTATTAAGAGAAGTTAAAGTAAATGTTGCACAATATTGAAAGTAACAGAAATATCTGAATTTATGAAACCGTATAGGAAAATATTGGAAACAAGCTAATTATACATTTCAGAATATAACTTCAGTTTTTATAATTAACTGATTTTGTTTAATGTCAAGTTTAAAGAAAAAAACTTTCTTATAAATTTTGGGAATCATACATTTTACAAGAAAAAAACACACACAGGGTACAAACCTATGTACATTTAGGTTTGTATTTTGATTATTTTTCATATTTTCAATTGCTTGAAAAATATGGTGGCATTTAAAAAGGAGTTAACAGTGGTTTTAAAGTGAAGTTATTAGGAAGGAAGAATTCTTAGAATCCAACATCATCATGAATACCTTTGCTTCCTGAGCTGCATGTCTTCCATTACTCCCTGGATGTGATCAACATTTTCTTTGTTTTCACTTGTTACATCTTTTCCATAAGCCCAGGAAGCTTGGTTAGATATCTGATCAAGAAGACCTTGACCTTTTTCACGCAAACCTTGGAGGCCCAGGTCTATAGGGATAATGAACAAAATTTTATTTTGTATACAATGTAAGATGAACTATTCTCTTAAATCATAAGTACCCAATTATGTTTCCATCCATGTGCAAGATAGATACTGCTGTCTCACTGTCACTTTCCATTTAACCAACTGAATTCTAAAATGGCACATTCTGTAATAAGCACATCCTTCAAGTATTGACAGTTAACTATGTATCAACTGGTAAGAAGGGTGGTTAATACTTCAGCAGTACAGACACATACAGGGTTTTTAAAAAACACAAATTAATTTATGTCAGGCTTAATAGTGTTCATTATAAGGGAGGCCTGTAGCCCAGTGGTACTGTTCACACTGAAAATCCAGATTCAATTTTTGGTACAAACCAATAAAAAGAAAGTTAGGTTGAGATTGTTGACCAAGTTCTATATTGCTGCCCAAGATCTAGGAAAGATAGTACCAGCCAAAGAAAGAACTGATGGGCACAAATGACCAATGTCCTGATTAAACCGAATGCAGTTTTGTCTTTATTATGATCCCTCCCCATATATTTATGTTAAATCAGACATTGTCTTCTCATTTATTCAGTTTGCCTTTAATTGGTTTATTGTTTATTCTGCCCAACACCCTTTCAGTAACAATTATTAAAACAGATGTGGCTTAAAATGAAATTCTTTTAAATACACAGTTTAAGGGGCTCATTTGGAGACTACTGCTGTTGGAAGATCAGTAGCTCAAATCTATTTCATATGATTCTGTGAGTTATACACCATCTTGATCTGTTAGTTGTATAACAGATGATCCTGCAATTAAACTTGGTAGTTTGGCCAACGAAGTGGCCCTTGCCAGCCATGCATAGGTTTTGGAAGCCTGCATGTTTGGATTTACACAGGAGCTGGAACCTGAAAGGCACAGATTTCTAGTTCCTATTGAACTCTATTCACAAAACGTGAAATATGGTGGTCAACGCATATTACTGAATATCATTCCACAATGAAATATTTTTAAAGCTCCCTTTATGACCCAGCCAAGTAAAGAGACTCTGTATCCGCAGCCTGTTCCAGCTTTCCTCCATTCAATGTGCTTGTTAGGCTTAAATGAAAAAATATACAATTTAATCCAATGCTTATTCTGCAAATTAAGACATTCACTATAGCATATTTGGCCATTTGATCTTGTTTTTCTCCTTACCAACACTTTTTAATTTCTCTTCAAGTAGCTTTAAAGTTTGCTGAATTGACGCTCCATCAGCTGGGGCCACATCAACACACAGCATTCCAAGTAATCCATCTAGTTGCTGAGACAACTGAAAAGAGCGAATCCCAAAGTCAGCAAGTTATTTTTATGATTTTAAGTCTTCCTCCTTAAAGAGATTTGTTGTGTGAATGTCACACAGAACTGTGACTAGCTCAGTTATAAAAGAGACAGAGCTAGGACACAGGGCCGGTCAAAGAAAAAGGTCTGAACAATAGAGCTTAGCAACGGTGTCTGTGCAAGCAGCTGCAAAGGGAAGCTGTTGGCTTCCAGCCATTTCAGCTGCTTGCCACTTTATCCAACCCAAAGTGCCCAGGAAGAATCTAAATGATATTCAGAAAAGTAAAATATTTCACTCAGGTTTAAACAGCAAAGCCTACACTGGTGGATTTCAATACCCCTTATGGCATTTTTTCTCAATGATTTCATTTGCATACAGAGTAGGATTGTGAGTCATCATACACCAGTAACTAAATTGTCAAAATTCATCTCCCGGAATGGCCTCCGAAACATTGCCTGCCAAGAAGGATCAGAGCCCCTCCAAATCAATTTTCTAAAAGCAGGTGGTAATTTCCTCACCACATACTCTGCAATTTTCTCAACAACCATATGCTGAAAAGAATCCAAACGAAAGGACAACTAGTTACTGAGTTTATGTTATTGGCTTGGCTCAGCGTTCATGTCTAGAAAAATCCAACTGATATTATTATAGCAGAGATTTATGTAATTTGCTCATCTGCTCCAGCTTTGTTTGTCTAGCACCTTGGTGAAAGAATTATAACAAACATGGAAAAGGAACTCCTGTCTAGTCAAAGTGTACATAATATAGAAAAATGGACACTCTTTTTTAAACTGCCTCCATTAATTAACAGATTTCCAAATGAGCCCTAATACTTCCTTGTTCTCATTTATTTTAAGACTTTCCATGTGCATTGGAACTATGAGCAAAATTATTCCTAAATATAACCAGCTTATCTATTGACCTTCTGCAAATGGCATTTCCATGAAGCAAACTGCACAATGAGAAAGGGCATATTTTACTTACATCTTGAGCAACACCATGAAATTCAAGGGCTGCTTGTAGCAGATTCTGCCTAAACTCCAACTGGCTGGCCTGCCGATAACAAACATCGCTCAACTGCTGTTGCAATGCTTTTAGTTCTACAAGATCTTCTTCATCCCCGCATTCAATAAAGCTGCAATCTGTTGATTCAGTTCCACATACACTGCAAACCACTCCTGCAAAATCAGTCATCAAGATATTTTGCCATATTGCTATTAAAATTTTGCCATATTGCTATTAAAAGCACAGGTACAACCGCCATTCAGCAAACCTCAGCTTACTGAAATATTGAGCAAGATTATGCATATCTCTATTGAACAATGTTATGTTAAATACTAATGGTATGCAAATCTGGTGGAACTCAACATTACATCCACCTTTCATTTTGTTTTCAGCATAACAAAATGATTCTATCATTTAGTCAATTTCAGAAGCTGGAAGCAATTTTCAAGAACATTTTTCTCAATGGATTTTTTCAAATTGTTCTTAATTTTATTGATATAAAGACCTGTTTCATTTTCTCCAACTGTAATATCCTGTCCTTTGATTTGCCTAAATGTTTTTTTTAAAACAACATTGATTTGCATTTATTTAACACTCAGCAAAATGCATTTAGCTGTTCATCTATTTGTTCCCTTGATCATACAATTGTTCCCTCTCTATACCTCTCCTTTTCCTTACCCTAGATCAGGAGTCTTCAAACTTGACAGCTTTAAGACTTATGGACTTCAACTCCCAGAATTCCTTCTCCAGTCATGTTAGTTCAGGAATGCTGGGAGTTGAAGGGCACAAGTCTTAAACTTGCCAAATTTGAAGACTCTTGCCCTAGATTTATTAAACAATTTCCTATGCTTTCTTTACTCCCCCAGCCACCAAATCCTCTAGTTGATACATTGGAAGTGAGCTCCAGTTCTTAAAAGCACAGGAGATGACACTCTGAAGTAATGCAAAGCACCTGCAATATTTGACATGAACTTACATGCTAGTAAAAATGCAAATGTGCAGGGAAAGAGGGGCAAGGAAAGATAGGTGGCCAAACAGAAACACTGGGACATATAACAAAGAGTAGGACAAAAGCACTGAGAAGTAGGGACAGAGGCAGAGTGGACTGGAGAAGGTGGCAGGCAGAGAAACAGATGCTATGGAGCAGGGGTGTCGAACTCGTGGGCCGCATGCATCATGTGCTGGGCTGGCCCACCCCTATTTTAGCAAAGGTGGGTAAAGTTGTGGTATGTCACGTGATGACGTGACGCCACGAGTTTGACACCCCTGCTACAGAGAAATGGACAGAGAGAACCATTTCCTCACTACTGGCTTCATCCAGAAAAATGCTGAAGCAATAGAAAGCCTATCCTTATTCCTGTTACTTTAGCACAATGATCACTGGTTGATCTTATCGGTTGCTGTTGGGGAAAAAGGGCAAATAGATGAACAAAATTGCCTTGTCATTCCTATTCAAATAGTTGAAGCAAGCAGCTCAATTGTATTAAATGGAGAGAATCTTCCTGTTCCCAAGTCAGCTGGAAAGAATGGGAAACTAAGTACAAATAATTCACTGGGAAGAATAACTATTCTTTGCCCAAAACTGGCAGGAAAAAATGAAACTTCCTCCACCCCTAGAGACCAAGAGATTAGAGGGTCCTTGGTAGGCAATGATTTGTCTTTTCAGTCTCAGAGGCACAGTCATCCCTTTTTCCCAACTATAGCATACTATTATGACACTAGAACTAATCATTTATATGATCAGTAGCTTGTTCTAGGAGGTGCCCTATTTGCCAATACATAAATCATTGTCTAAAATTCACTAGAAAAGAAGGCCACTAGAAATATTGCATACAATAAATGACATATAAAAATCATTACACAGTAACTTCCTTGGGAAAATGAAAACTCACGCTGTGTTGACTTTCAATCTCTTCATGTTTCTGTTGCAAAGCTTGTGAAGCCCTAATTGAATCCCCGATGCCCCACTGGGTTCTGAGCTGTTCCGAACCTGGCCCTTCGAGCCAGTTCACTACCTATTTAAATCAAAGAGCAGCATGTTCGTCATATAATCTAAAACCAATACAGGGCAGGTAGATTTTAAAGGTTTTCTATTATTTAAAGCAATCTTTCCTAATACAGTTCACAGTATATACATAAATAACAATCTTATTTCCAGAAGAAAAATAAGGATTGGAGAGATCAGGGTTGGTAAATCCTTTAGGTACAAAATCCAGGGACTAAACAACCTGATCCCATTTTTTAAATGTATGTTTTCCTTGTGAATTTGCAGTCTCATATCAGAAACAGCATAAGGAAAGGAGGCACACTTCATTTACAACTTATATTTATATTGGCAGGTAAAATGCAATGTCTTTTTGGTTGTAGTGAAAGGTAAATTGTTAGAATTTGTGGAATTATGTTATCTTGATAAATTTCCTAAAAAAAAATCTTAGCATACATTATTTTATATACTATAACGAAGTGGCATTAGAACAGCATTTGTCAAAAATTGTGCAGAAATCTAGGAACATATCTTACATAGCAGTGGTACTTAAATGTTTCTTCATCTAATTTTAGGCTTTTGTTTGGAGAGCAGATCACATTTCAGGTTGTATTTATGAAGAAATATTGAAAATTCAGAAAGGTTAACAAAGTGAACTGTACATGGATGATAAAGATTAATTAATTAATTAATTAATTAATTAATTGGACTTGTATGCCACCCCATCTCCGAAGACTCGGGGCGGCTCACAACTAAAAACAACGACAATAAATAATTAAAAAGAATTAAACCGTTCACAAGCCCAAAAAGTTACAAAACTAAAATTTACAATAATTTAAAATAATTTAAAAAACCCATCCCCCCCCAGGGAGGGGTCACAGCCCGGATTGGTCGAACAACCAGGTCTTCAGATCATGGCAGAAGGTGCGGAGGTCAGGGGCCAGGCGGAGCCCCAGGGGCAATTGGTTCCAGAGGTCAGGGGCCATGACAGAGTAGGCTCATCGTCGGGGGACCGCCAGCCGACATTGACTTGCCGACGGGACCCCGAGGAGTCCTTGCCTATGTGCTCGCACAGGGCGGTTGGCGCTCGATATCGGCAGGAGTTGCTCCCTTAGGTATTGAGGACCCATGTCGTGAAGGACTTTGTATGTTAAAACCAAAACCTTGAATCTCACCCAGAGTGCAACTGGCAAACAATGCAGGCCGCGCAGGAGGGGAGTAATATGGGAGTATTGGGAAACTCCCATCACCACCCGCGCCACCGCATTCTGCACCAGCTGCAATCTCTGGATGGTATGCAAGGGCAGTCCTAAATAGAGAGCGTTGCAGTTCAACTCATCTATTGTGAGCTAGTAGCCAAAAAAGGTCATGACTATTTAAGGCTAGTAAATGGAAAATAAAGCTTTCAGACACTTCCTTCTGGGCCACTTCCATGCTTATTTATCTCCTTTCCTAGCCTTTTCAATACTTCCAAGGGTTTTATAGTCTAAGATAATACACAGTGGTTATATGAATCTAACAGTGTCAAGCATTATCCCATTATCCCAGGTAATCTTCCTACCTAACCTATAAAACATCAATTTCTGCAGTACTCACATCAAAGTCAATATGGATGTATATTATTATATAATATTAAGTCAACCCACAGAATCCATTTGAAGGACAGTCCATTAAATTGTATTTGGGTGCACATAAATCACTCGTGAATGACATACGCATATTAACATATAAAGATCATGGAAACTTTTGCATCCACTTTTTGTCAGTTCGTGTTATTTATATTGGGAACCGAATATGAGGATCACTATTCAATAAGCCAGCTTCCAAAATCATACTCTGCAGTCAGTTTAAAACTGTTAACTAAATTCCTGTTAATAGAAAGTAACTAAAATGTGTCAATACCATCTTCTAAGTCCATTTACTGTATAGTGGTTGGAATGTGATAACTATGGTTTTAAATGAGGGACTCATTTTAAATGCAGTCACTGTTCACTTGCAAGTGCATACCAATTTTTTTTCAAAAATAGAAGATAAACAACCTGTCAGTCACAAGTATCTGAAAAAACTAGACAAATATCACAGTATATTTTTAGTTTTATTTTTATAAAATTTAATTTAATTTTATTTAATAATTGGACTTGTATGCCACCCCTTCTCCAAAAGGACTCGGGGCAGCTCACAGCTAAAAATATAGACAATAAATACATTAAAAACAAATTAAACACTACAAGCCCAAATAAAATCAATTTAACCCCCCCGCCCCAAGAGGTCAGTCCAGCCCGGCCTGTTCAAACAGCCAAGTTTTCAGATCATGGCAGAAAGAGCGGAGATCTGGAGCCAAACGGAGTCCCACGAGCAGTTGGTTCCACAAGGTGGGAGCCACTACAGAGTAGGCCCTTCCCCGGGGCACTGCCAGCCGACATTGTCTTGCGGAGGGCACCCGAGGAGTCCCAGTCTGTGCGCTCGCACAGGGCGGTCGGGCATTCGATGTCAGCAGGAGACACTCCCGCAAATACCCCGGACCCAAGCCATGAAGGACTTTGTATGTTAATACCAACACCTTGAATCTCAACACCTTTAATCTCACCCGGAGGCAACCGGCAACCAATGCAGCTCGCGCAGGAGGGGTGTAACATGGGACTACCAGGAAACTCCCATCACAACCCGTGCGGCCGCATTCTGCACCAGTTGAAACCTCCGGATGGTATGCAAGGGCAGTCCTAAATAGAGAGCGTTGCAGTAGTCAAGTTGGGACCTGAGAAGTGCATGAGTGACCATGCGAAGGGCATCTCAGTCCAGATACAGGCGTAGCTGGTGTACCAGCCGAACCTGGGCAAAGGCCCCCCTGGTCACAGCCCCCAACTGCTCCTCCAAACCGAGCCGTGAATCCAGGAGGACCCCCAGGTTTCGTGCCCTATCCACAGGAGGCAACATCTCTCCCCCTATGACCAAAGGTGGAATCTGTTGACTGGTCCGAGATGCCTGTACGCACAGCCACTCTGTCTTAGCCGGATTGAGCTGCAGTTTGTTCCTGCCCATCCAGATCCGTACCGCATCCAGACAACGGGATATCAATAATAATAATCTATATGGCTAACTCATACAAGAAGAAAGAATATATCACAGCAACAGCTTGGGTTACATCCATTCCTAACCAAAGTTATGAAGTGTCTATGGAGATTCTGAGCCATCCAGGTCATGGTTGTCCCAAAGGCAATTGGAGTTTCTTGTTTTTTTCTTTGAAGACATTTTGCTTCTCACCCAAGAAGAGCTAAAGAAGCAGCTTCTTGGATGAGAAGCGAAACGTCTTCAAAGAAAAACAAGAAAGTCCAGTTGCCTCTTGAAAAAGCACCAAAGGGACAAAGTTATGAAGGTATTGAACAAGGGGGATGTATGAATGGTGCTGCTGTCATTGCAGCATTCCCACAGCCACTTGATTTCTGACATTCCCTGCCAGCTTTCCAGAAGCAAAGAATAACTGGGAAGTGGCATGGTCACAGGATACTGAGTTTTACGACTGTATCACTTAGCAATGGCAATTCTGGTCCAAACTGCTGTTGTAAGCCAAGGACTGCCAGTATTTTATATTATAATAAATCTGTATCTGCCAGTTTTCATTTCCCTGTCTTCTGATTTTTCCTTTTTCATCACTAGAATAATGTGATAAAATTGGCTGAAGGCTTGAAAATGTATTTCCTTGATAATTTATTTTTATTTATTTATTTGTTTGTTTATTTGTTTATTTATTTATTTATTCACACACATACATTATATATATATATAAGAGTTCCTTCTCCCCTCCCCGAATTATTTAAAAAACTTTAGCATATGATTTCTAAATTAGTAACTAAAAAAGAGAAAAGAATGCAAGACTTTACTATCAGTCTAAGTATAATTAATTTCCTATGTAATCCAGTAACACAGAGCAAAGAAATGACAAGTTATAATTAGAATGATGCAAAGCGAGATTGATGCTCCTGTAAACAAATCTATTTAAATGCATTAATAAAGGCACTTCACTAACTAGATTGCATTTTTCTCAATCCCACCTTTAGTCAACTCAAGGCAGAGAACATGCATATAACCTCTGCCTATTTTCCCCAAACTACTCTTTTTAAATTTCATAGTTTCTACCCCAACACCTTATCCACTCTACCAAACTGCCTCTCTAATATCAATTTCCAGAGCACCACTTGATCTTTCATGACCTTTCAATGCACAAATTGTTTCAAGTTTATCTTATTATTACTCTGGTGGGGAACAGCCTTGCATTAAAAGGGCAAATTTGGATTCCAATCACTAGATATACAAATTTTATGGTAATACTGTCGTGATTCAAATTTAAAGGGCAAATGTGATTTGGGCATGAACCTGATACTTGTCAGGAATACCTGAAATCAAGCATACCTTTTCCAGGTATAACACATCTCAGTTGTAAATGGTAGCCGCATTTATCCAGGAAAAATTGTAGCAGCTTTGAGGTGCCCCACCAGCTGACACAGCATACTGAAAATCTGTTAACTCTCCATCTAACCATTTTACTAATACAAACAATAGACGCAAGTGAGTATGCCACTTACCTGCATTACCTTCTGCTGAATTTCTTCCAACTGAGTTCGTTTGCTCCTTTGCCTGCATACTTCCTGATACCGCGTATACTGTTCTCTGAGAGAATCTAGTAACTTCATAACCTGGGGCTGAGCAAGCAGTTCATCATCCATAGGAGACCAGGAGACTCCTCCATCGGAACCATTAAAACGGCGTTGCTGCAATTCCGATAAGAGCTCATGACCTTAATAGAACATATACATATATATATTCAGGCAGAAAATGAGCTAAAGTTTAATGGGAAAGACTTTTTGCTGCAAACATAAAAGCTTCTAATTTCAGTTTTTATGCAGATTTTCTGAGATTAAAACCACAGCATGATATAAGATTGTGGAGTGAGGATAGCAATATCATTTCATCTCTCTCTTCCTCTCTCTTGCCATATGCTGGAATGTGTACATTCAAATGACAGCACACTTAATTAGCCAGGCTAAACCTACAGAAACATTAACTCCACCTGAAATAGACTGAATCTCAGTTTATTTTTATTCATTACTTAGTCCAAGACCTAATCTAGAACATCAGCTGTCTCAACTGACATAGATGTAAAGGACTGATAGTGATTGGCATCACTTATCTGCAACTTTCAGTAACTCTCCCAAACGTGAAGAACATGGGAGAATCAAACTGAGTACAACAGCAAGAAGGCAGCAAACAAACACCCCAACAATTGTTTTAGGATACAAATAATTCCATGGGTTAATTGTAATACCTAACTAATCACTGGCTGACACTGTGAAAGCAACCTCTGGTAAAATGGCGATACACTAAGGTAAAGTTGCTTCTCTTCCCCTAAGTTGTGCCACTGTATCTATGAACAGTTTTCAGAAAAGCTGGCATGCAGAAATACTGACTAAACCATTTTCATAATTGTGGGGGGGAAATACAATACCTGGACTGGTATGAATTTTCTGCTTTTGGCTACCATATCTTTAAAGGAATTTTAATTCATAATTGCTTACTGTTTTCACAGATAAATTCAACAATTTCAGCAGAAAGAGAGACTGGTATTTTATTTCTCTACTGCTGCTATTCCCATGGGGAAGCAGAATACTTGTATATAGGAATTCTATATTTAAAAACAAAAGGAAACTTTCATAAATGCATTATTTTATAGTAATTAACTGTAACTGATTAATTGTATGGATGTTAGTTAAGTGGCTAATTCAGTTTATGTTCTGCTACACATGATTTTAAAAAATGATGCCATATTGGACGGATATACCTGTCTGCAGAACAGTCTCAGGATCAACAGATGGAAGAAAATTTAAATCTACAGACCTTGAAAGAGAAAATAGACAGAAGTTTTAAGACTTAAAGCCAATAAAAATTATGCAAGCTTTTATTTTTCTTTCCCATTGTGAATACTGAGGTTATGTTATGTTTCAGTACACATCTGTCAATGTCCAAGGAAATGTTCAAAATGTCAAGAATGTTTAACATTTTAAAATTTGTTTTGGTTATTTTTAAAGGAAATAAGTAAACAGGCATTAAAAACTTAGAAAGGTATTAATATAAAGAGAACTTTCATACATCCTCTCAGAACATATCTCATATATTTTACTGCAATGTAACAGCAATGCAGTCACAGTATTGTTTAACTATATCAAAAATGTAAGGGAGCTACAGAGTTACAAGAATATTTGTATGATCAAGCTAGAAGATAAAAGAAAGACCACAACAATAGATAGAACCACATTTTGATAATTAAGATTCTCCTGTAAGTTCCTATGGAACAATTAATAACAGCAAGAAAAGTATTACCTCTCTTTCTCCTGTTGGTTTCCCTTATCATTTCCACTGTTGATTAATGCAAGCTCATCAAGTAAGGATGTAGACTCTTTTGTAAACTTCTCAAATGCCTATATAAAATAGTGAGTTAGCATCTCAGAGACTGAATTTTACCATGTCTGACATTTTGCAGTATAGGGATCTTACCATTCCATTATGAACACGTTCTAAAAATGGTGGCTGGTCATTACGTTTTGCATTAATAGCAACAGCCCTATCACAGAAATGTGTTATTTTTACATCCACTGATTCAGGAAGTCCTCACTGTTGGCTTAATGACTGTTTGAAGTTATGATAGATAAGACTTCAAAAATCTACTTATGCCCCTTCCTCTAAGTTACAACTGCTGCACCTCTCCCTGTGGTCATGTGATCACATTATGGGGGCTTGGTAATTGGCTCAGATTTACAAGTTGCAGCATCCTGTAGTCATGTGACCATAATTTGGGAGTTTTTTTTGCTATTTTCCAGCAGAAAATAGCTAAAAATGGACATTATATATGCTGGATTCACTTAAAGACCACTTCATTAGCTTCATGACCGTGATGACTTGCTTTACAACCGATGTAAAAAAAAGCTGTAAAAGTGACTCCAGTCACGTGTTGCTTAGACTCACAACCACAAGAACATTCAATCGTGCTCTAAATTCCATGTTCCATTGTGGTGACAAATATAGCATTAGCCCTGTAATTTCTTGACGACACCCAAGGCTTTGGTTAAATGCTCAGTCATAACCATTTAAAGCAGAATCATCAAGTTAAACAGGGCTTTAGGTTATACTCTTTAGTTGCTGGACACAAGCTTTTAATGATGCAAGTCTGTCTTGCAAAACTAGTCACTATGTTTTGATAGCTGCTGCAATGCTGTTGAGAAGCCATTCTAAGAAACTTCATTCAACAGTAATCATTATGCTGTTTTTTCTCTCTCTCAAGGGTAATGATGACTTTCAAGGATGTGTGCACAGATGTATGTCAGTAGAATGGAATGCAAAGTAAAACATATTAGTCATAATGGCAGTTATCAAGAATTTTTCAGCAGAGAATTTTTGTGTGTTGTAATAACCAATTAAGAGAAAATATTCAAATAACAAGTAAGGTTAATGTCAATATTCCACTATTGTCAACCAATATTTGCCTTAAGAATCTTAATCTTTATTTTCATGTAATTCAGAATGAATTACAATCACATTGGCCAACTGCAGTTACTGAATAACTGCACATGTATTTTTTTTAATCATATTCAATCATGCCAAATTCTTGGAGAGTACCTCGACAAGTCCCTGCAATTGTTCTGGCAAAATTTTTTTTCCAAAATGGTTTGCCATTGCCTCCTTCCTAGGGCTGAGAGAGAACAACTAGCTCGACCAGTTGGCTTTGTGCCCAAGGTAGGACTAGAACTAACAATCTCCTGATTTCTAGCCCGATGCCTTAACTACTATACCAAACTGGCTCTCATACATGTATTTTATCTGCATTTTATTTAATTTAAGTAACATCAAAAAGAAGATTGAGGACTGTAAACAATTTTGTTTCACATTTAAATTTGGTACATGGCAAAAAAACCCTAACTCTCCTTAAACATAAAGTTTTACCAGGAAGCATTCACAACTATTACAATCTAAGTAGCCAATGCAGATTTTAAAAAAATCTGTAATCCTGGCTGTCTTTTAAAAAAATGTGTACAACAAAAGGATGACCAATGATAGCATCTCCAAATCCTGAACTGTCAACTAATCATGGTAGTAATATGTGTGGATTTTTTTAACCTCCAGGGAGCACCAAATGCAGTTGTATTTAGCTGCAACTAGATTATATTTCTTGACAATTATACTGAAAAAGAAAAACATTTGCCAATAAACTAACCAGTCTTT
Source organism: Naja naja (assembly GCA_009733165.1). Classification (NCBI taxonomy): domain Eukaryota; kingdom Metazoa; phylum Chordata; class Lepidosauria; order Squamata; family Elapidae; genus Naja; species Naja naja. The sequence goes on along the minus strand of CM019148.1, from coordinate 204,164,694 downwards.
TGCTCAGCCAATCCATATGATCATAGGTAAGGCTTCCTCCAAAATCTTCTGTTAGTTGAGATGGTTCTATGTATCGAGTAAGCTTGTTGGCAGATACCAAAATTACCTATATGAGCCATTAAATGGGAAATTAACAATTCAGAACTTTGTTAGAAAATCAAATATTGTATTATGCTTCTAACCAAAAACCATCCATTTTTTCATAGTAAGATTGAAGTATAACAGTCTTTTAGCTATTACACTTTAATAAGTAAGTAGGTATATTGTAAAATGCATCAATGAATTATTTAAAGAAAAGTCTTAATATCCCATCACTTGGAGCAAATATTAAATTTTCATCCCAATTAATATAACTCAAATTTTTACTTCTATTATACTTATGTAACTTAATGTAACTCAATATTTTACTTCTATTATATTTACACTATTAGCACCTTGCTGTATCAAATTATTTAGAGTAAACTGAAGCCCATACTTCATCACCTGATGATATACTATCAAATGAATCATGATGAAGTAAGCATGAAAGTTTATTCCGCCCCTCCGTAATAAAAGTTGTTGAAAAGAGGCTTTCACTGTTATCATGAGCCACAAAGAACTGCTTTTAGCCTTAATGAAACTAGATTATTATAACCACATGGAAGTAATCTGCAAACCAGGTTGCTCACTATTTATTTATTTATTTATTTATTTATTTATTTATTTATTTATTTATTTTGGGACTTATATGCCCCATCTCCAAGACTCGGGGCTCACAACTAAAAACAACAACAATAAATAGTTAAAAAGAAATTAAACCAATTCGCAAGCCCAAAAATACAAAAACACAATTTACAATATTTAAAATAGTTTTAAAAACCCATCCCCCCCACAAAAGGGTCACAGCCCGGATTGGTTGAACAACCAGGTCTTCAGGTCATGGCGGAAGGTGCGGAGGTCAGGGGCCAGGCGGAGCCCCAGAGGAAGTTGGTATTGGCCCGCCAACGGGACCCCGAGGAGTCCTTGCCTATGTGCTCGCACAGGGTGGTTGGCACTCGATATCGGCAGGAGTCGCTCCCTTAAGTATTGAGGACCCATGTCGTGAAGGACTTTGTATGTTAAAACAAAAACCTTGAATCTCACCCGGAGTGCAACCGGCAACCAATGCAGGCAGCGCAGGAGGGGGTAATATGGGAGAATGGGAGACTCCCATCACCACCCGCGCCGCCGCATTTTGCACCAGCTGCAATCTCCGGATGGTATGCAAGGGCAGCCCTAAATAGAGAGTGTTGCAGTAGTCGAGTCTAGAGGTAACAAGGGCACGAGTGACTGTGCGCAGGGCATCTCGGTCCAGAAATGGGCGAAGCTGATGAACAAGGTGGAGCTGGGCAAAGGCCCCCTGGCGCCCCCACCTGCTCCTCCAACCGAGCCGCATCCAGGAGGACCCCAGATTCTGTGCCCTATCCACAGGGGCAACACCTCTCCCCCTATGGCCAAAGATGGATATTCCTGACTGGGCCGAGATGCTGGTATGCACAGCCACTCAGACTTGGCCAGGTTGAGTCGAAGCATGTTCCCGCTCATCCAAATCTGCCGCATCCAAATACCGGGTCATCAGGAGAGGGCATCACTGATCTGGTTCGGGTGGAAATGTACAGCTGGGTGTCATCCGCACTGATGGAATCTCACCCGAACCACGGATGATCTCACCCAGCTGCTTCATGTAGATGTTAAATAGAAGAGGGGAGAGGACCGACCCCTGAGGGACCCCACAAGAGAGCACCCTCGGGTGACCTCTGCCCCCTGCCAACACCGATTGCGCATCGCCCGAGAGGTAGGAGGTGAACCACTGAAGGACAGTGCCCCCCACTCCCAACCCCCCGAGGCGACGCAAAAGGATACCACGGTCGATGGTATTGAAGGCCGCTGAGAGGTCTAATAGGACCAGGACAGAGGAAAAACCCCTGTCCCAAGCCCTCCAGAGATCATCCATCAGCGCAACCAATGTGTCTCCGTGCTGAAACCGGGTCGGAAGCCCGACTGATACGGATCTAGGTAGTCCACTTCATCCAGGAAGAGTGGAAACTGCCGAGCCACCACACTCTCAACAACCTTCGCCAAAAGGCAAAGGTTGGAGACTGGACGAAAGTTGTCTAACACGGTCGGGTCCAGGGCAGGCTTCTTCAGGAGGGGTCTCACCACCGGCTCCTTCAAGGCGGAAGGAAAAACACCCTCTCTTAAAGAAGTGTTGACAACTGCCCGGAGCCAACCGCAGGTGGCCTCCCTGGCGGCATAAGCCAACCAGGAAGGACACGGGTCCAACAAACATGTGGTGGAGCTCAGCCGCCGCATAGTCCTGTCCACTTCATGCTCGGAAACAGGATCGAACTCATCCCAGGTCACACTGGCCAGACTGCTTGTATCCTGTTCCTCAGACCACTGCAAATCAGAGGACAACCTGCTCGATCCGGGCGATCTTATCCGACAGATATTGACCAAATTCCTCAGCCCTTCCCAACAGGTCCCCCCTCTATAGAAGAAGAGCAGGTAGCCCGAAACAGGGCGGCTGGGCGTTATTCATGGACGCTATGAGGGGGAGAGATAAGACCTTCTCGCCGCTCTCATAGCTACCAGGTAAGTCCTAATATGGGCTCTTGGCTGGGCTCGATCGGATTGGGAGCGGGTGGACCTCCACCTGCTCTCTAAACCCCTCCAACGACGCTTCATCTCCCAGAGCTCCTCAGTATACCAAGGAGCCATCCAGGATCCACGGCGTGAGAAGGGACGCATGGGGACAACCCTGTCGAGGGCATCCGACGCAGCCTGTTGCCAAGCAGCCGCCAGATCCTCGACAGGGCTGTGGGCAAGGGAGAGGGAAAGAACCCCAGTTCCGCCTGGAACTTCTCAGGGTCCATCAGACGTCTGGGGCGGAACCATCTAGGTGGCTCCTCATCCCAGAAGTGGGGGGCGGCCTGTTGGAAGACCAGCCGTAGGAGATAGTGATCAGACCATGGAACGGGCGATGCCACAAAAGTGGCTTGCCCTCTGTCACTACGCCACTGTTCAGAGACAAAAACTAGGTTGAGAGTGTTTCTCCCCTCATGAGTCGGACCTTGAATCAATTGGGTCAGGCCCATGTCTTCCATAGAAGCCATGAATTCCTGGGCCAAACCCGACGCTCCCCCCAGGGAGGGCAGATTGAAGTCCCCCACCCCAGGACTATAAGGCTCGGGAACTCCACCGCCACCCCCAAGAGGACATCGAGAAGCCCAGGCAGGGCCGCTGTCACACAGCTGGGGGAAAGGTATGTGAGCAGCAAGCCCACCCATTAGGCCCCCACCTCAGGAGGAGGGTCTCACTCCCGCCTATCTCTGGGACGGTGACCTCCCTTGGAAACAAGGTCTCCCGGATAACCACAGCCACCCCTCCACCTCTTCCCTGGGCCCGTGGCCGGCGCAAAACCCGAAAACCTGGAGGGCACAACTCAACCAGAGGGACCCCACCCTCCGGGCCCAACCAGGTCTCGGTGATACAAGCCAGGTCCGCAGCCTCTTCCTCGATGATCTCACGGAGGAGGGAGGACTTATTAGCCACGGACCTGGCATTAAAATACACCAGCCTAAGCCCAGGGGTCCCGTTCCCGTGCCCCCTAGGGAGGAGGCCATAGGGTCGGAGCGTGCCACCACGCAAAGCTGGCGGGTACGCGCTCCCAACACATGATATGGCCCTATGCCTCGACATCTCCTGCCAATCCCAACCACCCTGGGAATCGCGGTCCCCACCTCACACTAGGGACCACAATCACATTCTATGTCCACTAACTCAAAAAGTATTGTTGTTTCAGTTGCTACATTGCTGGGTAGTGGAACAAGACATCATAAGACTGCAAATTCAATTAACTGAATTTCTTCTCCACAATTTTTAAATGTTCATCTCTTTTTATCTCCCTGATTCAATTCCCAGGCATTCAAATTGTCAACCTTTCAAACTAACATTTTAAGACACAAACAACATAATGAATTTTCTACTAAACTCCAATGTTCATAGATGGATCATCTGTAAAAATGGTGACAAAGTAAAACACTTAAGAAAACTGACATATGTTTTTAGTTTTTTAATTATTCTTAAAAATTATTAATTCTTTTCTAGCTAACTTTTACCGGGTACCTTTAAATAATGGAGTAAAATATCCCAACCCTAGCCCTAACAAAGCATGTAGATGCTAACATATCCGTATAAATATTTATCTATTATTTACTGTATCTGTAAAAAGCATTTCTAAACAAGGAACTCAAACTGGTTTGCCAAATAAACTGATCACTCCTTAAATGTGTGATTGTGGAAGCACAACCTATTTTTCCATTCACAAAGGAATTTTTGCAAAGAAGAAAGCCCCTAAAAAGTGAGTAGCCTTTTAGAAGTTTCTGGATTTTGCTTTGATCTCATGGACTACTCAATTACTGGGTACTGCTTGGCTGAGACATCTCTGTTCACCAACTTTGCACCACAGATATGTCTATAAAATCCTGGTAATTTTAATAGTGGGAAGAGTCCAAATGTTAAACTGGAAATTCTGGGCAAGTCACACAGTCTGGAAGTGTCATGTAAAAATTAAGGGTTGTCAACTGGGAGTCCTATTCTCCCACAACAGCTTCAAGTCAGAAGAAAGGGAAATTGTATGACAATGTACAATATACTACATGTTCATCAACCAAATCCACCTGGTGTGACATACAATTCCAGAAAGGTCCTATTAATAAAACACCACCTATGAAAGTTAAATATAACTGCCTTGCACTAGCAAAGCCAGTATCCACTGGCTTTCACTCCTGAAACACTATTATATTTCAGGATTTCACTCAATCAACAGATGATAGATGTATCTTGGTTATTTTCCTTCCTTGTTCCAAACAAAATATTAATTTATTATAATTTATGATGTGATTTAACATTTTCAGGACTCCACCTCAATCTCTGAAACATATGCTAATATATAATTGAGCCTTTTGTTGTTGAAATTGTTTCAAAGGGATAATTTGACCCAGCCATATTTAAAGTCAGATTTGTTTTTTTTAATGGCAAATAAAAAACATGTATACAACTTTGAACAAACACTACAAGGGGAAAAAAGGGTCCCTAAATTCAAAGAGTTAATGAAAACCTCATTTTCCTTGTGCATTACAGAGCACCAAGAAAATACTAAGATGAGAAAATTCCCATGCAATATCTCTTCCTTCAAATTTAACTACTTCAAGACAAGATCTTTGAATGCATAACTTAATCTGAGCCACAGCAAGCTATTGATTTATATCTATGTAATTTATTAAATTCTGTTTTATATTTACCCATTTTTAAAAATGAATTCATAGAGACATGCAAGAATAATTTGCTGCATGATATCTGAATCATTATGTAAATACCTGAGAATTCACAATAGAAAATATCTTTCTTTAAACAGTATAAAAAATAAGTATCTTCCAGAGCTCGCAACTCAAATTTTGTTATTTAAAAAATATTGCTATATGTTTATTTATAGAAGTATGGTTTCCATATTGTATTAAAATAAGTGCAATGGAAAATATCCTTGAGGATTCTGTGCAGAGAGCATATTAAGAACCTATCTTACAATACTACCAAGCATTATTTCATCTCCAGCAATATATGTTTGAAAATACAGAAAAAAGATGGATGGTTAAAATGAATAAGGACATCTCAAGTCTGTAGGGGAAAAAATCCTTACCAGTCATATCTAAGCATAGCTATGTCCTAATATACCAAAAATGGTAGCAGCTTTGAGTTGGGGTGGGGGTGAGGAAAGAGCTGCCAGCTCTTAAAACCTTGCTAGTTTAAACATACTATTTTTCCAACATAACTTTTATCACACACATACACAGAGTGTTCTCAAATTTTCTGTATTACTGTCAACTGACAATAGCATAATGAAGTTACTAAAATCAACATGCCTGAATTTCACTGCAATCATTTTGCTTTTATGTTCATAACTGAGTTTTAGTTATAACAAATTACCCTCATGGCTGCCATCACATTCTTAATTAAATGTCTCTATACTGAATGAAATTAAATACATTTTTATAATGCAATCACTGATAGAAAATCAGTCCTTCGAGTAAAATAATAAAAACTGTCCAAATTTCTGAAAATGATAGAATATGAATATTATCTCAGGATCATTAGTGCCTTAGTAGTTTTTCTCTGGGCCTTTTACTAATTTGTTTGCGGGGGTGGGGGGGAAACAATGCCGTGACAGAGAAAGGGCATAAATCAATCCTATGGGTAGAATTTTTAATGGGGATACATTTCAAACTATGGATGCTTGCCACAAGGAAAACAAGGGCCCAGATGGTACTGGATAAATTCAAAGATGTATTCTGAAGTGTGATTGCATCTTATTTTTCTCTGCTCCACAGAGAGAATTTTCACCAAGTAGAAAGAGATAAGGAGCAAATGCTCTTTGGCTTTGGTGCCCCTAAAAGAGGGGGAGCCTTATTTTAAGCCAATCCAGTCTGACTGGGTAAACTCATGGCTAGGTCAGGTTTATAAGCCATCGACTACCTCCCAACTCTCCTGAATCCTTTACTCAATGCAGAAAAAGCATCTTGACAAACAGAAGAGTAGGAGATGAGCAAAGCAGGATAATCATGTCTTATATTGGAGGAAGTATTAATGCACCTACCATGAACAGTTGAAATGAATGAAAAATTAATCTTAGAGGGATTTGGTTACACAAGGCACTAGTAGTAAGAGAAACTGGTAATTATGTTCATGGCAAAAGTATTTCAAGGGACTGATTTCAAATGGAAATCACTTACAGCTATGACTAAGAAAATTCAAATGTAAGAAGCCAGCATTTTCGTAGAAACAAGGGATCAGAAAAATGTTATTCATTCAATAATACAACACAATATGGTAAAGTTAGTGTTATGAAACATTTATACTGTAATAAGAAATCATTTAATAACTCTTTCCAGATTTGCATTCATTAGGAACTGTATCTGTATTCTAAATCCATGCAATGATAGCTTAAGTGCAACAGTTAAACCAGAAATAAATAAATATACACACCTCAAAGCCAAGTCTATCTTTCTCTTTCCAAAAGCAAAAATGTGTAACCTTTTTATCCCAGAATTCATCTGGTTTTACTACACAAACAAGGGATACTTCAGCTGGAACAACATTCTAAAATAATAAAAAATATGCAATTAAATTTCTTATTAACTGCAAAACATAATGGCCTTATGACACCTTCTTATATAGCACAAAATGTTTGTAAAAAGTAATGTATGGACTGGCACAATGAAAAAAAATAAGTACCATGGACACCATATTAAAGAAAATAACATTATTAAGTTACAATCATCCGCAAAACAATTTTAAACTATCTTAAGAGATACTATACTGCAATCCTATGAACTCGGAAGAAACAGAACCATTTCTATTCACTAATAAGAGGTCATCCCTCACAACTGTTTCCTCAGGAACAATCGCTTATTATTTAATGATTATGACAGCATACATCCTCCAAGTTTTAAAAAAAGAAAGAAGCATTGTATCTTGACAGTTAATAAAAATGCTCTGGGATCAAAATGTCAAACTTCATTAAGCCAACATCTGTTAAAGATTTTCATAAAGCCAAAAAGAGTCATTTGAATGAAGTTGAATAAAGAATAAAAAACAGGGATAATAAAATTCTGTTAGAACTTCACTTTCTACCTACTTCTTCCTAGAGTTATTTTTCTCCCATGGGTCTTCTTTTATTTCTACTTCTTTTTAGTATCTATCCTTTTTAAAAAGTATGATAAATGTAATACCCATATTATGAAAAAATGCAAAAGATATCTAAAAATTGAGTCTTGAAATGGACAATCTTACAAAAACAATAGATTAAAAACATAAAAGAATATTGTTTCAACCATTTATTGAAAATAATGCAATGCATCAGTCTGCTTATTTTTATTAAATCAAAGCCCAGCCGCATTATTGTTTATTATGTATGAATCTTATCAGATGTTGAAGAATTTCAGAAAACTAAAATTCTTTGCTAAGATTCATATAAAGTAATTCTTACCTGTAGCATTAACACCACGGTCTTTACAACATTCCATTGAGATTTTCTACCATCCACTATAACAGTAAATCCTCTGGCTTTACACTTTTCACTATAAAAAGTAAAAATATATACAGGCATATGTGTGCAATGTCTTGTATTATCTCAGATATTTAAGCTGCTGCTTTAAAAATGTTTGATATACTCCACCTCGCTTATTACTTCCCTATGCCAAACTACATTTTTCTGGTGTTCATGTTTTTAATGTGCTTTCACAAAAAATAGCATAAGAATTTTTAGAGGGAAAACTCACTTGATCCAAAATCTGCTTTTTTCACCTGCTTTCTTTCCTTTTATTAATTCTAATGAAGAACGAAAGTTAGAGTTATCCCCAGTTTTATTAAAACTGTAGTGCCTTTGAGACAGAACTGGCTGAAGGACAGCCAACTATGGAACTACTATCTCATTAATGGGCTGAGAATACATCAAGGCAACTTTACAGAAACAGAGCAGAAAAAGCAATATTGCCAGACCACATACCCTGATTAAGTGCAAACTGGAAGACATCATTTGTGTATTCAGAAATTGGCTGCTATATGTGTAACAACTACTTAAACATAACAGTGTCTATACAGTGTTAAGTGTATGTGACAATCTGCAAGAGGGAATAAACACACAATTCATACTTCACATTTTCTCCCCGTACTATTTAAAATCTTACCCTGACACTGTTTTGAAAAATACAGCACTGCAGAGCTAACTTACTGCTCACTCCAGGAGTTCAACCCTGTGTGGTTCAAGTTTGACTCAGCCTTCCATCCTTCTGAGGTGGGTAAAATGAGGACCCAGATTGTTGGGGGCAATATGCTGACTCTGTAAACCACTTAGAGAGGGCTGTAAAGCCCTATGAAGCGGTATATAAGTCTAAGTGCTATTGCTATCTCCTACTTGCTGGCACATAGGTAATTATAACTTCACTTGCAAAATACTTTTAGATATCCTGCACAGCACACTTGATGAGAAAATGAGATCTCTTTGTTTTTGGCAACATATGTAAAATTAACTAAGGCATAGTTTTAATTAACAAGTCTGAGTTTAACTGTTGAGGCTGTGTATATCAAAGCATGACTTCATACACTGGTGACACATACATGTAAGGTTGCAATAAATGGTCACAATGAAAGAAAGCTGGAGCTTTGAAAAAAATTGTGAAACAATCTGAATGAATGCAATCTAGAGGAAGATGTTACTCTATTAGGTATGTTAATAAATGAATGGGAATGAGATAAGGAAAGAGAAAATAATTTAATTTAATTTTTGAATTTAAAATTTATGACTGCACAATTCAGTTAAAAATATGAATGAAAGTGTGACTGGTATCTGCTTAGAAAAATTTGTTTGTTTCAAATAAACAATTTAAATTCAAGTCTATTCAGGTGTGTGTGTGTGTGTGTGTGTATTAAAGGGAATGAATATTAATCTAAAAACATTACTGATTTGATTATTTATCAGGTAAGAGTGAAAAAATAAGTGAAGGATACAACGATGGTGAGAGGTTCTGAATGTGAGACAGACCGTGTCAGCCATAAATCTTGGGAGGGAAATTGCCATGTAAAAAAAGAAAATTAAGTGAAAATATCCAAGACTGATAGAATGACTGCTGAAGGTAACACCGTGTCACTAAATAAGTCTTTAAAAAAATCACCTTGGAATACTTAACAGATAGTCCAAGGTGACACTCAATTCATCCATATTTGTTTGTTCAAGGCATAATGGAATTGTCAGAATGAGGCCACTTCTTCTGTCTTTCCCACCTGCAAAAATATAGACAAAATGGTTAAAAAAATTAATAGTGATTCGCTATTGCCTAATATATTTGGAACTCAATGTACATTTTCAAAACTGAATGGTACTATTGAAGCACTGTACTGAAATTGTATCCTTTGGCTCTTAATTATAGGCAAGAATTGATTTCCATTCAAGGGACCTAAATTTCATGTCTCTCTAATCTCTGCATCATCCATAAAGGCTACATTATCCAGAGCGCATTTGGGAGAAACTGGAGCTTCCTAAGAACTGAATGTAGCTAAGAACACTACTGAAGCCAATCTAATATAATACTAATAAATTACAAAAGATCAAATATACTATGTGTCTGTATGTATCAAAACCCCGTTTCAAATTACACTGTATTTAAATTGCTGTTATAATAAGAAACATGGGTTGACTGACTAAAAGATTAATCATCAATGTTATACATAAGTAATAAGTAGAAATTATAAAGAATCTCTAACTCTCGGTGACTAGCTTTTAGCACATCATCTAGAAGTCCAATGCTGAAACAGAAACAAATGCTGCTTGCATGTAAAAAGTCTGTGTCTTCTTGTAAGGAGGCAAAAAGCTTTGGGCCTCAAGAGAAACTGGAAAGATTAAAGCAAAAATAAAGTGATGGGTGGGGCAATGAAGAGAAAGAGATACAGCTTAGGGAGTTTTGGCAGGTCAAACTCAGGGAGTTCCACAATTCCTTTGTCCTGAAAGCTGCAAAGTCCCTTGAACTGCCAGAGTTCCCTGAAGATTTAAAATCTTCCTTGGAATACGCTGTGTTCTCGTTAATGCAATAATCAGCATGCAGTAACGAGCAAAGTACAGATGAAAGTCTAAACAAACACAGCACAGAGAATCAGTGTGTTCTATACAACTATTGCTGAAATTGCAACAAAGAGTCTTGTAATATCTTAATTATGAATACATTTATCATTACATAAACTTTTGTGGCCTTACATTTGACTTTATGAAGTGAACTATAGCCCATGAAATTTTATACCCCAATAAATTTGTTCAAGTTAAAGGAAGTAGATCTCTGTAGCTAGGAGTAAAAATAAAAAGTTCATCCATGACTGGATATATCATAAATCGACAAGAGAATCAGATTATAGCTCCTACGTACAGCTTCAGGATTGTGACAGGAGCATGAGTTGTTCTTTTCAAATATGTTTCAGCGTAATTTATTCAATCTAATGACTTTTTCACAGGATTTTAAAGGACATGCTGAAACAGGTATAAGTATAGAATTTTTTAAAGCTCATAAAGGAGATTTTATAAAGTTCACAGAAGGTAGATATAACCCCAAACATCTGAAACGCTACAGCATATTTCTACCATTACGATTTTCCTCACAGTTCTGATTTCATTAATATGGTTCACTAAGTGACCAATAATAATTACTGTGCAGAAGAAAAAAGCACATGGTTCACTAAGTGACCAATAATAATTACTGTGCAGAAGAAAAAAGCACTTCATGCATACTTTGTGGGCATCCATTTTGACACATCTAGAAATAATCCATTTGAGGGATCTAGTGAAAAATCACTTCTACCCTCAATTCTATTATATAAATTCTAACATTTAATAAAGGTGAACTCTTCTGCTTACAACATGTTAACCTTACATGAATTCAAAATGTCATGAGTGCCACATAAAGACTAATTCATTAACCCAAAGGCTGCAACATTGAAGCTCTTTTGCATGTTGATACAAAGTGTCTTGTATGAGTTGAAAATGAAGAGTACCACATTATGCCATTAAACATAAATTTATTTATTTTTTAACTCTGAAAAAAAACACAAGACAAAGTCTTTTCACATAGGTACTTTGTCAATATCGTAACTGGGATGACTTAATCAAGAATCCCTCCTTGAACCAAGAGCTTGTCTGGAAAAGACACTTGCACTGGGACAACCAGAACTGGGCCTCAGGAAAGTTCTTCTCCTATCCATTAGGGAGGCCAACCTCATTTCCCTGTAGAAGGGCCCAGGGTTGGTTCAGAAGTTACACTCACCCATTCTGAAATTCAAGAGCAAATAAGGGTTCCTGGAAAGTGATGCTGCTTAGAGTAACAGACCAAATGCTCAGCCCAGCCAATCAAATTTTATAGGAAAATCTATTAGGTCCTGACAGAACAATTTCCTGACAGAACAATTAATCAGTGGAACGACTTGCCTCTAGAACAGTGGTGTCAAACTCAAGGTCCGGGCCGCATCCGGCCCATGGGTTGCTTAGATCTGGCCCGCGGAGCCACACTGAAAACAGCAAAGGACTGACCTGTGGGGCTCTGCCAGCAAAAACGGAGCTCGGAAGGGCTGCGCTCCCCACAGGCTGTTTTCGCTGGCAAAGAGCTAGTAAAACAAACTAAAAACAAAAGCAGAAATGTTTCCCCTTTTGCATTTGAGCATGCAAGAAGGGACAGCAAAGGAGAAAGGGAAAAAGACAAAGATGGGAAGACAGCAAGGAAAAATAATGAAAGAGGGGAAGGAAGAAGAAAGGAAAATGAAGAGGGAGGGAGGGAAGGAAGGAAGGAAGGAAGGAAGGAAGGAAGGAAGGAAGGAAGGAAGGAAGGAAGGAAGGTAGGTTATAATGAGAGGGAGGGAGGATCTGTAGGAAGCCCTGCCTTAACACTTGGCCACCACAGATGCCCCCAACATGAGTGACGTTGAGCTGACCATGTCCACCCTAGCCACATTCACCCTGGCCATGCCCCCCTTGAGGTCAAACACAACCCTGATGCAGTCCTCAATGAAATCGAGTTTGACACCCCTGCTCCAGCTGTGATTGTTCTATCACTGAAGGCTTTTAAGAAGGCACTGGACAATCATTTGCCTGAAATCATATAGGGTTTCCTGCTTGAGCAGGGGGTTGGACTAGAAGACCTTCAAGGTCCCTTACAGCTCTGTTATTTTGCCTTACCTCTTTTCTCATGAAATAGGAATTCAGCCAATTCTAAACTGCAGGTGGAGGAAGATGAAATGACTCAGCTTTGCTCAAAGGGATTTGAAATCACTAAGCACATTTAAGGAAATGGAGCTTTCCTTCCTTTTATTGTATTTCTTTCAAATAGGACTGGTTTCCATGTGTTCAATAATGAAACATTTGACTGTCACTTTAAGGTTTTCTTGCTATTGTTGTTTACACAAGAGTTTAAAAATTAAAAAGGATTGAAAAAGAAAAAAAATACCCCATACTGTTGAAAGAGAGACAGCACTTTTTAGAATTGATTGTCCTAGAAGCAAGATGACAAATTTTTTGGGAAAAAGGTAAAAACATGGTTCTGAAAAGGAAGGAAAAAAAGAGGATCTTGAATGCTTGATTCAAAATCATTGATTACCCCTCCTTTCCATGGAGATGTTTTACTTTTCAAGAAAGCTTTTCTGTGCATATGGCAATAGCTAACTGATGGGCAATCTGATGCCTTCTAAATCCCCGTTCCCACTGCAGTCCACATAAACATCTAAAAAGCTGTTTCTTGGGGGGCTGGAGGATCTCTGGAACATATGGATATGCTGTAGAAGACTACAGCAGATAAAGAGGGATTTACAAAAATTGCACACCATGGCACGCATAAAGAAAAGGAACACTGGTTAAGGTACAGAGAAAATCAAACATATTCTATATTCCAAATAAATGCCACCTCTCATAATAGCCAAATCCACAGCACTGCTTTCCATTTTCTATTCACAGCATTGCTTTATGTTTTGAACTGTACTTCAAAATATGCGTGGTATATATGTTGGATGGGAACAATGATAAATTCATCAAAATAGTAGAATCCGAAGGCACAATTTAAAAATGAAAGGTCTCAAGGTAGGAAAATATGGTGGGCAATCATCTCCCATCAGTGAAGATGACTGCCCATAGTAGGAATGAAGAAGCTGAAGGTGATGAATTAACCAGAATCAGCTCAACCTCCTACATCATTTAGGGAGAAACTCATCCCACATTTAAGAGGATGGAAGAGAACTGAAGACAAATGCTATTGCTTTTTCTGTGCTTTGGAATAAGTCTCCTAGCCTCCAGCTTATTGGTTTTCAGGAAGATGTTAAACATGTAGGTTACAACAAATTCCTAATTTCTTGTACCCAGAAGATCTAAGTGTAAAGGTTACAGTGTTACATTAATTATATAGAGAATCTTGTTCAAAGACATAAGACAGTTGGAACATGTATATACATTAGTGCAAGACCTCAACTGGGAAATAATTACTTTATGGCTGATAAAGATGTAAGGTAACAAAAAGGGAACAGAATATTCTTATTAGCATAAAAACATCAGATATCTTCCTTGAATATGTGTGGTATAATATAGTAGCTTTGATATACAAGTTTTGCCAAGGCTTTAATCAAATCTAACAAGCTATATTATACTTTTCTGCAGGAAGGGGGGGGGGAGGAATAAGAATCCTCAAAGCTCTGCTTTCTTTTGAGATGTGAACTTTATAATCAATTAGTCACTAACAGGCACAGATTGGTTCAGTAATTAGAAAAATCTCATTCTCTAAATCCCTAAAAGATGTCACCAAAGAAACCCACCCAGTCACCCACACTCGAACATTGATTTTGTACTAATTCACAAATTAATTCATCCTGAATTCTTATTCCAATCCCTCCTCAGTTTTTCCCCAATTTTGGCTTTTATGGCTGTTACTTTACTAATATTTTAACCATGCCTTTTTTTTCTTTATTGTATTTCATATAAGCCGCTAGGAGATGTTGGATGGAAGGGGAAATATAAAGGCAATTCATCAGCCAATAAGCAATGCACTGGTACACAAATTATGTATGGTGAGTATGTAAGTTCTTGCTTATTTCTGAAGAGGGACATATCTGCTTAGACTGATACATACATGTGTGGCTGTATCAATGGTTCCAGCAATTACTGATGTACATAAATATCACTCCATAAATATCAACTTTTGCAAACTTCGGATCACCAAATTTTGCATGGCAACTGACTTTGCACACGCACAAAAACTAACAATCTTTTTCCACCTACATGAGGTAGGCAGATTTTAGAGAATGCACAGAATGATAGCCACCTTTTCACACATGTGCAAACAGCCATCTATCATGTTATACAGAGCTATGTAGCTTCTTTACCCAAGACAGACTGTTTGCATTATATATTACCATTTGTTTTCAAAGGCACATCCTGGCCAAGAAAACAGAAGAATAGGTGAAATGAAGATATGTAATTAAGAACACCACTATGTAAAGTTATTTTCTTGAATAGTTCCTTGTCCTCCACTTCTGATATTATGGGAAGTGTCATAATTTGTTTGCATTTGACCATTCTAATTATAGTTTTTGCATGTAATATAAAATCTAATCTTCCAGTAAAAAGAGCTGGGGAAAATTAAAGAAAGACAGATACATACATATAGAGAGACAAAATTTTGACTTAATAAATCTTCAAAATGATTTTCAGAGACCAAAGCAATATGCTTTTTGCTTCTAAAATAAAATAATTAATAACCTCTATACCAATTCTAAACATTTCCTTTGGTTCCAAGTTCCTTTCCAATAAGTAAAATTTATCTCTAAGTATATTTAGTTAGAGATGATGCTTAAAATTTTAAGTAGTTACTTATCAAGGCTATTTTTATTTGCATTTTCACTGAGGATGAACATTGTTCAATTTAATACCATCAATGCCCTAAGTGAAAATTGGAAGTCAACTATCACATCATCTTCTCTGCTGAGGTGGCTGGGTGGAATTCACATAGTTGAGAGAGATGGGAGAGGTAACATAAGTAATGTGCATCTGATATTTTAATAATCATTAAGCAAGCAAGGATATTACAGCTATTTATGATCTATTATGCATCTATAAATTCAAGACCATTTTTTGTTATTTGACATTTAAGCTAGCAACTTGTAACTCAAGAAAGTTCTCCTTTTGGCATCTCCCAAATACATTCTTATCTGCCAATTATATTGCTATAAAGAATTACAGGTAGTCCTCAACTTACAACAGTTCATTTAGTACAAAAGATACAATGGCACTGAAAAAGTGACTTATGACCATTCTTCACGCTTATGACCATTGCAGCATCCCCATGGTCATATGATCAAAATTCAGACTTGGCAACTGACTCATATTTATGACTTTTGCAGGTCCTGGGATCATGTGATCCCCTTTTACGACCTTCTGACAAGCAAAGTCATTAGGGAAGCCAGATTTCACTTAACAACCATGTTACTAACTTAACAACTGTAGTGATTCACTTAACAACCATGTCAAGAAAGGTCATAAAATGGGGCAAAACTCACTTAACAAATTTGTCACTTTAGCAACGCAAGTTTTGAGCTCAACTGTGATTGTAAGCCCAGAACTACCTGTATCTATATAGTACAAGTAGGCTTTTAAGTAAAAAATAAAATAAAATAAAATAAAATAAAATAAACATTAATGTCCTAAAGTTTGTAACTTTTCCATTCAGGCACCTATAAGCAGCAATAAATGAGGCAACACAAATATAAACAGTTGTTATTAAGAAACCATTTTTAAGCAGTGATTTAGTCATGAACTAATCAAGTTATTACTTTACATTATATGAAGTTTAAACCTCAAGAATTGGCATTATTACAATATAATAAAGAGTAATTATGGTTCTCATTTTATAGGGTTCTAGGAAGAAAAGATGTGGGCTCTCAGTTGAAATTATAGGAGTAAACAATACCTCTATTATCAAATAAAACCTGCTTAGCAGGAATAGTTTTTCTCTATAATATGTCAGAGGGTGTTCTAGGCATCCAGCCAACACTCCAACATACATTTTAAAAAATATAAAGCTAATCTAGTATTAAGTACTATTTGTAGCATTTAAAATTAAAACATCCAAATACATCCTAAGAGAAAATATCTTAGTAGCTTAGTCTGAAAGAGCTCTTAGCCTGATCAACATCTCAATCAACACTGTTTTGAATTCTTGATATTTTGAACATCACTATGCATGTCAGTTATTTGAACTCCTATTAATATAACATTTTAAAATTAAAAATAAGCAGAATACAGAGAGAATTTTAATACATCAAAATAGAAATATAATTTCATCTATTATCTACAGAAAACTAATAATCATTTTTTCCATATGAACAAGATGAGATTGAAGGTAACATAAAATACACAATTATAATTAGAAGAATTTCTACCAAATATTGAAGCAACTTATCAGAAAAAAGTGAAAACAGAAAAGTGTTTTAAAACATAGTTTTTTATATAATACATAAAAATGAAAAAGACAAAACTGTACCTGAGAGGAAAGCTAATTTTTTCTTCAGAATAGACAGTATTACGGTAGCATCCATTCTATCTTCTCTTAACTTTCAGAGATCTGAAAACACAACATAATATTGGGAACTACAGCCAACAAAAATATATTATTATATGTAATTATGCTAAACTTGTCCAGGTAGAAAGCTCATACCCATGTGCTCGCTACAACTGAAGAATTTTTATGATATTAAACCCATTAATAGTAGCCATATTCTACTTTTCTTTTCTAAAGTCCTTGATGAACTGTAAAAGACTTTTACATTTTAATTCATTTTAATAATTGACTTTCTGTATTCAATTTTACATGTTATCCTTTCTACTTTTTTCCTGGATTTCCAGTTCTAACTTTTTACTATAAAAAATTCAGTTACTGAATTTTTACAAATAATCCACAAGCAGAATTTAAAAAATGTCAACATTATCAGACATTCCATCTCATTTTTAAACGCTACCTGGCACAGAATTTTGATTTTTTTAAAAAAAAATCAAAATCTTTCCAGGGGGATCTGCAGAACATTTTGTGCGTTCATGTGATCTATTCCCAGTCCAAAATCTGCATAGCTGATCCAGGCACAGACATGATACAAATATGAAACAGGCTGAAGTACTGTAAAATAAGGACTGGAGAAAAGGCCATCACTAATGATAACAAGTGCGGTTAAGAGAAAAGTGGGGAGAAAAGAAAGGTGCTAGGAAGTTTAGGCCAGGGTAGATGGATTGGTTATGTTGCACTTGAATTCTGGGGCTGAGATGGCAGGTAAATAGAACTGAGGGAGAACAGGAAAATGAAGGTGATGGGAAAAATCAGTACTTATTATTTTATATCCTTTTATTATTTTTATATAGTTTATGTTCCTTCTTCAACCTATTTTCTCAACAACAATCCTGTGAGGTGAGCCTGGCCCTAAGTCACTCAGCTGGCTTTCATGCCTAAAATGGGATTAGAGGTCACAATTTCTTGGTTTCTAGCCAGGTTCCTTAACCACTAGACCAAACTGGCTTTCTTTACTGATTCACTCTTTATGTACAAGGAAGATGGGCGGGGGACAAGGTACACAAGCCAGACTACTCTTCCTCTAAGATCCTTCTGTAATTCCTCATGGCTGAAATTTAGAATCACCAAGATGTTCCAGATTATAATCAGGCCAAATCAAGACCTATCTGGAATGTTCCACCAATGAGGCATAATGTGATTTGAGATTATGAAAATCCACACCTACTCATTTTCTGATTCATAAACATTCCTAATCATAAAGGGGAATATTTGTAGCTCAGGATTGAAATGACAGGTACTAATGATGTTACCTTGTTAGGGTAATAAAACGACTGTAAGAAAACAAGCTCAGAGAGCACCAAGGACGGGTCATTCCTTAACATTTTTATTTATTTCTCTTATATTAGCATGTAAATTGTACCCTGTAGTCCTCACTGATTGGTATACATGGAAGCAAAAAGACCTTCAAACACCAAATTTAAGTACATGCAACTTTTATTTGTTCTTGTAGTTTTGATAGATAGAAAAAGGGAAAAGTCTGCAGAACAAGCATTTTTTCTTAGTTCCTAACTTAAAGATACAGATCCATCATTCCACAAAATCTTTTCCATTATTTAATTTGTACACATCTGACAAATATCAAAACTACAATGCTTATATTAACATTGTTATTTTTTCATAAATGGGGTTCAAATAATCGTCTCATCTGATTTGCATTTTACTTATTAATATATATGTAGAATTTTCATACACATATTGATTTGATTCAGACTAATCCTGATCCAGCCTAATAAATCTTAATTAAGAGAACTGGTTAATTTGTTTTTTTATTCTATTTTATGTTTGTGTTAAAATCTGTATTTTAGAGCAGTGAAATTTAACTTCAAACAAGAACAGTGAAGCATATAAGGCACAAACATCATGTTCAACCCCAAAGTATTTTCTTCATCCATTTTTCATTGCTTAGGACTTTAGAATCCATTTCTCTTTTAGAGAATTAAGATAGGAAAAGCAGGTATTTCTGCCCTTGGAATAAAAGAATACCCTTCTTCTAATTCATAAGCAATTACAATTTTTCTTTGAACGTCGGATTATATGTGCTTAGCAAAACAGGTACTAAGGCCTTCCAAAGAATTAGAAGTTTTTCATTAGGATACAATGCACTTTTCAGAAGGAATAAATGATAAAATATGAAGGCTAAAAGGTGCTATGACTAGCAGAAGAAAAAACTTTCATCATTCTTGAAAACTATTCATATCCAGGAAACAAATATTGAAATTTAACAGAGAATGCCTCCCATATAATTATAAAAGTAACAATTGAAGAATTTAAGTTAAAGAGTCCTGGATACCATGCCTGGCTGAGTAACATCTGTTTGAGAATTATCTTTTTTTCTGCATTAGAAAAGCAATTTTATCAAACACTAGCACATTTTCTTAATCTATCCCATGTAAAGGAAATATATTATTGCATCCCCATCAATTTGATCTTTACAATATAAACTATTCTAGAAAATACATTCAATTATTTTGATTGCCAGAAGCTTTTCAGAAATACATTTTTATATTCAAAAACTGAGAATCCTCAGGCCATTTTAATTTTACAAATCCACCTGTTTCCAGCTGCAGCTTATTTATTATTTGTACAAAAACCAGAACTTGTTTTTATACATACACTTTTCTAATCAAAATTCATGTTACAACTTCACCATTAATATGATAAAATCTTCCCAAATTTTGAATTAAAAAATGTTGAATGACTTTTTTATGCGGTAGTTTTAAAGGTCCATCATAAATAGACCACTGCAGTCTGCATCTTTTCACCTTTTTAAAAAAGATAAAATAAATGTACTTTTATTTTTTATTTTATTTTAAAATACCTGAATACTAGAATCTTAATTCAAATAGAGCATTAGTCCTGTTTTTCCTTGAAAGAAAGCATTAAGAGATATATAAAAAGTAGAGAAAGTATGCCTAAACCTATTTTTAAAATGAATTAGACTTTTTTCTGTTCCTAAGAAAACAGGCCATGTTCTTTTTCCATGTGAAACCTGGCAAGTTATCATTATTGTGTGACTTAATTAGCAAAATTGCAGAACTATATCATATAAATACATTTTACTTATAAACATCAGATGTTACACCCCGGAACTATTTTTTAAACTTTTTCCATTAGATTTAAAATAATTACTTAGGTGGAAATGAGTATTGCAAAAACAATTATATGTATGTCTCCTTTTGTAGGTTGAGATGAGTGTATGTGTGTGTGTGTGTATGTATGTGGGGGAGAAGTGTGTGTATAGGTGTGTATGTGTGTGTATGGAGAAGTTCATTATTTTAAAAAATATTTAAAGACTGGATGTAGTTGTACTGCATCCACTTCATTTGCTGATTTTAAAATATATGCATTTATGATTTATAAAAATGAATTTATACATTTATCATTTACATGTTTCTCATCTGGCATTCTTAATGAAGTGTATCAATAAAAGAAGCACTGGTTTCCTAAAATGTGATTCACATAATGATAATTTTAAGCTCTATGCTTTTAAAAACCAGAGATATTTGTGCCAAACATAGACAAAGAAATAAAGAATTCTCAAAGACTCTTTCCTCATGCTCTTTTTATTCCAGAAATATAAAAACCCAAACATTACTTCCATCAGAGTGCACCATTTCAAGATAAAGTTCTGACAAAAAAAACTTGAAATGCATATTGATTTAGCTTTATACTGAACAGTTTAATTTGCAGTCCTACACCAAGGTAAATATATTCATCATAAAAAGCCAGGGCAAAAGAAAAGGAAACATGATAGTAAAGAAGTGCCACCAAAGTCATAAAAACGATAATTTAGGAAAGGGCATTTCAGCAGGCAGTCTGTTGTGACACAGATGAGTATCCACATATAATTTCCGACAAGCATAATTTTGTAGTAATCCTCTCATGAAAGCTACTATGTGTATCAATCTACTTAAAAGGATTGATTCAAATTATAACTCAGTTGTACAATTTTAAGGACAAAGACATAGCACTAAAAAAGGTTGATGTTACAACCTATCTTTCTGGCTTCCAGCCAGATGTATTATTTCCACCCACATCTTCCCTCAGACCTTCTTGCTATAACCCCTATTTCTTTCTACTTATTCATATAAACACTTGATAATACAAAAGAAAATTCTGGAGTAAGTGAGAAAGCACAATAGCTCTTCATGCTCAAAAATTCTGAGTTTTATATTATTTATGGAATTATTAGTTAATACTATAATTTAAGTGGGTGGAAGAACAATCATGTCAGAAGCCTCTTTGAAGTAAATGTACTAAATATACTTGATTTTATAAGTTTAAGTACACTACATATAACTGAATTTTATGAGTCAGCTCCTAAAAGTGGCACAAACCAGCTGTTTGACATTTCTCTTCACCACTAATTCATGAACGTGGATTTTCAAGTTATTTTCCAATTTTAGGATATTCTTTATCTACAACCTATTATTAACTTCTTTCCAAGGAATGAAGAACAAAATCTTAATCTTGCAACAAGTCCATGAATTGATTTAGGCTTGCATAATGACAGTATTCATACATCATACTAAAGTATCATATGATTAGTTCACTGGATTCAACCACAAAATCCAACCAGTAGAGAATACAAATCATGGCTTATTGTTTAGCACAAGACTGGCCAGAGGAACGAATAGCATTGATCTTATAAGATAGATTGTATATAGGTAACCCTTGTTCAACCACAATTTGGACCAGCTGTTTTATCATTAAGCAATGCAGTTATTAAGCAAGATATCACATGACTGGAATGGACATGACCTCACTTCTTCTGCCATTGTTAATCAGGTTACCCATAGTCATAAAGCAAGTCATCACACTACTGTGATTTTTTTTGCTGCCAGCTTCTCCACTGATTTTGCTTTCTAGAATCTGGCTGTGAAGCAGGCAAAGGGTGACCATGTGGTTGTGAGATGCTGTAAAAGTTGTAAGTACCTGTCTGATGTAAGGCGCACAAATTCCAATCACGTGATTGTAGGTATGCTGTGATGGTTAAAAATGTAAGAACCAGTTGTAAAAGTTACTTTTTCAATACTGCTGTAACTTTGAATGTCTGCTAAATAGATCAGTTGTTATGTAAGGATTACCTGTACAACCAGGTTACTGCTTTTGTGACAATGTATAAGTGCCTGTATGTTGAATCAGGCTGTCAAGATGAGCTGAGTATTCTTGTGGTGTACCAGTCACCCTACAGCCCAATTTGATCGCTCTTCACACTGCTTAATCTGGCTGTCAAGTTGATAAATCCCCCAGGCTTTATAGCAATTTCAGTTATTTCAAGCTCTGTGCCTGTTCTGGTCCCATGGTTGCTGATGTCTGGTTAACCAGGCTAAAACTGAACCCAAGCAAAAGGGAAATACTGTTTGTTCATTGCAGTTTTCTACCAATTTGTGTTGTCTTCTGAGGGGAGAAAAAGAATCCAGCTAGATTGACAGGTAGAGACCAGAACGGGCTTTGCCTAGCTTTTCTATGACACAAGTGGTGATCCTTTCTGGAGTAAGAGGATCTTGACACGGTAACCCATACTTTCATCATCATTCTGACTGCTCCCTTTGAAGACCACTTGAAAAAAACAGTCTTGCAAGCTTTGCATTGTTGCCAGTAGGTTTCTGGGTGCAATTCAAAGTAATAGTATTGAGGAATGAAGTCCTACATAGCTTGATATCCAATGTTTTTCCATCATGGCACTTATATTATGGGACAGACTCCCAGTAGAGATTAGCCTGGCTCCCTCACAGATGGCATCAGATAAGCTCTTAAAGACCAGGATGTTCCATCAACCTTTGCGGAATGATTGTGGTGATTACTACTTTCTGTGACAAGATATTGTCACTATTACCATTTACACTATTTTTTGATATTTTATTATATTTTGAATGTTTTTGTTTTATTTTGTAAGCTTGTGGTGAAGATTTAGCAGCATACAGATGTTGTAGATAAACAAACATACAAATAAATAAATAGCCCTGCTTTCAAGGCTGCCACTTTTTGGGTACCCAATGCAGCTATAGTATAAATTATAAATCTAAGAGAAATGGTAGATGGAGAGGGGTCAGAGAAGAAAAATACAATCAATCCATCAGAATAGAGCTGGAAGGGATCTCGAAGGTCTTCTAATGCAACCCCTGCTCAAGCAGGAGACCATTTCAGACACGTAGCTATCCAGTCTCTTCTTAAAACCCTCCAGTGCTCAAGCACCTACAACTTCTGAAGGCACGGCATGCCATTGATTAATTGTTCTGTTAGAAAGTTTCTCTTTAATTCCAGGTTGTTTTTCTCCTTGATTAGCTTCCATCCATTGTTTCTTGTTTTGCTTTCTGGTGCTTTGGAAAATAAAGTTGACCATCTCTTCTTTGTGGCAGCTCTTCAAATACTGTGATACTGCTATCATGTCACCCCCTAATCCTTCTTTTCTCTAGACTAGCCAAACCCAAATCCTGCAACCATTCTTTATATGTTTTAGTCTCCAGGCCTTTAATCATCCTAGCTGCTCTTCTCTGCACCTTTTCCAAAGTCTCAACATTTTTTTTTGTAATGTGTTGATCAAAACAGGATGCAGTATTCCAGGTACGGTCTTACTAAGGTACTGGAAGCAGTACTAATACTTCACATGGGTTTAATTCCATGCCTCTGTTTATATAACCAAGGATTGTAGTAGCTGTTTTGACTGCTGCTGCACACTGCTGGCTCATATTAAGTGATCATATCCTATTTAATCATATTTAAGTAATATAGCTGAAGGAAAAGGAGATATGGTAAGCAAACAAAAGAACAGCCTGAATCGTTTTGAGAGAAATTTCATTGATTTATTTAAACAGAAAACCTTCTTTATATAATAGAATTGTCAATTTAAATTCGAAATGTTCATAATCCATTAATCCCCAGTAAATGACACAATATGACAATCCAAGATACTATGATACTAGGAAAAGAATATGACACAATCTCAATATAAAAATATGAAATTATCAGGGTAGTGGCAGCTACATTTTAATAGCCGTGAAATAATATTACACCATTTTTGAGCAAACAAAACAGCCATAACTTGACCAGAAACCACTCTGTCAAGTTTTCACTACCAGTAATAAGTTTTATATAGTATCACTATTCACCCATATCCATATCCAAAAGACTTTCAAATTCAGGTATCTTCTCTCCCCACCCAATTACTCTGAGCAATTACTCATCTGTTTAACTGCATCATACCTTCATGTCTTTTTATCTTAATCAATGCAATTTCTCTCTCTCTAGTTTTGTCAGAAAATGTTTCAAACTTCAGTTTTTCTGAATCGTAGCTGCTCATCTTCTCACCTAAAAGCAGAAGACAGATGTATTTATTTTATGCCTCTAGGACTTCAACCAAAAAACCCTCAACACTATCTTCATAAGATTTTAAAAACCTTCAGTCTAATTTTTCAAGGCCTGTTATTATTAAATCATTTAACTGAGTTTCATTCATTTGATTTTACTAGATTCTTGTATCAAGAATGCTTTTCACATTGATCAGTTTTCCAAGTAAACTGAAAATAATACAAAATAACACAAAATACAATTTATATGATTCCTTACAATTTATATTGACTGTTTCCTAGTATGATTTGATTGCCTATTTCTACCCTATGACTATATTAAGTGTTGTACCTTATGATTCTTGACAAATGTGTCTTTTCTTTTTATGTAGACCGAGGCAAATCAAAGACAAATTCCTTGTGTGTCTAATCACACTTGGCCAATAAAGAATTCATTCATTCATTCTAAAATCTACACTTGGGAACTAACTTCCCATCTTATTTTAGGCAGACCATAGCCCTAAGTCTTTAAAAAGACTAAAGATTGGGCCAATGGCTCTGTTTCTGCAGGCCCCCAAGTGAACACACTCCTGCCTCCATTGTACTTGCCCCACTGCATGCAACATACAATACTAGTGCTATTGTATTAATTATATTGTTTACATTATTAGGTATAAAAGCACAATATCAGATTCAATTTTCCAGGATTATAGCGAACATAGAGGAACTGACCTTTGTAAACATACTTATAGTTTTGCTATTAATTATATGGTCTATAAGCAACACTTATGTCAACAGAGTTGTCTATAAAAAGGAAAGCATTTTGATAACTGGCAAAAATAAATTATATATCTATGCCTGCTAAATATTTAGAAACTGAATGAGCCTACATACTGTGTTTGTGGCAATTTCCAAAGACATCAGGAATCCAGTAACAAAACAGGCTTGAGGTCTGACTCAACTTTTCTCAAGTCCTGTGAATATAAATTAGAACTTGAAATTTTCTAATGGCAGTTTATCACAGATTCTTTAGAAAGACATTTACTTCTTTCAGACCATACAATTCAAAATAAATTAATAAAAATAAGAATATGTACCACAATACAATGACTGGTACATTAGTACAAGTAGCCCTTGATTTGTGACTGGTTGCTTAGCAACTGAACAGACTTCAAAAAAATTGCTTACAACCCATTCTCAAAAGTTACACCTGCCCAACCACACTCCAGTCACATGACACTATTACAGGCACTTGGCAACCAGCTTGCATATAATATATAACCCACAGTCACATAACTACAATTTGTTTTTTGTTTTGCTGTTTTCCAGCAGAAAAAACCCACTGGATATGCTACATTTGCTCAATGACCAAGTGATTCACGTACAGTGCAGTGACTCACTTTATGATTAACATTTTAAAATGGTTGTAAAATCACATCCAGTCACGTGGCACCTCAACTTACAACCACAATGACTTTGCTTCATTGTGGTTGTAAGTCAAAGATTACCTGTACATTATTACATTTAATAGTGGAAAATCAAAGAGAACCAGATTATCACAAACTGAATTTATTCTGCTGGAGGTACAAAGCTTTGAATTAGAGGAGGAGGAATAAAAAACAGTAGAGAAATCTGACAATTTCCTTTAAGAATGCATTTACTCAGTATGTTGCTCATTTATCCTAGATCCGTGATGGCGAACCTATGGCACGCGTGCCGGAAGTGGCATGTGAGAGGTCGCCAGAAAGAGCCCCACTGTGCATGCGCGCGCGCCACCCATCCAACAGCTGATTGTCGGGTATCTGGCATGCATGCGTGGGGGACGGGGGCACAGGAGACGCATGCAGAGGCACATGGGGGGGTCTGGTGTGCATGTGCAGAGACATGTGGCTTGCACAGGGGTCGCACCCGTATGCGCAGGGGGCATGGGGGGGCCCCATGCATTGCCTTCTGGGTAAGAGCAGGTGCTCAATTTTCAGCATGTGAGCCCAAAAAGGTTAGCTACCACTTCCCTAGGTCATAAGACAATGGAAAATGGTCTTAAAAGTGGGCATTTAAAGCAGGATTACCCTACCTTTTGGGGCTATTGTAACGAAAGAAATCTGAAAACATACTAAGGCATTCATAACAAATGGTTGTTATTATGGGCAATTTTAATTTTTAAAAACCCACTCATTTAGGTCAGCATCAACTGGTACAGTTGAATCCCACCATTTTCTCCAACTAGAAATGGTTCCCTCTTTAACTGAAACTTATTATTGCATTTTTTTCTGTGTAAATAGCAATAGCACTTAGAGTTATATACTGCTTCATAGTGTTTTACAGCCCACTAATTGGTTTAAAGAGTCAGCAATGACTCCTAACAATGTGGGTCTTCATTTTGCATTCTCAGGATGGAAGGCTAAATCAATCTTGAGCAGGTGAAATCGAACTGCTGGCAGTTAGCAGAATTAGACTGCAATACTGCATTCTAACCATTGAGCCACCATGGCTCATAACTCCAAATAAAACTCAGAAGATTTACTTGAAGAATCTTTTTCTGCAGCATACATTTTTGAAATTACAAGAATTTTTAAAAGAAAAAATAGAACCAGATTTTTTTTTCATATGGAATACTGCCATCCACAGGGGTCAAATAACAGATTTAAGATTTAAAACAAGTCCCTGTAATATGTCATTATTTCTAGGGCTTCTCAGAGTCTGGCCAACACATTTCAAGATTGGATCTGAAGCTCTAGATATAACCAGACTTACCCCAAACCAGTATGGGTATGGCCTATTCTGATATGGTCATGATTCTGACTGGAAATCCGAAAAACACTGATAATCTAATCAAAAGGCTCACAGTATTTATGGATAGATCTGAATCCAATATATCTTCTCTCCTCCCCATTCCAATGCAAGACGTATTACTGTATATGAGTGCTGAAATATTTTTAAAAATTCCTCCCCCACTTTGTGCGGCTGCTGTGGTGTTGCCATTTGCAATATGGATAAGCTTTGTAATAGTAAACCAGGATTAAATTTTGAAGAGGATTTAAACTCAGAACAGGTTAGGCTACAGTTGTAACATTACTGAAAATGGGAAAATGGAAATAGATGCAATATTTTTTATATCAACTTTACTGGATTTCATCATTATTTTTTCTAAAAGGTTCTCATTTCTTTTCACATCTCTGTAACTTATTTTGAGCAAAAATAATTGTCCTAATCTGCCCTAAACTGCTCTAGATTTGAACTTTTGCTCTTAATTAAAGCAAAGCTCTTATAGGTTTCTGTTACCACATCCAAACATTTCTTCAAGCCATGTTCAGACACAATAAAAAATGACTTTAGAGTAATGATGTTCACCTGGTGGTGTTTCAATGCTACATGCAGAACATGGATTTTAATGTGGTCTTGTACCCCAATCTTGAGGATAACCCAGCGAGTTTTACACAGAAGTAGCACTTGAACTGGTTAACTGCTAAGCCTGCATCTGTTAGTGTTGCAAATAGAACAATCTCAAAATAGAACATGGATGTTTTAATCAGGAACAATATACAGTAGCCAGTCCTATGGGACTCAGTATGTAACTGAATTGTTTTCAGACTATAAGCTTCTAAAGGAAGGAAAGGGGAGCATTAACACTAGTGGTGGCTTTTGAAATATGTTATACTATGCCAGGAAGACTTCATTATGCAGGAAACTTCTTTTTTTGATAAAGTATCAACTCCAAACATATTTTAAGCTGAGGACCTCGACAGATATTAAACAAATTGGTAGAGTTTGTCTTTTAAACACACCAAATCCCCATATGACTCCCTCCACTCCAAGATTGATTTCTTGATGAAAATGAATATACCATAGCATAACACAATTCAGGCTCTTATTCTTTAGGTACAGAAAGTATGCATATAAATATTTTATATAAAATTAACAATCCCATTATAGTATTTTCATAGAAGTGAACAATGCCAAATACAGAAGTCAGAAGTCAAGGATAAATCAACCTAGCAATGGATTAAGTGTCATCAACCTAGATTACAGATCTACTTTTTCTAAATATTCTATTCCATACCCAAGGCCTAAATTGTACACTAAAATGCAAATTATAGTAATTGGTTAAAAAAAGCTCCAAACTAAATTTGATGTACTTAATTGATTCTTTATTCCACCCTTAATCTTGTAGTTCATATGCCACTGAGCTAATTATATAACTTACCCAGAAGTACTATTTTTTTTAAACTGTCCTGTAATAAAATTCCAATTCTACTATTTCTATACTTGGGCAACTACTACTACATTCTTCTGCCAGTTGCAAATGTGTCCTTGTTCATTCTCCTCCCTTTTCTATAAATCAATAAAGAAGGAACACAGATCTATAATATTTGATTTTTATTACTTGAGAAAAGCCTTTCTATTCATTTTGCTTTTAAAAAATCAACAACCTTAACCTCAAGTATCAGTCTGCAAAATTAAAAAGGAGGAATGATTTTCACCGGAGTAACAGACTGATGTTATTCTTTTTGACAGAAATATTTTTTATTAAGCAATTTTCTCCATGAAGCACTTCTAAATGCTTCTACACATCAGAAGGTCACAATCTACAGAAAATTTTCATCAGATTGTAACCAAGTGTTATTGCGCAAATCAGATACTAAGGCCTAATGCCACAGAGGGGAGAGAAATTCGTAAGTTTTCAAGATTGCCTGCACTGTTTAAAACATATACTTAAGACCAATGAATCCACAGATATTATTTGGTACAGGAACATAGGTGTGGAGAATGGAAAGAAAATTCCAATTCAATAAAAAATTGATGCCACTGAAATCATCCCAGTTTTAAATTATAATCCTTCTTCCTCTGACAGTGGATCAATAAAGAAGATTGTGCCCAATAAACTGTACATAAACTGGAAAATATCATTTAGCTCAAAAAAAAGAAACGTCACCATGGTGATGGAAGAACATGGCAAGCATCTCTAGGAATTGTTATCTATCTCTGGTTCTTTTTATTAAAGGGCAGGAAAAGGAGAAATCAGTGCTCAATTGTAATACTGGCACAAGAGAGTATCTACAAACAATAATACTTATACAAAAGTATCTACAGTCACAATTTCTTTACGTGCAAATAACTGCAATCAATTACAGTGCTTTGCAGTAAAGCCACAGAAAAAATACATTACCTGATTTTTGCTATTTCCTAAGGAAAGGTTCCAGACTTTTTTTTTTGTAACTCCTCCTCCTTTCTATTTCCCAAACAATGGTTTGGAAATGCTTTTAAAAAAATCTTTAGATTATGCAGTTTCTGTCAGCTGACCACCTTTCTCTAGGTAGAAGCAACACTGTATCAAACAATGGACCAACCCAAGACTGGAACCCATCACTTTGGCCATACCTTACCTACCATACATTTGAAATGACAATTTTACTACAGTAACGCTAAAAAGTCAGGGCAAAGTGTTCACGTGAAACCGTGTGTAGTCATCTCAAAGAAGCAGGCTTTCTATCGCTCGGAGGAGAAAAAAAAACAAGTTTTCTTCCTTCTCAGAATCATAAGCCCTTTGTTTCGGGGTTTTAAAAAATGCTTAACGTCTAGAAAACCTTATTGTGCAAATAACACAGAAAGTGGTCAAAACTAGGGAAACGAGATTGCTTTGGAATTAAAAAAAAGATACACACACGTACACACACACAGAGAGGAAGAGAGATTGGTGCCTTCAACCACTCATTTTCTTCGCTCAGAGCTGGGGTTGCAAAATGTCAACAACACAAAGGGAAAGGGAGAAGGAACAGAAGAAAGCAGCAGCACTGACTCTTCCCGACCAGTGGCTGTGTGCGTGTACATTACTCCACGTTATAAAGCTGTTATAAACCCATCCAATAGGCAAATAAGGAAATACCTGTTGCTCTGGTCTTTAATGCAATTCTTGCTTAAGGCAGAACCTTCCTCCTTCCCTCCCTTAAAAAGACGCGGGCAAGCCACGTTGAAGAAAAGAGCCTCCGGCACAAATAAAAAAAACATGCAGTGGCAGAAATGCCAGGTTGAAGGAAAGGGGAAGAATGGCTGAAGGGGGGAGAGATTTTATGAATTTTCTCTCTCTCTCTCTCACACACACACACACACACACACAGATAGATTTAGGTAAAGATGCGGCGGCGGCCTCTCCCCCTCATTCCCAGGAGACTCCCACCCAGCACGGTTTTACCTCCGCAGCCTCAGGAGGGAGCAGCAGCCAGTCCCGGCGAAGCCACTCAAGCGGCGGGAAACAAAGCCTGCTCAGGCCGCAAGGCCGGGCCTGCTCTGCTCTTGCCTCTTTCTCCCTCTCTCTCTCCGCCTGCTGCAATTCCCGGGAAGCGCCTGGCCGAGCAAAGCACAACTCACCTGGGCCGAGCGCGACCGTTTTGCGCTTGCCAGCCCAGCAAGGGGGCCGGCCCGCGGCGCCGTTTTGCTGGAGCGGGAAAGGCGGGACCAAAGCCCGGCCGCGAGCGAGGGAGCGCGCGGCGAGGAGCGTTCGCCGGGCTTCTTCCGCCGCCGCCGCCGCCGCCTTCGTTACAGAGCAAACAAAAGGGAGGGCCGGCCGGCCGGCGGGATCTGCTTTCGCCGCGGCCGTTAGTCCCAGCGAAGGCCGCGTTGCTTAGCCGCCGGACCCGCTCCTCCCCCTCGCCCCTCTGGAGAGCGCGGCGCTTTTGCGCAAGGAAGCCCACCCTGGGTCAGAGAAGGCAATGACATGCATCCCTCCCTGACACTAACAAGCGCAACGTGCACATTCCCTCTCTCTCTCTTGGCTTGCAGCTGCAGCTGCTCTCAGGCAGGGTCAGCCCAGAGCCTGCAATGCCAAGCCCCACCCTGAAGTTGGAACAATACACCAGGCGAGCCACCCGCCTTGCGCGGCTCCCTTTTCCTCAGGCCCGTCCCCTGGGGGAAATCGGATCGCGCGCGTGTGCAACGGCCGCGGGGCTTGCCCTAGCTCGGGCGAAAGGGACCAAGT
Organism: Naja naja; assembly: GCA_009733165.1. Taxonomy (NCBI): domain Eukaryota; kingdom Metazoa; phylum Chordata; class Lepidosauria; order Squamata; family Elapidae; genus Naja; species Naja naja. The sequence goes on along the minus strand of CM019148.1, from coordinate 204,133,225 downwards.
GCTTTTGCTTGATTTTTAGTTCCGCCACGGAAGCCAGATTAAAGCCCCGACGGCTCCCAAAAGGCCGAGCTCAGAACGTGCGTTTTAAAACGCTTGGGCGCCCCGAAATCGTACCGCGCAGCTCTCATTTTTTTACTTAAGCGCATCAGTTCTCAGCTATCACGGTTCAGGTGCTGTCCTCCCCCTCCCCTCTCCTTCCATTGTCGCCCTTCCTCCCTTTACCAATTCCATCTAAGGCTGGATCGCCCACCGTGGTCTTTTCCCTCCCCCCTTTCCCCCTCATCTACCGTAGCATCCTGGAATGAAATGGGTTGGGAAATAAGAAAAGGTGGATTCTTATGAGTTAGACTTTTGCCAAAGCACATCTCCCTTGTGAAAGCAGGACTAGGTAGGGTTGCTGACTGTTTTTTTTTTAATTCTTTTTCCCCCTTTCTTTTCTTCCGTGCCTGATCTAGAATTCTGCCTGCTGCTTATGTGGGCTAATGAAGACCCTGCATTAACACGGATTTCGGAATTGTTGTCTTTGTTCTTTCTGATTCCTAAATCAGAAAAAAAAGGTGGGAACGTGGTTACAATAAAAATAACTGCATTTTATGTAGCTCTGTTGCCAGATCAACATTTCTAGAACAAGATTACCTGCTAATACTAATCCCTATCTTTGCACGTTCGAAAGTAGCTGGTGTCGTTAGAGAATGTCATTTTATTCACTAAGTAGGGCAAGGGACAATTGTCCCCTGCTCCACTATGCACAGCATTGGGGCTGCAAAGATTCTGGCAGTTTTCTTATTTGAGCAGCTAAAATGTTTGAAACCGCAACAATTTATTTTAGCCAATCAATGACAAGCTTCACTGCCAGAAACTACATCACAGAGTTTCCTTTTTTCAGCTTCTTGTTATAGAAGACTGTTCTCATTTATTGGGGGGGGGATTAATTTACAGCAGAAAAAATTAATTTGATGAAATTATGTTAATGATGCTATATGTCAGCTCATCTTGATGAGATGCACAATTATGGATAAAGAAGATATTTAATCTTTTCCAGATTGAGGGCTGCACTTGGTTTTTGTAATAAAGAGAGATTATACAAAGAAAGTTTACCTGTAGGCAAAATAAGGTAATGTCTAAAGAGATTATTACTGAAAATACCCATTCAAAAATGACTTGAAGTTAACACGTTATAAAAAAGACAAGGATCAAATTTGGTTTCTGTACAATACAGCAAGAATTAGATAAAATATTACAAGGGGTTGAAAAAAATGATTAGTAAAATAGTTATTGGATTACAAAATGGAAGAGAATATTAAAGAATGTTAAAGAAAATATTATAAGCTGGGCTAAAAACTTGGACAGTATTGATTTGGAACAGTGGGAAGGTATTTGGCAGGTAAATTATAAGCTAACATTGTCGGTCTCCTACAAAGAGAATTCATGTAAAATGTTTTACCATTGGCACCTCCCCCCAGCGAGAATAGCTAAATGTTCCCAAATATGATAGCCAAATGCTGGAGATGTAACCACAGTCAGGGAACGTATTTTCACATGTGATGGACGTGCCCTCAAGTACAGAAATACTGGCATAAAATTAAATCCTGGTTAGAGGAGTTAACGGAACAGAGAATCAAACTTAAAGCAGAAATCTTCCTGTTAGGCATGTTAGAGCCTATTCTGAATAAAAAACACCAATATTTAATGCTCCATATTATAACTGCTGCTAGAATTTCCTTTGCCCAAAATTGGAAACAGGCTATGACCCCCCCCCCAAGAAAACGCAAAAATTAATAAGATACACGAATGCACTGAGATGGACAGATTGGCGAAGATATTGAAAAATAAGGAAGAAGAAGAATACTGTAAGATATGGGATATTTGGTACAAATGGATAAGGAAAAGACGCAAAGGCGTCAAATGATAATGTATGAGAAATCATAAAGTAATAAGGCTTATGTGTAAATTAATGTGTATATGCATAAATGTATATATGTATAAAATGCTTAGAATGATGAAGAAGGAAGATTTAAATATAGAGATGGATAACATAGTAATAGAGGATATTCACAAATGTAAACACTTATAGTAATATTGCACAGTGTGGAAATTTGTTTTTAATTGTTGAATCGTTGAATAAACTTATTTTTAAAACATGACTTGAAGCTAAATAGAAAGCATGTTTTCCAAGTTAACTGATGTAGGCTCCAATGTTTATTTCATTTGTCACAGGATAAAATGGATATAACAATGGATATAACACTATTCTGAGGAGAAAAGACTAGGTATCATTACAGAGATTGGGTAAACTCAAATTCATTTAAGATACATGCATGACATAAAGTGGGTATGAGTTTAAGAACAATGTTGGCCTAATCTCAGCTTAATGGAACAAAATAGAGATAATGAACCCTTCAATATAGTGGACATCATTTTTAAAAGTCAAAACCTTTTGGGATCTGGGTATTTAAAGGATGCCTTTCTCTCATAAGTCATCCTGAAAGATCCTAGAAATGTGTAATGAGAAAAGCAGATAAAGACCTCATCTAAACTGTTTTTGATCCCTTCCCTCCCACCACCCATTGACAACAATGGTCCTGTGGTAACCCTAACAAAAAAGCTCCAGGTTATGTTTTTACATATTAGAATATTATTCATGATTGCAGCTGTTATTTAAATGGTTGCTAGATTTCTTATCCTGAGGCTGCTCCAGCTGCTCCAGGAAGAACTGTACTAAAGAATGTAATTCTGTTGAGGTGTGGCCTGGGCAAAAGGTCCTTTGCTTTTCCTCTTTCAGTATTCCTTTAAATTGCCTGAAGAACTCTCAGAGGCAGTTAGGAAGAAATGTTTTCTTCCAAATCCTGGACAGAAAAATGTCCAGGTGTCCAGCTTAGTTGACTAATAATTTCAGAGCAAGGTAAAATTCTTGGATCCTGCCAAAAACATGCTGCAATGGAAACATATCTAGCAATAATTGCATGCATGGCAAACTCTTGGAAGATTAGGAAGAGTGTGTATAAAAATATGCACAAATATTTGAGCATTCGTCTTTTTTATCAGTGGTTGAGGTGTCAAGTATATAAACCAATGTGAACTGAACAGAATGATAAAGTGAGAAATATGGTAAAAACCAAATTGACAATTGTTCATCCCTACCTCAGAGGCACTGTTGTAATATAAAAAGAAAGCTGCCTGATGTTTTCCAGCTGTTATGAATTAAAAACCCCAGTAGCCTTAACTGTCTAGCCAATTGTCAGGCTTGGAGTTCAGAAAAGTCTGCACGATACTATTTTTTCTCTTTCTGCAGCAACCAGCAGTGCAAGCTCTTTACATCGCTGATGTCTGGAGAAAACCACATACATTCAGGACAGTAATGAGAATGAGGCTTATGAGAATAATGGGTAAATCAACTCTGCTGTGGAGAATTGCTCTGTGGATTAACTTCTAAGGGTGATTATATTAAACCACCATTTAATCACTTTAAGGATATTCAATAAGACCTTCTGTTTTAGAGAGTTTTTAGAAGTTAGACTGGAGTTTACAGTAACATCAGCACAATAGAATCAAAGCCGCCCTCAAATATTTTCATAAATAGAAAAACAAGTATTCACCTCTGCCTCCTTGAGGGAGGGGGATACATTTTAAGATTTAAATAATTATTGTGAAGGTGATAATGTAGGATGTAATTAGTAAACTTTATATTAAAAGGCTAGACTTTGAATTATGTTTTACCCTTATAGAATCTGAATTAAATGTCACATAATACTTATTTAGTTTACATGTTTAGACGTTTGATTACCCATGTAATTCAGGAATATTTTTTTAATAAGTAAACATGAATTAGATTGTGCAATCATATTACACACACACACACACACACACACACACACACAAAAACATGCAAAAAATATCTAGACTGTTCTTCATCTTGGTGCCATTCAGATATATTCAAGACTGCAACATAGAGATAATAGCATATTTTGGAATGGCAATTACTGAACTTCCTGCAAGCATGAGAAATATTGTTTAGGCTTTTGCTCAGTAGCTTTCACAGAACTGTGACGTAAAATAACAACACAGTCACAATTTAATCAGAAATATTTCATTGCTTTGAAGGGGACCTACATCCAGGAAATAATAGATTAACAAGATCTTAAAATACATAGGATTTTGCAGACTCAAAAAGTATCCTCCAGTAAATTAATTTTGAGTTTGTGTATGCAGACAGATAGGTAGATGATTATATCTATCATCTATCTTATTATCAAGAGATATCAATAATGTTTTTCTTTGGTGATAACATTGCAAACTGGGGTCATAGTGCAGTACATTTGGCTTGAGCGTGAACTCAGCTACTACAGTTTGTAGGTCATAATTTATGATTAAATATGCTGAGGACTTAATCATTATGGGTTATTCAATGACCTATTAAATGATTAAAATAAGTTGTAGGTTAGTGCAGAAGTATACAACCTAAGACTCCAAGCCTGCAAAGTATATGATGAGAAGCATATGATTAGCATGTAAATGAGTTAAAATTTATGATGGCCTTGCTTTTTCATAATATAGTGGTGATTATTTGAACTCATTGAAATGGAGTTTCAAATGGATATGGTACTGAGTGATGTAATCACCTTGGTTGCTGATGGAAAGAGTGCCATCCTACTAATTTTTTCAGATCTGTTAGTAGCTTTTGATAATGGCAGTATCCTTCTGGATCATCTGTAGAGCTGAGTTTTGTTGAAGTACAGTCTGATCCTTTCCATCAGTCCCATAAATAATGTACTCTGTGATTACCATTCAGCATAGAGGCCATTAACCTATTTTGTCCCACTTTATTCTATCTTGTATCTCTTGGTCAATAGCTATATGAAGGCAAGAATTTTTCAGAGCTTTTAACTGGATTGCTACCAGTATGCTGACAAAAACCAGCTCTGCCACTTTTGCAGCCAACTTCAAGGAAGCAATCAGTACCATTAATCATTGTGTAAGTTCAGTAACAGGCTGTATAAAAGAGAATTAGTTAAAATTCATTCTGGATAAAAAGAGAGGATCTGAAACTAAAGTCCAGATTAAGATTAAGGTTCACTTGCTCTTATAGCTTGCACTTCTTTAAAGGTAGCCTGTAGCTTAGGAGTAATAATGGATCTCCAGTTGTTTCTAGATTCACATTGAGGAATGTAGTAAGGAATATATTTATACAATTATGACTAATGCACTATTTATTAGGAGCTTGTCAGATGTGACAACAATTCATGCCTTGGTCAAATCCTGTCTTTATTATCGGTCTTACTAAAGCCTGACTAGGACCATACTTGGAATTCTTCATCCAGTTCTCGTCATCACAATATAAAAAAGATGTTGAGGCTCTGGAAGGAGTGCAGAGAGGAGCAACAAAAATAATTAGGAGGCTGGAGACTAAAATATATGAAGAATGGTTACAGGAATGGGGTATGCCCACTGTAGTTTAATGAAAAAGAGGAGTAGGGGATGACATGATAGCACTGTCCCAACATTTGAAGGGCTCCTACAAAGATGAGAGGGTCAAACTATTTTCCAAAGCACCAAAATGCAAGACAAGAAACAATGATTGGAAACTAACCAAAGAGAGAAACAACCTAGAATGGAGAAAAAATTTCCTAACGGTAAGAGCAATCTGCCAACGGAATAGCTTGCCTTCAGAAGTTGTGGGTGCTCCATCACTGGAGGCTTTCAAAAAGAGACTGGAAGACCATTCGCCTGGAATGGTGCAAGGTCTCCTGCTTGAGCAGGGGGTTGTAGTAGAAGACCTGAGAGGTCCTTTCCAATCCTATTATTCTGTGTTATATTTCAGCACAATCTATATGGGAGCTCACAGCGGAAAGTTATTTGGAACCTGAAATTGGTGCAAAATGTGGTGTCAGGGTTGTTGACTATTATAAGATGCAAGTATCGTAGGATGTCTGCACTGTCAGAGCTGCAATTGGCACTATTTGTTATCCAAGCATAAATTAAGATGTTAATTTTAAACATTTAAGCAGCTTAAAGGACCCGATTATCAGGGCTTTCCTCTTAACAAAGTATGTGAGCATTAAGATCTGGAGGAGAGGCGCTTCTGAAGACCTTCCCGGTTTGGGAAGCTCACTTATCTGGCCTGGAGAAAGAGCTATGTAATCCACTATTAGCCTTCAGAAGTATAATCACTGCATATCTTTCATCAGGCAATTTGTTGCTGCTGTTTTTTTTTTAAAAGGTCTTAATGTGTTTTTAAAATGTCTTTGTTTTTGCATTTCTGTATGAACTCTCTTGAGCAACAGAACTAAATAGTAAACAGAATTCTTGGTCACCAATATATTCAAAATGCTTTAAAAATATATAATGCGCACCCACTACATTTCAAGAGAAGGGCACAGGCATTCTGTTAAAAGTGTCTGAAATATTCTAAAGTTCAGATTGGAGTACTGGCTAAAAAAAGAAAAGATTGAGAAGGAATCCTTATTTCTGCATTAATATTAAAAAATCCTATTTCTTTGGCAAATGTTCCATTTCTTCCATTGATGGATGATATTTGCCACATCAGGTATGGAATCCTGTCCAATATCTGTGTAAAGGTAGAGTTATACATTCCATTTTAGCATTTTCTGCTGTCAAACAAAAGAAACCACCAATTGAGAAACACTTCAGAGAACGATTTGATTCATTATCCTTCAGGAAAGAGTACGTTGTGAAATATACAAGTTGTTTCTTTTATTAGACCTACAGCAGATTATCTACAACAACCCCTTCCTTTTATTTTTTTCTATTTCAATTTGACCTTAATTGCTGATACTTATTTTTCATATCTATCATGGGCTGCATTTCCTGTTCTCAGCACTTTGCCTATAAGGCTGCAAGTTGTAATGTTACATTATCAGCATTTTAAATAGCTTTGAATCAGGGCAGAGAAAGTATGGGAGAACGTCCACAAGGCTTCAGTGGTGACCATAGTTGCAATGATGTAAATCAACAAAATGGATATATATTTGAGCAGATGTTATTAGGATTATATTGCAAAACAAGTTCATACGATGATGAAATAGCAAGATAAGGTATTAGGTAATATCAGGTATTAGGTAATATTTGTAGCTTGAAATTGCCGAAACTAGATAATATCATATGTGCTGATAATGGCACTGATGATGTTACCTAATTTGGGTAATGAAACATTTGTAAGAAAACAACCAAGCTCAGAGTGCACCAAGGATCCCTCATTTCAACTCAACATTTCAACAAATATTCTCCTTTATCAGTAATATTGAAATCATTCTAAGGGTCAGAAATGTGCACCCCATTCAGATTTCATCGCTGGTTCAATTCATCTTTTCTTTATACACAGCAAAGGCTGGGAATAAAATAACTTCATAATACCAGGCAGAACAGAATAAGCCTATGCCTTTTAGTAAAATGTGTTAGTTTGAAACTACAGTATCCTTGACTTCTACAGTATCTAGGCTGACAGAGTTATCTTACCTACAGTTATCTCATGCATTAATAAAAGAAGTAGCTTTCAGCCTATGGAGACCAGATTCAAGACTGCTGTTAAATATGGAAGCTCTCTGTGGGCTATTTTGCTATTGTACTTGCACTTTTAACCCAAACTACCTGATGAAACTAGTATCAGGATAAAATTGGAGGACTGAGTATGATCTATGAGTTTCAATTTAGTTTGATGAGTATAGCTAACAAATGGTCTTTGGATCACAGGAGATGATTACACAAGTTACTGCAAATTACATTAGCTCATAGAAAGCAGTGCACTGTATTATATGCTACCACTGAGGCATTTATCCACGAAGGGCCAAGACTAACAGACCATGGAAAGAAAACAAATACTAAATCAAACAGACTGAAAATCTGAGGCCAAGCCAATCAAATACCCAGAACTGGAATGCGGAATACATAACATACATGTAAATTGTAGGCTCTGCAAGTGGCTGGTTACCCTTGCCTAGGGAAGGAAGCTCAGATGGATTAACTCTGGTTAGTATTTAGAGGGAAGATTTCCAGAAAATCCTAAGACTTTAGAAGAAAAACAAAAGCAGAACAAAACCTCCTAAAAGATAGCAATAGCACATAGACTTATATACCACTTCATGGTGCTTTGCAGCCCTCTCTAAGTGATTTACAAATGTCAGCATATTGTCCCCAACAATCTGGCTCCTCCTTTTACCTACCTTGGAAGGACGATAAAACTGAGTCAACCTTGAGCGGTCAGATATAGCATTCTTCAAATTCAAATTCGCACACCCATTTCAAAGTAGGCCTCTAAAATGGAAAGAAATGGCATTTTTTCCTTCTTGCTGGTGTCATTCAAGCGTTCTGGATTAGTAGTAACTGCAGAATATTGCAGTGTTTCACATACAAGGTCCCTTCCAACTCTGATTATCTGTTATCTGTTATTATGAATCCTCATATCCTGAAAAGTTAGTCCTTCTAGAGAGAATTCATTACCACTCTCACTTCATTCCAGAAACTGACTCTACGTATTGCTGCATGTTTGGATAGAATCTCCCCCTCTCCCCATTACTGCTATCAATATTGCTGATGTTTCTTTTCTGTTACATGAATTTTTCATTAAATTGAATGAAACTCAGATGAATGCTATCTATGACCTTAATTTCCTTCCTTTGTGGACTTCCAACATACTTTTCTATATATCAATCAGCATACTTGCCTATCACTACACAATGATTGTAAAGACGATGAAAAAACTGAATTGCTTTTGGTGGTGGTGAGACAAAACTCATCACTTGCTGAGAAAAAGTTTTTATTTTTTTAAAGAACAAGATAATCCAATGAGGGCTCGGCATTCTATGGATTGTACGTGCGTGGATCGTAGCTGTCTAGTTCCTCAGTTTAGATTATATTTCATTTTTCTGAAACACAAAGTTTGGAAACTTTTTAAGAAACTCCAAATCCATAATTAAACCAGCTGAAGGTTTTCAAAAATAATTAATTGAAAAGTGCTAAGGAACTCTTTTTTAGGCAAGATAGTTTAACAAAGAGGAAGGAGGGAAATACACATCCCTATGTTGAAAACTTTTCTGCATCAAACCACTATTTTAGATAAAATATGGAGTGTCAAAACAGCATGAAAATTGAGTTTTTTAAAAGAACTGTACAGATGTGCTGTTAAATTGCACCAAGGACTCTTTCGAAGCTTGCTGTGAAGAAGAAACAAGCAGAAAACTGTTTCTTGTTTTTTGGGAGTCTTAAGACTGAGCTATTAAAATCACACATGCTGTGTGATGCAGATATTTCGTGATTGGTGGAAAGCATTAGAACTAGGTTGTCTTTATATGAATAAAGCTGGAGATAATTTAAATTTTGTATTAGGCATGGCATTTTAATTAATAGTTCAGCATTATTTAAGCAATTATTATTATTGAGTGGTGCTTATTCTTCAGATATGGTGTTCCCTACAGCTGCTTTTGATTACACTTCAGATATTTCAAACTATAGTCCTGTTATACTAGCTATCCTAGATGGGACTAGAATCCAAAAAGTCTGAGGACATCAGATTTGTGTTAGGAGATTATGATTGTTAAGGTTCTAAGAACTACATTTTTAATTAATTTACTGGAAGAAGGATAAGAAGAATTGTAGACTAGCTTAAACCAGTTTTATATTAACCATCAAGTTTGTAGGTTTGTAAAAAAAATTCTGATACTATTATTTTAACTGTTGTGAGTTGCCCATAACAGTTCACTGTTGGTGAATTAGGCAGCTAAACAAATAGAATAACTGAATGAATGAAATTGAATTCATTCATGCATTCATTCATATTAGTAGTGAACTTCCAGAATGATTGGTCATATTCAACATTTTGCTGATTGTATCAAATTTACAGTAACCATAATGTTGGTTTGGGTTTTTTTAGCATCTTGCATGAACTTAGTGGTTGGGGTCTATAAACCATAGGTTGATGTACCTGCTACCATTGAATAAAGTATATAAACTAAGCAAATCCAAACCTCACTTTCCTTGTAGATCCAACAGAACCAGTTAGACTTAAGTGAATTATAACTATACATTGGCAAATATAGAGCTAAACTGTGAGAACTGTCTTCACCAAACTACATGCATAAGATTTGGAAAGACAAGAGAAAAAATCATAAGATTATAGATAGGATGTAATACATGTGAGAAAAAAATGATTGCTTTATATGTGATAAAAATATGATAAACAAATCTGGGAAAACTATAAATAATAAGAATAAATACGAGTTTTTGAACACATTTACTTGCTAACTTGTCAGCAATTTCTGTTATGTTACATTAAAGATGCCCTGAATAAACTGAAATTCATTCTAAGTTTAGAATGTCTAGAACTGAAATAGCTAACATGGGAAACGGTGGTTATTTGAAGAGATTAGTGGCTTCAGGGAGAGTGGAACACTTTGCAATGGGAATAATGCAATAAGTAGATTTAAAGTAGAAAGTGAAACAGAAATGAAATGAAATGCAATGAAACAGCTTTGTTATTAATAACTTTTTTACAGAAATCTCAGATGTAGTTAGAATATTTTTTACACTTCAATCCTGAACTGGATACATCCACTCAGAGCAGAAGTGGTATTCAGCAGATTCTGGCCAGTTCTGGAGAACCGGTAGCGGAAATTTTGAGTAATTCAGAGAACTGGCAAATCCCACCTCTGACTGGAGATTTTACAGTGTCCTTCTCCTGCCATGCCCACCAAGCCACGCCCACAGAACCGGTAGTAAAAAAAATTTGAATCCCACCACAGGGTATATGCATTGGGCTAAATACACCTCATACTTTAAGCTTTGAAGCAATTAATGAAGTGCAGAAACAGCATTTTATATTTGTTTATGGCATATAACTTCACACTGATTAAAATAAACCAATTATAAACAATTATAAGGTTACCTAATTGTTTCAAAGAGACATATTTCTAGGGCATATAAGATGTGCCATGCCCATGTTGCCTTTCTTGTTAAATGAATTAAAATCAATTGATATGAGACGTATTATACTCATTGGTCTAGTCAAATTTACTTAATTATGGTTTAATGTCAGAATTGGCTCATACAACAGTCTAAATTAACACCCAGCCTCAGCGCTTGGCATGATATAAGAACTTGGCTTTGACACTACCATAACATTTACTAAGGTGGATGGCAATTTTAAAGTATTCTAAGAAATAAAAACCAGAAGAAGAAATAACTAGCACAAGAACTAGACCTTGACTTTTGTTTAAATATTTGCAAGGATGTTTTCTGTTATCTCTAAAATGTGGCTAGCCTCTAACATTGCAGGAGGAGAAGTAAAGCTGCAGGAATTCCCCTTATTTCCCTCTTCCTGAGGGGGATTTTTTTTTCTCCTGTGCGTTCTCTATTGTTTAAATTTTTATTTTGGATTGTAGGATTTCAGGACTCAGCATTCCAAGCTGTAGCAAATTTTGTCCCATTGCCAGTCTACTTTTTCCATTCTTCTTTCACTGATCCTGCTTTAATCTAGAGTTTTCTTTCTTCTCCCAAGTGTGTACACATCTCTGATAATGTGAGTGATAGCACAATCAGGGGTCTGGGGGTTTTCCAGCAACTATTGGCCACTTGAGATTGTCTTCTTTCTGTTTCCTAGGCAATGTACTCCATGTACATTTTGCTTTGATCTGACCGGACACATGGTTTCCACAGAGACATCTATCTGCATAATGACTGGCTGGGATTGCAGAAAGTATGGCCCTGAGCTCTTGTTAAATTGGGGTTTGGAGAAGGCCAAGGAATTAATTAGGCAACAGATTGGAAATATAGAGCAATAAAATACAGAGCTAAACCATATTACAAAACATGAGGGAAATACAGAGGCTCGCACCTGCAAAATATTTTTTTGTGACTTCCTCCAATTATAGTTGGACCTTTTCCAAGCCTGGCTTTCCTACTCTTCTGTCAGCCACCTAGAAAGGCAGATTTCAGCCGGGGAGGGGGGGAAACCTGTATTACAACATCTATGTAGATCAGGCATGATTGAATCCTGGAGCATGGCTTTTTGGCTTTTGTCTCTTTTAGTCTGATTTGTAAGAATAACTCTTCTAGCCATTATTAAAGAATTTTCCTGGTTTCCCTGACATGCAGCTGTTTAAAATCCTAAAATCATCTATTCTGCAGGAAAGTTTTGTTACTTAGTGTTAAGGCTTGGCAATGAGAAGGTCACTACCACGGGACAGAATGGCCCTGAGGTAAGATGGATGGCCCTTAAATTTTATAAATAAATAAATAAAATCAGTAATTTTGCTAATATATGAAAACTGGGGAAGGTTTTAAAATATTTGGGGTTCGGTAATATATGAAAAGTGATGAAGGTTTTAAAATGTTTGGGGATTTATTTATTTATTAAATCACAAGTCAGTAGCCATAATGAAAGGCATTTTGTTTAGTGTGGGTACCTATAAACGTTAGGTGCTGGAAACATTTCCCTTCTGCTGAGGCTGAATGGGTGGCTTCCCAGCACATGTGAACCCCGAAGCTATTGTGTAAAGGCCACTACCCTGACAAACCCCACTGAACAGTTCTCATTAATAACCACTCTCTCTTTTTCCAGGTCTAGCCCTTTCGTTTCAAGGGGGGCAGAATGTCAGAACTGCTACTCACGCCTGGTCTGTGCAATCGCTTGGTACCAGTCTGCCATGAACTCTGGAGGGGAGGGAGCTAGATGGGAGGAGGGAAGGCTTCACTGTTCACTGTTATCTCCTGAGACACGGTTTCAAGGTCAGACAGCAAAGAATGGAATGCAGCTGCCTACCAACTCAAATTCAAACTCAGAATCACTTTTTCCAAAACATCTTTGAAACTGATTGGGCGATGGAGGCCAGAAATGGGAAGTACCTGTGAAGGGGGAAAGTTACACTTTTGGGATTTTGGTGCGCGAATTTCAGTTCTGAAATTTGCTTCACTGCAGTTCACTTGCCTTCTAATCAAGTGGTACCTTTTACAACCAATGGAGTCAAGGATCATTTTTACTTAGGAGGTCAAGCTGAGGCAGGGCTGACATGATTCCTCAAATTCATTTTTCCTTCCTCAAATATGTGATGACCCAGGAGATCGATTTATCTTGGGAAAGAGAGACAGTTTTGCCTGCTATGTCACTCTGGATGTGTTTGAACACTGGTCTACAGCACTGTTCTTCTGGAACAGCTCTAAGCCTGATAGAACAATATGGCAGAAGTAAGGCATGGGGTGAAACAGGAGAGATCTTCGGATGTGCCAAGAGAACTCCATCCTACTTTACTCTGGACTCTTCTCCACTCCACTGATTTGTCAGCTGGGCTGTTTCAGAGACAGGCTTAGTTCTCTTTCAGAATAGCAATAGACTCATGTTTAGAAATAGCTTGAGTGACGGGCTACCAGCTCAAAGAACCTCTTCAGGATGGCTTGTCACTCAGATAATTTGAAAGATGAGGAAAGTTTCTATTCCAGGTATTGCCCAAAACTACTTTACCACACATTTAAAGCCAGTGATGGAATAGAAGGGAATGCAAATGGAGGAATTGCTGCCCTTAATTTTCCTCTGTTAAAACTGTAAAAGCAGAACCAATTGTTTGGCTTGCCACAAAGGTAGGAGAGGGGTTGACTAGCCCGACAGCACAGTTTATGTTGGAAGATTTTTCCTTCAGATCACAGTCTGGAGTAATACAGGTTCATAGGAGCAGGAGGAAAAGGGCTGCAATGCCAAGAGGCAGTATCACCATTTATATATTGGGCAATGAAGTTATTTTTCTCCTTTAAAAATAACAATTTCAACCAAAATGTTTTGTAAAGGTTTCCTTCAAAAAGACAGATTTCTAAAACAAATGTCTGTATGTATCCTAAAGAATGTGACTGCTTCTCCACTCACAAACAAAAGCAGATTAGATAAGAAAAAGCTAACCAACCAACAACCATGTCCTTGTAAGCTGCCTTGAGTCGCCATATGTGTGTGTTAGGTAATGTAAATTTTCTAAAATAAAAATATAAATAAACCAACCAACCAGTCAGTCAGTCAGTGAGCCAATCATGGGGAAATGACATGTCTACCCCAGCCGCGTTTTCTTTTTCTACTGTAATTGTTAACTCCCACTGAAAACCATTCTGGAGATGCTCTTCTCCCAATAAATGTGTGTATGGGATACACATATAGAGATGTATCCATATATGCTGCCTATAGACACATGCAGGTATGTGTATGCATCTATAAATATCACTCCACATTAACCCCTGGCTATCCTATAAAAAAGGGGATGGGGTCATGGGGAGAGTCAGAACAAAAAGAAATCAAATATTAATTGAAATAATGGCCATCAATTAAAATTGATAGCCTGTAAAATAAGGGACTCTGTGAAATTAATTAATATCATATCTACACATCTAAATAAGAGCCATTATATTTCAGACAAACGACTCTCACGTACAGAGAAAGAGAATCTGGAGATCAGAGGCGGTATTCAGCAGGTTCTGACCAGTTCTGGAGTACCGGTAGCGGAAATTTTGAGCAGTTGAGCAGATACCACCTCTGACTGGAGATTTTACAGTATCCCCCTCTGATGGAAGATTTTACTATCCTTCCCCTGCCATGCCCACCAAACCACACCCACAGAACTGGTAGTAAAAAAAATTGAATCCCACCACTGCTGGAGATCTAGGCTCAGTGAGCGTAAACCATTCCAAGTTTCATGATTTTTACTCCCAGCTCAATTGAGCAATGGCTGTGCTACTTGGCCCAATTTTCCCCTTACACTCTGGGGTGTCAACTGGAGAAGCCATCCTTGAGAGGGGGATGGGCTTTCTGTTTGCAAAAGGGAATGGCCTCCTTTTGTTATAGGGGAGGATTTCCACTGCAAAAATGAAGGTTTTTTTTCTACCAGGGTAGTGGTGTCGGTGCCTTCGAGCCAGTGTTGACTCCTGGTAACTCCCTGGAAAAAAACCCTGCAGTTTCCTTGGCAAGGTTTTTCAGAAGTGGGTTGCCCTTACCTGCTTCTTAGGGCTGAGAGAAAATGACTGGACCAAAGTCACCCAGCTGGCTATGTGCCTAAGGCAGAACTAGAACTCTGGGACTCCAAGGTCTAGACTAATGTCTTACGCACTACAGCAAAGTAAGTCTCTCTATAAAGGGAGAGGGGCTAAATTGCATCTCTCCTTCCTCTTACCCATTTCTTTTTATTGTTTACTTCCTATCTACCCATTTGCTCTGTCTTAGCTTTGTCATCCTCTATTTCAGGAGTGTCCAGAAGATGTGGTTAAAAAAAGTCAAGATTGTGGCCACAGGAGTGCAATCAAACCTTCACTCATTTTTGATTGGCAGTGCATGTGAGAAGCACACAGAAAATTGAAGCTTTGATCACATGGTCATGGCTGCCATCTTGACTTCTTTGACCATATCCTACAGATACCCTGCCTGTTCTTTGATATTTTGAAGAAAGATGACCCCCTTCAGTTTAAAGGTCATTATTTGGGGAGTGGGGAAAAACATATTATCCATATTGGATTGTACATTTGAAAATTATGAAGTTAGAAAATCTAGAAAGGGAAAACTAATAATGCATTATTACCAAGTAAACAAATTCTGCTTATCGGTAGCGGAATGGGACTGTATGCAATTATTTTTCCTAGCAGTTGTTTATTTATGAATGACATTTTAAAGGTTCTATTAATAACTTTTCAAAGATAATAAAAATTGCATGTTGGTGCTTGCCAGGAAAGTTTCCATCTGCAATGCTGAGGAAAAAATGATTGCCTAACACTTTTTTTCATACATAGGGAGGTTTGACTTTATTGAATCACAGCGATCCTGTTAATTAGCTCTTCCAAAAACATTAACTCACATTAATGACTTTCAGTTGTTTAAATAACCAATAATGTGAAAAAGCTGTTTGCACATAAGGCAAAGAGAGAGACATTAGCAATCTGCAGCACCAGACATTAGGATCTCTGCAACAAAAAGAGCGTCATTTCCCTAGTCTAAAATTTGAAGGAATAATATCCACTATTCCCTTCTTCATGCTACATTACATATAGTATAAGCCATAATGGCATTGGTTTCATTTGGACTTAGCTTATAGATGCAACCATTGTGGTTGTAAATCATGGTGTGCTAATACAGGCAATATTAATTCAATCTGAGTTGAACAAACCATAGCTCAGCCCAATAGATGATGACACAAATGGGCAACCTCCAACCCAGGGTTTCTCAGTGAAAGGAATTTGAAAAATTGGCAGCTGAGGAGCAGTTTGGCCTAGACCAAGGGTGTCGAACCCACGTCACGGCAGGATCATGTATTGTGACTTTTTCCCCTAAGCTAAACCAGGCGTGGATGTGGCCAGCGTGTGATGTATCCAGCCGGCAGGCCATGAGCCCTGGGCTAGACTTGGAAGGAGTGGGGGGGGGGGGGGGGAGTTCTTATGTTTTTACTTAGATTTGTACATATGCATCTAGGCATTTTAATTTAATATATAACCTGAAACACAGCAATTATTCAAAGCCCCCACATTTATGAATTATGCAATGCAGTTTTCCACTTTTAATTTCAGTTTGTGTACAAAAATCTGTAGAAAAATGCACATATTCTTTGCATTAATAGGAAGGGTATATGCAAAATCTGTTTATTAGGGAGCATTGCAAGTAAAGACTCTTATTTTGATGCACTATGCATCAAAAACGTTCAAAATGTGGCTGTTTAAGTGCTCAGCCAAACATGGCATATTCACAACAATGAGAAACCAAGAGAAATGGAATTGGATGTACTTGTTCATTGCTAACTTTTAGTACTTTCTTAGGAAAAAGAATTGCCACTTCAGATTCTCCCTGAAGACTAAATGTTATACAACAATGATAGTGAATAATAACAAAACATTTTACTTGTGAAATATAGTTTACTCTTTTTCACTAAGCAAAGAGTAAGGAGTTTGTTTTTTTATTAAAAAAAACACATCAGAAAGCATTTATTCATTCCCCTCCCCATTATTCGGATTATTCAGATCTACCAAAATATCTCACTAGAATGTTCCAGTGAGTTCTCCAGAGGATGCACTCCTTTGGAGTGCTATTGAATTCCATGTGTTGTGCATGGAACATCAACATCAATGGAAGCCACATGGAATTATGGGGAAGAAACATCTTAAGACTTGATTGGATGTCATCTTTCTTTTCAAGAATGTATAAATATGGCAAAACAAACTGGTACTTTTGGAAAGGAGGCAGTGTGTCTCTGTCAGGAAAAGTTTCCCTGGCTACTGCTGGAGTCTCTGGTGCTGTACTGTTCAAAACATTGAACTGGAAATCTGTTAGAGCTACAATTGTGGTCAAGGTTCTTCAACCTCTTCTTAACATAAATCAGTGTTTTTCAAACTTGGCGCCTACAATTTTCCTGCTGCCTGGGGAATTCTGAGAGTTGAAGTCCGCAAGTGTTAAAGTTGCCAAGTTTGAAAAAACACTGACCCAAACCAATGAACAGCTTAAAAAATAAATAACTATAGGAAGTTTCTATAATAAACCTAGTGCAGCAAAAGCACCCAGGTAATTTTGAGTGCAATCCAAGTGATGATAATCCAAGAGAAATAGCTTGCTTCTCAGTCAAGTGTATCTTGCACTTCAATGTAAATCAGTCTTATGCATCACACTTGTAATTACTCTATCGTTAATTTTTTTTAATTATCTTGTTGAAAAGTTAAACCATTTCTCTAGTCACACAAGGAAGGGGAGCTTTAAAATAATTTGCAACTGGATTCTTGATAACAATGTGTACTATTTTTAAAATATTTGGGATATTTGTCAGAATGTTTTATCTCAAGGCCAGAAAATAGTCAGTTAGGATTTTCTGCCTCTGTAGTTATTTCCTTTTTTCAAAAAACATCAGGACAGAAAAACCTGTTGTGTTTTTAAGGCACTGCCTGAGGATTAACCTCCGATCTGAATATTTCTGGAAGGCACCATGTTGGGGAAGACAGGACTAAATGAAGTGTAACATTCTCTTCAATGCTTGAATCTGTGTGAGACAAGTTTGTATTTCTTTGAACAAAATTACTCTGCCGCAGAAGATTTAAACACTATATGATTGATAAATAAGATAGGCAGAACATAAGCCATAGTTTTCAAACACTGACACGTGCATTCAAGTATTAAAGTTAATTCTATCCCATGCTGATACACCGTTATAATTTGGAATGCTACAGGTTTACTGCATTTTGCATCTCTGTTAAACTCCCATATGTCAACACGACCACTTTTGGAAGGGCAAGAAATTATTTATTTATTGAACTTGCACAGTATCAATTCAGCTAGGTTTTCATAAAGACTCACAATCACTATGAATAAATTTGTAACCGTTAATCTACCAATTCTTAGATAAAAAGTACACTCTGTTTGTCATCT
Organism: Naja naja; assembly: GCA_009733165.1. Lineage (NCBI taxonomy): Eukaryota > Metazoa > Chordata > Lepidosauria > Squamata > Elapidae > Naja > Naja naja. Next base: position 204,114,855 of record CM019148.1, on the reverse strand, counting down.
CAGCTGTTCTCTCCCTGTTTCTCTGGTTCTCACAGAGACACCCCCACACATACAAATTTTCTATATGGCAGGTCTTGTCCTGATAACGCAAGTTTGGCCTTGTGTGCCAAAAGAATGAGCCTGTCTAAACAATGAATTATACAAAACTTGGTTCCATTCTCCCACCAGCTTTTTTTGGCAAGAAAGAGTAATGGTTTCTGTTAAGTTTGCATGAAGAGTCAGACGCTGAGTGCTTCAGTGAAGAGTTTATTAGTGACTACAGCTCAAAAAAGACCCGATTTGGCTGGGCTGCGGCTGCTACTTATAGCCAGCAGCCGCAGTTGCCAGCCAATCAGAGTGCAGGATTTTCCCGCACTTTTTAAACCAATCATTTCTGACATTTTACAAGAACAGTTCAAACTAAACCAATGACATTCAAACCTGCATACATAACACCCCTCCCCACTAGGTTCAGTCCATACTCAAACCCCAACCTATCTAATGTATTCTTTTAAATAGGTGGGGTTCTTACCTTCGTGGTTCAGAAGTTTTAATGTTCTCACCCAGTGAGAGAGGAATTGTGTCTGTTGACATTTCCCTACTAGGGCTTCCAGTGAAAGAAGACCCTGTTTGATTGTTGCAATCTGGTCTCTCATCCCAACCCATCTCCAACCCAATGTCAGCACCCAAGTCAAGTAGTGATGTGCACTCTTCCACTTGTAAGGATGGATTTTGGCATTGTGACAGGTTTTGGGGTGGTTCCTGTCATAATGGCTTGTTACACATGGGGTTGATTCTTGCTTGCTGATTATCCTCATGTTCCTCCCCTTCCCCCCTAGAAAAGGCATTAGGTATGGGAACTAGAGAGGAACAATTGCGATGTTCCTGAAGTAATCTGGATCTAAGCTGATCAATGTGCCTGCTCCAGAGGACACCATCCTCTGTTTGCACCCTGTAGGAGGGCCTGTGATTTGAGTTATTTCAGCAGGAATCCAGGAAGGTTCACCCATAAGGTTCTTAGCATAAACAGAATCACCCACACTGAACGTGCGAACTTTGCTAGTGGAATCTGGTGGTGCGTTGGGTGCGTAAGTGGGATGAAGGCGGTCAAGGGGAGACCTAAGTTTCCTACCCATCAACAACTCTGCTGGGGATAAGTTAGTTGATGAGTTAGGAGTGATGTGCTGAACACTAAGAAGTTTTTCAACTTTCTCAGTGATGTCACCAGGACCCAATTGCTGAAGCTTTTCCTTGGTAAAACGTACCATGCGTTCAGCCCAGCCGTTAGCTGAAGGGTGCCCAGGGGCAGTCAGGGCATGTCTGATACCCTGTTGTGCTAGATAGGATTCAAAGAGGTTAGATGTAAATTGAGGGCCATTGTCAGAGACAAGAACATCAGGTAACCCGTGGGTTACAAAAGCTTTTAAGCTGCTTGATGACAGCATCAGTTGTGGTGGATGCCATAGGGATTACCTCTAGCCATTTGGAATATGCATCTACTATAATAAGGAAGGTGTGCCCTCTGGTAGGAACAGCGAAATCAATGTGAATCCTGGACCAGGGGCCCCTAGGACATTCCCATTCCTGTGTGGGGGCGTGAGGTGGGGCAGGCCTGACTACCTGACAGTTGGGACAAGATGCAACCCAGTTTTCAACCATTTTGTCAATACCTGGCCACCATACATAACTCCTGGCCAATCCCTTCATCCTTACAATACCTGGATGACCCTCATGTAACATTTCCAAAACCTCTCTTTGCAGTTTTGCAGGAATAACCACCCTATTACCCCACAAAATACATCCTCTTATACAGATAATTCAGTTTGCCTGGATTTAAAAGGTTGGGCAAGGTGAGGTAGATCTTGAAAAGGCCAACCTTTCTTAATCCAGCCTATAACAGGAGCCAATAAAGTGTCTTTGGCAGTCTCTCTGGCAATTTCAGCAGTGTGTACTGGAAGCTTGGCAACAGTTTCTAGGAAAAAGGTGTGCGCCTCAAGTTCAACGTCCTCAGTGTGAAACGGAAGTGGGCAACGACTCAAGGCATCAGCATGTCCAATGTCCTTGCCAGGCTTGTGGATAAGTTTGTATGAATAAACAGCAAGAAATTCAGTCCACCTCAGCATTCTTGGTGACAGGATAGTGGGTGTAGGTTTGTCTCCTGCCACAATGCCTAACAAAGGTTTGTGATCTGTGATAATGGTAAATGTTCTCCCATACAAATATTCATGAAATTTCTTGACAGCTGCAACAATTGCCAATGCTTCCTTCTCCAATTGGCTGTAATTCCTCTCTGCTTTGGTCAAAGTGCGAGAGTAAAATGCAGTAGGGGCTTCCCTCCCGCTGGGGAGCCTGTGGCTCAAACCCCCGCCCCACTCCAAAAGGGGATGTATCACAAGTCAGTACAACAGGCAAATTCTCAGAGAACTGTATCAGTACAGCATCAGACGTGATTAGTCTTTTAATACTGTTAAATGCTGATTGTTCCTTCCTGCCCCAGACCCAAACAGATTTTTTGTCCAGTAGTCTGTGTAATGGTTCTGCAATGGTTGCCTTCTGAGGTAGGAACATGTGATAAAAATTAATAAATCCAAGGAAGGCTTGCAAATCCGTTTTGCATTTTGGTCTAGGGGCTTCTTTGATTGCTTGAACCTTGGCATCTGTAGGGTGGATGCCATGCTTGTCAATCATGTAGCCCAAGAACTCAACCTTGTCAGTTCTAAGAGTGCATTTTTCTTCCTTGACTTTTAACCCCGCTTTCTTGAATCTGGTAAGGACTTCTCTGAGTCTTTCTTGTAGCCAAGTATCATTTTCAGCAGAGATTAACACATCATCAAAGTAAGGCACTACCCCTGGCAGTCCTTGGAGCATCCTTTCCATAAGGCTTTGGAAGATGCATGGTGCCATGCTTACTCCAAACTGTAACCTTTTACATTTGAAGGTACCTCTATGAGTCACAATGGTTTGGGCCTCTGCAGTGGCATCATCAACTGTTAGTTGTTGATATGCCTGGGCCAGATCCAATTTGGCAAAGACTCTACCCCTGCCAAGTGAATGTAATAAATGATGCACCACTGGAACTGGATATGCGCTCTGTTGAAGCGCATGGTTCAATGTCCCCTTATAGTCTCCACAGATTCTTACTGACCCATCAGTCTTGACTGGTGTGACTATGGGTGTCTCCCACCTGGAGTGGTCAGTGGGCTCTAAAACTCCTTGAGCTATTAATTTATCTAATTGTGCATCAATTTTTTCCTTTAATGCAAATGGGACCCTTCTGGGCTTTAAATGAATTGGGGGCACCTTGGGATCTAGGTTGAAAGTGATGGGGTCCCCATATACTTGCCCAATCCGTCGCTGAAGACCTCTGGAAACTCAGACTTCAAGGCCTCCTCCCATTCAGTGTTGCTCACGTGATTGATGCCAGTCACCTCGATGCTTAGTGGATTGAACCACTCAAGTCCCAGCAAGCTTGGGCGATCCTTGTCCACGATGGTCAGGGGCAAACGTTTGGTGTGGCCTTTGAACTTCACGTTGAATTCTCTTGTTCCAACTACTGGAATCTTGTTCCCTTGGTAGTCTTTAAGAGTCAGTGCTTGCTTCTGGAAATGCTTCTTCTGAATGTTTGGGAATAGTCTGTGAATAGTGTCCCATGACACCATAGATAAATAGGAGCCTGAGTCCACTTCCATTTGGCAAGGCCTTCCTTCAATTAGTACCTTCACATGTACTTTTCTGCTTCTTAAGGGTGAAGAATGACCAATGGTGACTGTTTGATGAGTTTCATTCTTCCCATTTGCTTCTGTGTTGCCCCATTTTCTCACTGAAGTTGTTAGGCTTGAATTCTTTGTCAGGAAACTTTCTTCTGTGGGGTGGACTTCTGGATGATTTGCAGACTCTTGCTAGATGACCTCTTTTTTCACAACGGAGGCAGTTGGTATCAAGAAACTTGCATTCAGTGCAGAGGTGGCTTCCCCCACAACCTCTGCAGTAAAAATCTTGCCTCTTTCTTCCCAGGTCTTTCTTTTTCCTCTTCATTCTGAGTCTATAAATTCCTTCCTCCACCTCACTACAGTCTGACTCAGAATCTATTTGCTCGGAATGAGTTGTTGTGGACTTTTCCACATCAGGATGGCTTGAGGCCTTGTTAATTTTCTTCATGGCTGCTGCTGCGGACTTGTGGCTTCTGCTGAGGAGGCCTCTTCTATGGCTTCCTTCAACGTGATCTTAGGTTTTAATAATAATTTGCTCTGAAGCACCTTGTCTTTGAGGCCTAGAACAAATCGATCGCGCATGGCCTCTTCCAAGTTGTTAAACTCGCATGCACCCCCAATGTCTCTTAAACTTGCCATGAAGTGTTAACGTTTTCGCTTTCCCTTGATCCCGATGGTAAAACTTCGTGTCTCTTAATGAGGCACGATACTTGTGGGCGTAATGGGCTCTTAAAAGTTTTTCTAAATCAGGCCATTCCATTACCTTCACGTTTGCAGCTCCCGCCAATGCCTTCGCCATCTTGAAAACTGCCAGACTGCAGTGCGTGAGAAAGACCGCCCTCTTCCGCTTCCCGGAAATGTCGGCGAGATCGTTTCCCTCCAGATACATTTGGAAACGATCTGCGTACAAGTCCCAGTCTTCTGCTGTCGGATGGAACGGGGCTGGGGGGGTGTTCGGCACAGCCATCTCTTTCAGCTTGTTTTCCGCGTCGTCTTCTCTTCAGGAAGGATCCCATCCTCGTTGCCAGTGTTAAGTTTGCATGAAGAGTCAGACACGGAGTGCTTCAGTGAAGAGTTTATTAGTGACTACAGCTCATAACAGACCCGATTTGGCTGGGCTGCGGCTGCTACTTATAGCCAGCAGCCGCAGTTGCCAGCCAATCAGAGTGCAGGATTTTCCCACACTTTTTAAACCAATCATTTCTGACATTTTACAAGAACAGTTCAAACTAAACCAATGGCATTCAAACCTGCATACATAACAGTTTCAGTTGTGGCTGAGGACAAGACAAGCAGCCATTTTAAATATAATCTTTTGTTCTTCCTTTTTTTTTTAGACCAAAATATATTCCCTGCACAAAAATCTCAAGTACCATCTGCAAAGTAATTCAATTTGCAGTTCTCCAAAATGGAACAGTGCTTTGGGAAATTTGCAGGATAATCACAGTGCATACAGCGCAGTCATCGGTTTCAGCAGAAAAGACAGGGGTGTCCTGGAAATCAGCTCTTCATGTCATTGTGTTCCTTCCGTGATGAAACAGAATGAAGCTGAGCTCACAAATTCTCTTCCATTATAAGGGGCTTTGATTGATTGATTGGCTTTGCGTATATGCTGTACAAATCCAGTCACAGGGATTTGGAAATGCTGGTTTATTATTTGGCATATTAAGTCATATTAAGTCAGTCAATAGTACCACAGGTGCTTTTTCAGGAGGCAACTGGACTTTCTTTGTTTTTCCTTGAAGACATTTCGCTTATCATCCAAGAAGCATCTTCACTGAGGAAGCTTTTTGGATGAGAAGCTAAACATTTTCAAGGAAAAACAAAGAAAGTCCGGTTGCTTCTTGAGAAAGCACTTTTGAGACAACTATGAACTGGGTTACATTCTTTTGTATGCAAAGATTAACATGTTGCCTGAATTTAAAACTTTTGCCCAGAGATTGCAATCCCTAAAAAAAGGACATTCAGGCTCCTTGTGGTTTTTTTTTTTTAATTACATTTATATGCCGCCCTTCTCCGAAGACTCAGGGCGGCTTACAATTTTTGGAGCACAACCCAATGCACTCAGCAATAGCCTTCATTCCATTGTTTTAGTCTTCTCACTGGCAAACACAACCATCCAACTGCTCTATCATTGCACCCAACATCTTGGTGATCTAGCTCTTCAAGGAAAGATTCCTTCCTCATATTTCCCAATGCAAAGACCTACCACCTTCTCCAAAGGTTAAGGCAGGGGTGTCAAACTCACATTGGCACGATGGTGTCACGTGATGTATCGGGTTTTTTCCCCACTTCGCTAAACCAGGTGTGGGTGTGGCCACTGTGTGACGCATCCAGCCCACGGGCCAGGAATTTGACAGTCCTGGGTTAAGGGATCCTCTGAAATGATCCTAGGAAGTCCTGATTCATTTTAATGGTGTTCTGTTGAACAAGTTGCAAGTAACTGGGACCCAGGCTAACTACCGTACATTATGGTTTGGGTCAACCTTGGGGTCAACCAAGGGCCTTGGTGGCTCAGGCTGTTAAATGCCTGCATTTAAGTTCCAGCTGCCTACAATTACTGTAGGCTCAAATCCCACCAGGCTCAAGGTTGACTCAGCCTTCCATCCTCTCGGGGTAGGTAAATTGAGGACCCAAGATTGTTGGGGGCAATAAGCTGACTTTGTAAAAATGCCGCTTAGTAATAAGCAGGCATATAAAATGGAAGGAAGGCTATTGCTGAGCACACTGGGTTGTATCCCAAAAATTGTAAGCCACCCTGAGTCTTCGGAGAAGGGCGGCATATAAATGTAATTAAAAAAAACCTAAGAACCAGGCCTGTGTATGTCTATTTTAGAAGGAAACAAAACCGAGTAAATAACCGAATAGCCTTTTTGCCATGCATGTGTGTAAAAATGGAATGATAAATGAGTCAGGGACAAGGCTGTTGTGGAAAAACTAACTTTCAAAGTTTCTAAATAAGGCCAGCTGTTCCAAGCTTCCCCTTCCTATTGCTTCACTTACCTTGTAAACATCTGGAGATGAACTCCTCTCTTTAGGAAACCATACAGGAAGAGAAACAGCTGAAGGATTTGGCACAAACGTGTGAGCACAATCTTTTTCCTATTCTGCTTTTCCTTGGCATGTTGCTATCTGCTGGCTGAGTAGTTCCAGATTGGCATCTTTGAACCAAATCACTGTCAACAAAGGACATGTTGATGGACCCATTTATTTTGAAATGGTGATCTCTTTAAGGAGGCAAACTCTGGGTTTCTACATCACATAGATACAGCTCAGTTCCATTGGGCATAACAGGCTGTTTGAAACCTGTCCTTGATAAGATGTGGTTGATAGGTTAACACCCCATGTACAAGCATCTACTGAATAATTGTAGCTTCCTCCATAACCGATGGACAAATAGACAATGACCGTCCATGATGTGCAAACCTAGAATATTACATTATATTCCTTCAGGGTAGCTTCACCATACATGGTTTCCTGGCAGCACCCAAATTGATCACAGGGTTGTATCTTGCTTCTGGAAATCTGTTTGGCCATTTCCATTGCCGGGGTTCCTGCATCTTAAAGGGTTAGGATGGAAGAGTGAATCCCAACTCATACAAAGTTGTTCTAACAAGTTAGCCCTGCTGCAAATGCTTTTTCCACGCAACTATTCAAAAGACAGAAACCCTGTCCTATTTTGTGCTTGGCCATTTGGTACCTGATCTGGCCCAACCACATGAAGAGAAATTGCAGGAATTACATTGATGATTGCAAAGGAATGTCCCTGATTTGCACACCATTTACTAGTCCAAGAATAAATGGTTCCTTTGCAGTCTGGCCCTGCCTGCAGCCGACTTATTGTTCTGCCAAATAACTCTGTTGTTTTCTACAGCCAGATTCTATACATTGCCAACAACCAGAGTTATGAAACTGCTCAGTCACTGATTAATTTTTTTTCATCTGATAGAATTGATTTTGCATTCCATAGCAATGTAAGAATTTCAGCAACTCTGTGTACAAAGTGCAAGGCCTATTGATAATTAAATCAGGATTCAAATTCTGGCTTTTCTTTCTCACACCCATGTCATGCCATAAATTAGAATTTTGGATGGGAGGGATGATTTTTTTCCCCCATGTCTCTTGTTCTTTTTAGAAATGTCTCTGTTTGCATGAGCATCTGAGAATCTCCTCCAAACCTTCCCTTTTCTTACTTCTGGATACCCCAAGCAAGAACTCTTTCTCCTGCCCACATGATGGGACAGGCTAAAATTGGGGGGGCAGGAGGGACTGCTCCACCATGTCTTATTTGGATAATACACAAATGTTCTATCGGTTTGTTTGCTTGTGACCATCTGAAAACTGGCTTTCACACAAGGCGAGTATAAAGAGCCTTTAAAAAGAAAAAAGAAATATCTCAGGACTTTACACAGTTTGAATTTGTTTAGGAAAATGTGCTTCAGACCTCCTGTGAATGTGATTGACACTTAAAGCAGCTGCAGCATAATTGCTTGGGAAAAACAATCATCGCTTTAATGAGCAGCAGAGAGGTGTTGCGCTCACACAAGACCTGAAGCACTCTTCTTCTAATCAGTGTTGAACTGTGCATAGCACTATGATAGTTACAATACATACATGCATACATGCATACATAAGCACACATATACACACACATGCATACATAAATAATAGGCTTCATTACAGTTCCAGGTAGGCTCCAGCAAAATAAGTGTGTTAATCTATTGCAGCCCATACACTCAAATGTCTTGGGACACTTGAAAAACAAAGACGTTTAGCTTTCCTGAAGGGCATTAAAAGCCATTTCATCGCAGGAAGCAGATCATCCTCCCCAGAATTAAAACCAAGCCTGAATTTGGGTCACAAGACTGGTGAGTGGACCTAGGATACATGATAGAAGTGTTCCAGTATTTGCCACAACACAACTCATTTTCCACAGCAAGGTGAGAAACAATGGATGGAAACTAATCAAGAAGAAGAAGCAACCTGGAATCAAGAAGAAACTTCCTAACAGGGAGAATAATTAACCAGTGGAACAGCCTTGCCTTCAGAAGTTGTGGGTGCCCCATCACTGGAGGTTTTTTAGGAAGAGATTGAATAGGCTTTTATCTGAATTGGTCTAGAGTCTAGAAGACCTTCTTGGACTAGAAGACCTCCAAGGTCCCTTCCAGCTCTATCCTGATTGATTGATACAGTATAGACATGGTATGGTATTTTGGGAGAGATGGTATTCCATAAATTAAAAACAAAAGCTGCTTGAGATGAGTGACCACTTAGGTCAAGTCAAACAAATAAACCAGCAGGCACAAGTGGAGCAGACTGGACTCCCATCTGTAACAATGGGCTGACAATTAACAATATTTCTACAGGATTAGCCTGACATAATTTGTCACAAAGGATTGCTTCTGATTCCGAGAAATGACAACTCCAAAGAAGACAATAACTACCTTTTATATTTAACACACCAATCACGGCAGACATCCCTTCTTTCAGGAAAAAAATCATTTGAGAGCATCCGCTCCAAACTACTGATCTTGAAAAAGACAGCTTCACACTTCAGTGTCTGCTACATCGGTGTTGGCTGCCATCCATAATAATAAGATTGTTCCTGTTATTGAAGAGACGGGCCTAAAAAGTGAGTCAGATTCTTCTTCAGGAGAGAGTGGGGCTGGTTCTGATCACAAGAGAAAGGGAGGTGGAAGTGGGATGGGTAGTTCACAGTACACCAAAGCGGAGAGATCTTGTGTTCTCAGCAGACTGTCCGATGCTTTGATATTTTCTTGCATCCTTTTTTTCTTTGATGAAAGAGAATTGCTTGAGAAATGCTTTCAAAGGAGAAAAACATTAAGGGAGAAATTCCATGGGTTGGAAGGTGGTGTTCTTGCACTTTCAAGGTGGCCAGGTAGTGTGTGTGTGTGTGTGCGTGTGTGAACACCTTGCCTTTTATTGTACATGCACTTCTCCAGCACTCTGTACTCTTCCTGGCTTGCTACCCTACTGTTAAATCCCAAGGGAGGAAAGAGGGAACTCCTTCCCTTGGGCGAGGCATCCAAGGAATGGGAAGATGTCAACCAGGGCACACAAACTTCATCCTTGAACCCTCTCTGCTGTTTCTAACAACAAAGTGAGCTCCCACACATCAGCGAGAGACAGAGAGACGTGCTTGCCCCCACAGTATAAGATATAAAAGGCAGAAAGTATAAGACTTAAAAAAACAGAAGTCTCTTGTGGAGAAGGAGCAAAGTATGATATTGGCATGGGAGAGTAGGGGTGCCTTTGAGTCAGTGTTGATTCCTGGCAACTGGCCGGGAAATGTTCCTGAAGTTTTCTAGGCAGCATTTTTTCAGAAGTGGTTTGCCATTGCCTGCTTCCCAGGGCAAGAGAGAGAGGGACTAGCCTATCTGGATTTGTGCCCAAGGCAGAACTGGAACTGATGCTAGCTTGACGCTTTCTTAGCAAACCCAATTTTGCCAGAACCACCGATGTGCAATGGAGGTCTTCATAGTGCTAATGTTGGCCTGTTTCTTTTCTAACCCAGAGGCTGCAGTTCTGGCATTGTCTACCATGATATCCGGCTGATCAGCATCTTCTGATGCCTCAGTCCAAAGAGATAACACAAAGGCCATTAGAGAAGACTTCTTGGATGGCTGCATAGCATGTGCTCAGATTTATGACCTGCATGTTAAAGAGCTCATTATCAATGCCCTATGCATCCATTTTCCCAGAAAGTGCTAACGTTAAACTTTAAAGAACAGATCTTATATTCTTGAAAGATTAATTTGTTAAATCAAAACTTGACCTTTTCAAGCCTATGCAGGCAAAATATTATAGTGTGAGCACTCAAAGACAAAATTCACCAGGAACTGATATTGTTGCAAGGTTCATCTCCTCTAATTCAAATGAAGCCCTTATTTTTAAAAGTATAATTTTTCTCTCTCTGGGAAGAAACAAATAACAGCAAATCAAACATGAAGCCAGCATAAAAATGGAGCTCTTTAAGATAGTATTTACTATAGAAAAGACTGGTTGGAACATAATTCCAATGCTAGCATTATTTAAATATACTAACTGAGCAGTGGTGCAGGATTACATTCCAGCATTAAATCTGACAATCCACAACACAGTCAGATACCCCTTGTGGGGAAAATGTGTAGAATGAATACATTTATTTATTTGGAAAATGTATATGGCTCCCTCACCTTACACAAATCTGGGTGGCTAACCAGACTCTAATGTAATAAAGCCTCTATCAACATGTAGCAAGGAAACAATTAAAGTAACCATGACACAAGGCAGGCAGTCCCCAAGTTAAGAATGTGCAACTTAAGGGTAACCCCTGGATATGAACCAGGCTGCCTATTACTAAAAATGGTGGAAGGCATTCTTCTTCCTTGAGCTGATGAAGCACTGAAGCAGCAGTGTTTCAGGAACCCCTAAAGACCCATGTTTGTAATACACAGCCTGCTTTCTTCAGTTTTCAGCGTTTTCCAAAGTTTCAGTGCTTTATAGGTTTGAGAAAGGTTCATACCATCCACCATTTTAGTAATAGGCAGTCCAGAACTAAAGCAAGTTCCAACTGACATACAAATTTTGGTTAAAGAGAGAGTTAGAGAACAGAACTTATTCTTAACTCGGGGACTAACCAAGGTACTGCATATCAGCTCACAGCAAGGACACACTGTCAGCATTCCAGAAAACCCCAGCTCCAACCAAAAACTATGAGACAGGCCTTTTCTCAAAAGTTCCTTTTATTTGAGTAGGTCTACTGGCACATCTGGGGAAAACCCAAATCTGAGAGTTCTGGGTTTTCCTCAGTAATTCAAAAAGACAGACCAAACCCCTGCACCCATCAGTCCATCACATGGCCCAATCACATTCCGTCCCAACTTGAGACATCCCTTCAACTATGCTGTTCGGACCCAAGCTTTGTAAATTGTAATTAATTATTAACTTGTTTTAAAAGCAAAACCTATTTTATTGCAACGTTTCCATTCCCAGCCAGAGCTAATCTTAAACAGTCCCCAAGATAAGCACACACCGTTCAGTTCTGTGGAATGCTGCCAAGAACAGAAGTATCCAATTATAAAAGAAACCAACTGAAGTACAAGAAAAAACCAAAAGAGTACACAGAGCTTCAAAGATGATTCAGAACTGATCAAACTACTTTGCTTCCTGCAAAGGTTTCATCATTTAGGTCTGACTTTTATCCCTTACGGGAAAGGCAATCACCTCCCAGCCTTACTCCTGAGTCGCCCCTTTTGTTGCAGCTGCTCTCGCTTTCTAGCAGCTCTGCACACACGTGCACTGGGAACAGGCTCCCCTGGGTCCTCTGCTTTGCTGCTGCCAGACTCCAAAGGCTCCGAAAGCAGCACCCCATTCCCAGATGGTCCTGGCCCCATCCCTGCATCGGATGCAGGACCCTCATCCGAGTCCTCTCCAGACTCCCTGACTGGTTCCCTTTCTTCCCCACTGTCCAATTCCACTGCCGTCTGCACCGGCTGCTGGTGAACCACAACATACGGTGCAAGAACAACATTACCTTGACAGACAATAAGAATGCTATTATGTCTAACTACATACGCCCTCCCTAATTCCCAAGCTCAAGAATGTGGCAGTGTGGAAGCTTCTGGTTCTAATATGGCTTCCAAAGCTGACAGGTGTCCCCCCCCCCAAGAAAAAAAAAACATGCCCTTGAAAATAAAATAGACAAAACACAACAAGCTTCCAAAGCTGACACACACACGTATTGGCCTCATTTAGTGTCTTGGTCCAACACTTGGTGGGAAACCAGGTCTTCACAGCCTTCTGGAGGGCCAGGAGTATCAAGACCATTAGTGGGCAACATGGTTGTTATCTGCATTCAGGAATACGGTTGATCAAAACTCAGTCTCAAATCCGGATGGAAATAGGACAATCCACAGGATTTTGTTTCCAGAGGCAGAGGCTGAGGCAATAGCTCTTTTCTTTCCTCATATCTTCCTCATATGAAAGATCAACAGCTGAATTTTCAAGACTTGCAATGAAAAACTCACTTTCCCCATATATCAGGAGCCTAGCTAAGGCATGCTGTATCGCTCTAGCTCTTATCTTCTCTGTAGCCTCCAGCCTCTGCCATTTTAGACAGTGCCAAAACCTGCCCAATTGAAGAGCTAATGCTATTTAAAAATCTCCCAAGTAGGACTGACATCTTTTTCAAACAGGATTCCTGATTTGAAACAACTTCCACTGCAAGGAAAATGTTAACAGATGTGGTAGATTTCCCATGCTAGGGATAAAGCAGTCTTCACATGTCTATCTACTGTGCAGCTCTCAAGGGCACAGGAGAATTTTCACAGGGAGAAATGGTGAATCTAACAAGGATATCAATAGGGTGTCATGTTTTAATTGAGAGATATACCATGAAAAGACAGGAGGGGGTGATTGTGCTCAAGGATACAATGAAAACAGTTCCAAAGTCTAAGCCGGATAAGGTTGTCAGAGCAAACAATGGCATGAGAACACCTGGTGGTTTCACTCTGAAATTATTTTCAACACACATGTACCTTTATTTAAAAAGAAAGTGAGGGCAACAATAACATCAAACTTATATGCATAATTTCAGTATTCCTGCTACAGTTACTTAGCAACTGGGTATGTTTTTAGAGGAAAACAAAAAACAGCTACCAAATTGGGCTGAATATTAGATCAAAAACATCCATCTTTCAGAAAAAATCACCCACCTGATTTTCCTCTCTTAATAGGTGTGGACTAGAATCAGAGGTGGTATTCAGCAGGTTCTGACCAGTTCTGGAGAACCGGCAGCGGAAATTTTGAGTAGTTTGGAGAACCAGCAAATACCACCTCTGACTGGCCCCGCCCCCATCTATTCTCTGCCTCCAAAGTCCCAGCTGATTGGCTGGGTCTTCTTTTGTCGCCCCGCACAGGAGAACAGAGCTGGAAAGCAGGATAGTGGGGTAGGGAGGGAATGGGATTTTGCAGTAACCTTCCCCTGCCATGCCCACCAAGCCATGCCCACAGAACTGGTAGTAAAATTTTTTGAATTCCACCACTGAGTAGTATTGGCAAATAATTCTGAATAACTTACAGTGATGGCAGTAAGTAAGAAGTAGGACAGTATAAGCAAAGCTGGCTCACTTGATGGGAACACTGCCTATCTAGATAATACAAGATTAAAAAGAAAAATAACTATTTTTTTGCTTTTTTCCCCAGATGCTTCCATTTGCTGTCCTTGCAGAAGAGGGCCACAGATCTCTTTGTGAGTCCTCATAGAAAAAAAAGCAAAGGAATCCTAGACATCCAAGGCAAAACCCTAAAGGCCATATAAATTAAAAGATAAAATCAAGAGAAGCCCACAAACTTGGGAAAGAGCCTTAAGAAAAGATATGTGTTTGAGGAAACCTGTTTTTGGTTCCTTAAGTAAACTTGGCAGCTGATTAACTCTGTGTCCTCTGTTGTTACAATTCCTTAGGAATGACTGAGGACTCATATTTATTTTCAAAATCAAATGCAAGCACACTACATCCTAAAAAGGTAAGTTCTAGGAATGTCTGGCCTACATAGGAGATCCCTTATTAAAGCTATGATTTCCATGAACAGGAATAACAATAAAACAACCATAAAAGCAACACGAGAGCAACTTTGAACCAATATTTTGTTCAATAGTTCAAACCAATAGTTTCTGGGTGCAGGACCTGAAATGGACACTTAATATTAGAATCACCATTAAAAAGGCACAACAAAGGATGCTTTTCCTGCGCCAACTCAGAAAGCTCAGACTGCCCAAATTGCTGCTGACACAATTCTGCAGAGGAATTATTGAGTCTGTCATTTGTGCTTTTATAATTGTCTGATTTGGTACAGCAACTAAACGGAACAGATACATACTTCAGTGGATAGTTAGGACTGCAGAAAAAACAACAACTGAAACCCGCCTTCCTTCCATTCAGGACCTGTATACTGCATGGGTCAGAAAGAGGGCTGAGAAAATATCTACAGACCCCTCATATCCTGTACATAAACTGTTTCAACTCTTCCACTCAGGACATTGCATGTCAAAACAACTATTTATCTATTTATTTGTTTGTTTGTTTGTTTGTTTGGATTTATATGCCGCCCTATCTCCGGAAGGACTCAGGGCGGCTCACAACAATAAAAACAAACAGTACAAAATTTAAAAATTATTAAAAAAATATTAAACTCAAACCCAAACAAATATCTAAAACCCAAACAATGCTACACATAAAAACCAGTAAAAACCCACACCCCTCAGTCCAGGCCGGCCTGTTGGCAAAGCCACGTCTTCAGGTTGCGACAGAAAGAACGAAGGTCAGGGGCCAACCGCAGCTCCAGGGGCATCTGGTTCCATAGGGTGGGTGCTCCCACAGAGAAGGCCCTCCCCCTGCGGGTCGCCAGCTGACACTGTCTAGCCGACAGCACCCCAAGGAGGCCCTGTCTGTGGGAGTGCACAGGGCAATGGGCAATCATTGCTGGCAGGAGATGTTCCCGCAAATACCCTGGTCCTAAGCCATGTAGATACAGGGACTGTTTTTTCCTCTCATGTCATCACTCTGCTAAACATCCAATTCCCACAGCACTGTCTTATGCTTAAAGATATTTATCCACATAGTAGGTGGTTATTACTATTATCCTTCTCATCTTTCCTATTACCTGCTCCTAATTATTATTATTATTATTATTTATTTAGACTTGTATGCCGCCCTTCTCCCTAAGGACTCAGGGCGGTGAACATATAAAAGAGGAATATTTACAATAAAACAATATTAAACAGAACAAGTCTAAGATTGCTAAAAACATTAAAAACAATTAAAATTACAATAAAAAACATTACAATTAAAACAACCCACCCCCGGGTCAATCCAGGCCAGCCTGCTGAAACAACCAAGTATTTAGGTCTCGATGAAAGGAGTGGAGATCAGGGGCCAAACGAAGATCCGTGGAGCTGATTCCATAGGGTGCCCCCACAGAAAAGGCCCTAGCCCTGGAAACCGCCAGCCAACAATGCCTAACCGCGGTATTCCCAGGAGGCCCTCCTGTGGGAGCGCAGGGTGATCGAATGTGATGCTGGCAGGAGGCGCCCCAAGTACCCTGGACCCAAGCCATTTAGGGCTTTATAAGTTGTTACTAACACCTTGAAGGAGACCCGGAAGGCAACCGGCAACCAGTGCAAGTCGCGCAGGAGGGGTGTAACATGGGAGTATTGGGATACCCCATCACTGCCAGCAGCGTTCTGCACCAGCTGCAACCTCAGAGTGATCCGCAAGGGTAGCCCCATGTAGAGAGCATTGCAGTAGTCGATTCTGGAAGTGACAAGTGCATGAGTGACCATTTGAAGGGCATCTCGTTTCAGATAAGGGTGAAGCTGGCGAACCAGCCGAACCTGGGCAAAAGCCCTCCTGGCCACAGCCCCCACTTGCTCCTCCAGATTGAGCTGTGCATCCAGGAGGATGCCCAGATTCCTCGCCTATCCACGGGGGTAACACCTCCCCCATGACCAAAGATGGCACTTCCACTGAACACGAGATGCGGTAAGAACAGCCACTCGGTCTTGGCTGGATTGAGCGAGCCTGTTACTCCCCATCCAGGCCTGCACCGCCTCCAGGCACCGGGACATCACCGAGAGAGCATCACTGATCCGGTCTGGGGTGGAGATATAAAGCTGGGTATCATCTGCATATTGATGATACCTCACCCCAAAACCACGGATGATCTCGCCCAGCGGTTTCATGTAGATATTAAACAGGAGAGGTGAGAGAACCGACCCCTGAGGCACCCCACAAGTGAGGGCCTCGGGACGACCTCTGCTCCCCTGCCAACACGACGGCGGTCGAAGGTAAGAGGAGAACCACTGTAAAGCGGTGCCCCCACTCCCAACCCCTGGACCGCTGCAGAAGGATACCATGGTCGATGGTATCGAAGCTGCTGAGAGATCTAAAGGACCAGGACAGAGGAAAACCCTGTCCCGAGCCCTCCAGAGATCATCCATCAGTGCGACCAATGCTGTCTCGGTGCTGTGCCCAGGCCTGAAGCCCGATTGGTACAGGTCGAGATAATCAGTTTCCTCCAGGAACAGTGGAAACTGCTGAACCACCATGCTCTCAACAACCTTGGCTAAAAGCGAAGGTTGGAGACAGGACGATAGTTATTCAAAAGCGGTTGGGTCCAGAGCAGGCTTCTTGAGGAGGGTCTCACCGCCTCTTTCAAGGCGGGAAAAACCCCTCACTCAGAGAAGCATTGACAACTGCCTGGAGCCAAGCGTGTAACCTCTCCTGGAGGCATAAACCAACCAGGAAGGACATGGGTCCAATAAACGTGGTGGAAGACAGCCTCCGCATGATCCTGTCCACTTCATCCAGGGAGTCAGGGTCAAACTCAACCCAGATAGGATCCACAAGACTCGCCACTCCATCATCTAAACCCTGCCAATCAGAGTCCAAGCGGCCCGAATCTGAGCGATCTTATCCGCCAGATGTAAACTAAATTCCTCTGCTCTGCCCCGCAAAGGTCCCCCTCTCCTCTAAATGCAAGAGGGCGGGTGACCCTGAACAGGGCAGCAGATCATCTGTGGGCGATCAGAGCGGAGAAATAAGAACATCTCGCCGCTCTAATCGCTTCCAGATAAGTCCTAATATAGGCTCTTAGCTGGACACGGTCAGACTCGAACGACTAGTCCTCCATCTGCTCTCCAGGCATCTCCTCTGCCGCTTCATCCCAAGCTCCTCCGAGAACCAAGGAGCCAAGGAAGGTCTGCGGCGAGGAAGAGGCCGCAAGGGGACAACCCGGTTGAGTGCTGCCGAGGCTGCCTGTTGCCAAGAGGCCGCCAGGGTCTCCGGGCTGTGGTGAGGAGGTGGGCAAGAACCCCAGGGCTGTCTGAAACCTCTCCGGGTCCATCAGGCACCTGGGGCGGAACCATCGTATCGGCTCCTCATCCCAGCAGCGACGGGCAGCCAGTTGCAAAACCAGCCTCAGGAGATAGTGATCTGACCATAATAGGGGTAAAACAACCGGAGATCCACCCCACAGATCACTACACCACTGTCCCGAGATAAAAACCAGGTCGAGCATGTTCCCCCCCTCATGGGTGGGTCCCTGGATCACCTGGGTCAGGTCCATGGCTGTCATGGATGCCAAGAACTCCCGGGCCAAACCAGACTAATGGTATCTTATGGCTATCACTTTGTTGATTGTATCGTATAATTTATGATTTCATCTTATAATTTATGATTTATCACTTTGTTGCTTGTATATACACTGAGAGCCTATGCAACGGAGACAAATTCCCTATGTGTCCAATCACATTTAACCAACCAAGAATTCTGTTCTGTTTTGTTCCTATTCCTGTTCCATCCCATCCCATCCTGTCTCATTCCATTCCATTCCATTCCATTCCATACCATACCATACCATACCATACCATACCATACCATACCATACCATACCATACTATACCATTCCACCAGCTCTTTGGTGGAATCAGTGCAGAATTCTCTAACCAACAAATGGTCAACTCTGTGTAGGACGAGAGAAGACTGGATTCCTCTCTACCACACCCAGCAGATCGGGGATAGTCTCCCAAGTAACACGGTGAGGCATATACTTGGAGCCAATATACAGTGTCATGTATTTCATTCATGCCACTTTTCAGAGTCCCACTGTGGGGGAGATGGATGGTTTAAAATTGTTATTGAGTAATAAATAAATATAAAGGTCTTCAAATGGGGGACACATTTGTGCCACATGGAATCTAGCAAAAGATGATGCACATTGTAGGTCTTAGAGCCAGCTGAGCACCTCTCTTAAGCTGAGTCCTACCATTATAAGCTAGCTTTGGATTGTTTACATTGACTCCTGCTCCACTCTATTTGATACTGATGGAAAAGGAACAGAAGACAGCACAGATGGTCCTAGTATTTATTACCAATGACCTCATCATCTACCACAACGATGGCTGAGCTCATTGGCACTGTGCCACATTGTGCTTTGGTCTCCTCTCTTCTCTGGCCCCAACATTGGAAATGCAGCTGTTTGCATTTCCTGCCCTCCTTGGCCCTTCTCTGTCCTTGACTGATTGTGAATGACCAACAGACTGCAGTTCCTCCTCTCTTTAGGATTTAAAGATACTCCTGCTCTCATGAAGCCATGGTTCATTTGGAAGGCTTCAAAGTTGAAAGCTGAGCAGCAAAGCAGAGGTCAAACAAGAAACTAGAAGGAAAGTTCTTCATTTCTAATTGTCAAGTTAGACCCGCATTTTCTCATGGGTGTCCTATGGGTACGAGGAATCTTGAAAGCACAATAGTGTAAATTTTGTAAAATGTGTAAAAGTACCCTATCAGAGGACAATAAAAGTTAGCAATAGAATGTAAAACTAGGAAGAGAAAAGTGTGAGTAGCAAAGTATTATTGTTCTGTAAAGAGGAAACAGAAGGAAGAGAGAAATTTGTCTTTGTATGAAATGCACATGTGCGAGCACACACACACACACACCTTTCTTTAACTCAATAAAATGCTGCTATCTTGGCAATCATGTCAGCTTTTCTGGTGCTTTAACCTATTATCACAATATTGCTATGCCAATTTTCCAAAGTAATCATCCCTAAAGTATATTCCATCTCTGGGCAAGCTTCTGTTTGCTAGGTCTACTTTTTTCTCCTTTGGTGTTTTTATATTTAGAAGGCTGAAATTCCTTATTTGTTCATGATTGATATGATTATATCCCCTAAATCTGATTTTTCTTGAGAGATTATGGGACATTGTATAAATGGAGAGTAGTAGAAATAACATGACGCTCCCTTGGAATCCCAGGAGGTAAAAAAAATGTAATAAATGTATTTTGAGACTCAGACCTGCAAGTACATACAAACACATATTCAGGGGCATGCCATACATGTATAAACAGGCGAGGCTTCAAATATACAATTGTGGTTGCCATCCTGATGTTTTTATATATATGGTGGAACAAGCAAGAAGAAGTGAGAGATAGGAGATAAGGATGTGAGTCCTCTAAGTGAAAACCCAACAGATTATATAAATCATCTGAACTGAAGCATGAGGAGATTAATCCTTGAGAATTACTGTGGTGCACTCAGCAATTAATCTGTGGATTTAGCTCTGGCATTCAGGCTTACTACCATGGCCAAATTTAATTAGTATACGTGCATTTGCATGTATGAAGTTTGCAACAATCAGTTTACTGGAAGCAGATGAACAGATGTTCAAGAAGGCCTCATAATTGCAAAAGGAAAGAAAGGAAAGAAAGGAACAAAAGAAAGAAAGAAAGAAAGAAAGAAAGAAAGAAAGAAAGAAAGAAAGAACCATTCAGCCTTTGTCTTGTGTAACTATGTGATTTCAGTCTTTTTGTATTCCATTTTGTGATGCTAAGTTGCATATCCAATGATGGGATATACGAACCTTAAACAATTTGGGGGATAATAAATCTGATCATGGCACCAGACAAACACGGGAGGCATAGCTCTTGACATGAGTGACAACCATTCATCTTTTAATTTAAAAGGCCCCCAAAAAATTATTCTAAAAACAATCCAGTGGTAGTGAATGCAAGCTCATCTCTCTAAGTTCCTGTTACAACAGTGTGGTATTATGAAATCAGTAATCTTTAGTCAGCCTATGCCTTAAACTAAGAACTGCACAAATTAAATGACCATATTAATTCCATATTCAGTGTATTACTGATGAGCTCTAAAATATCTATGATTTCCTAGTGTTTAAAGTCATGTTCATTCATTTCGAATAAGTGTGTCATTTAGACTGCAGAGTTTGCTATTTATTGGTACCTACTTAAATGTAGTCCCTTTGTAGTGAGGTGTTTATTTGGAGGCCCAAATCAAATAACACTGACTATTCCACAGTGCATAACTACTGACCACAAGGGGGAAGGAAGTAAGAACTGGATAATATTTGAAGATTTATTCTTTGCTCTCTGTCTGACGCTCTGCCTGTTCTTTATTTATCAGACTGCTAATCTAGTCACTGCCTTCTGCCTTCTTTCTATCACACATGGACCGAGCATGTGGCTTTTGACATTTTTTCTGTTAAGATATACTTAACTGGGTGTTAGGCTTTGTCTGTCCTTCTAATATAATCTCCTGACCTGTAAATTAATCTCCTATGTATTGTAGCTATGAAACCTGCTTCACTAATCATTATTCATTTGAGATTCCTGCTCTTAGAAACACACTCTTGAACACACACACACACACACACACACACACACACACACACACATGCCACTTCAACGCCAACCTATAACAGGCCTTTGTGGGTCAGTTATGGAAGCTATACAGGTTTCCTGGAGAGATGCAGATTTGTTGAGTTTAAACTGGAGGAGTGAGAACTAATATCATTTACATTGGTTATGTTGTGGTTCGCCAGCAGCAGGTGCGGATGACTGATGTCTCGGAGAGAAAGGACTCAGATGACGGGCCTGTGTGTGATGCAGGGATGGGGCCAGGACCATCAGGGAGTGGAATGCTGCCTTCGGAGATTGTGGAGGCTGGCAGCAGTGATGAAGAGGTCCCCGAGGAGACTGCGCCCAGTGCGTGTGTGCGCAGGGCTGCTTGAAGGAAAGAACAGCTGCAGCAGCACAGGTGACTCGGGAGTAAGACTGCAAGGTAATGGCCCCTCCCTTAAGACATAAAAGCCAGCTGAGAAACTGGAGTTCTTTGCAGGAAGCAAAGATGTTTTTGCACTCAAGCCTTGTGGGCATTCGGAATATCTTGGTTGGTGTTTGGAGACTCTTTGTGTTTGAAATATTTCTTAGTAACTTTATCTAGTGTTCTTGGCAGCCTTGCACAACCTTGGCAATGCTCGTTCTTACCAGAGACAATTAGTTTGAAACAGCCTTTTAACTGTGAAGGAACGGAATTTGTAAAGAATCATTAGAAGGTTTTGCTGTTATCTCTGTTTCGTGTTTGTTTCCTTGGAACAAGGTTTGGGTCAGAACAGGTTAAGGAGAAAAGAGAGCAGCCACTTTCAACCTCATTGCTATAATAAGATGCTTTAATAATTCAACACTCTTAATTGTAACACTGTGACACTATGATATGAAATGACTTCTGCTATAAATGCCAGAAGGGCTTTCCATTAATAATTTTTAGGATATGTATGTGGAGAACACAGTTAAGATTCATAATTTCATCCTTGTTATGATTCACAGAAAAGTACAATGAGCAGTTGTCAAGTCATAATTTCAAAATAGAAAGAATTCCTCTGTTTTGAAAAAAATAATAATGACTTGTCACTTCTCAGCTGTATTTTGGCTGGCCTGGAGATATAGAAGCAACTAGAAGTTCCCAGAACAAACTGCTGTCTGGGCTGATCACCCTGGCCTCCCCTTTGTCCTTCCTTCTCTCTGACAAGGAGGACATGGGATTGATTGGGAATCTGGGCAGCAAACTGGAAAGAAGTAACCAGAGATATCTTGCAGCTTCAGTGAGGCACCTGGCTTGTGGGATGTTGGTGTATATCTAAGCCAAAGAAAACGCTGTTCTCCCAGTGTCCACACATTCTCTTACCCCCTGGTTTGCTGAATGGCCTGGGTTAGCATAACTCATGGAGTTTCAAAGTAACCAACAACATTTTGGCTAGAGGCTTGTACAAAGTTAGGTGACAGGTACTCTTTGGGCCTGGCCCAGTGGTGGGATTCAAATATTGTTGCCACTGGTTTGGTGGGTGTGGCTTGGTGGGCGCGTTTTGCATGCGTGCACACACTTTGCATGCACACACTTTGCATGCACGCGCACGGCAAACGCACACTTTGTGCAGGTGCAGAGGCATTCTGACTCGCCTCTTGCAAGCCTGCACGATCCCAGTCACTTCAACAGCTGCCGCGCGGTGCTATTCTGTGCCATGCAAAGCAGCTGCGCTTCAAATTCAGTGGATAAAGGTGAGTATGGGAGCCCGGGTGGGTGGGTGGCCCCAACAGCAGAGCCAACAGAGCAGGGGAGACAATAGGTTCAGTCATCGCTCCTACCAGAACTGGGCAGAACCGGTCGAATACCACCAGTGGCCTGGCCCCTGACCCCAGAGTGTGTTTATCTGTTGAATAAATTATAGCTTTATAGTCTATCAGCAATCCTGTAAAGGCAAGAATGCAGGAGAATGGCAGGATAGCGATAGCAATAGCACTTAGACTTATACACCAATTCATAGTGCTTTTACAGCCCTCTCTATGCGGTTTACAGAGTCAGCCTATTGCCCACAAACAATCTGAGTCCTCATTTTACCCACCGTGGAAGGATGGAAGGCTGAGTCAACCTTGACCCTGTTGAGACACGGACTGCCAAACTGCTGGCAGAAGTAGCCTGCATTCTAACTACTGCGCCCCCATGGCTCTTGAGGATTACAGTAGATTATCACTCAACTTTTTTCCTTAGTTCCAGCATTGTAAATCAGTTCTGGTTCAGGTTTCAAATACAACTAAAATTCTTTCCCTTTAGACCTAATGGATCTGAACAGCTGCTGTGGGAGCCTTCATAAGTCTCAGACTTATTCATTCATCCCCAGTGTTTGTAACCTGCCCAGATCTGTAGGGCCTGGGCAGCATACATTCTTCTCTTTCTCCTCTAGCCAAATGCGAGAAGAAGGGGGCAAGCAACCAAACCATAGTAGGAAACAGTACCCCACCACCACCAGAAGGGCACCACAAAGCAATCATCCCAGATTGAAAAAACATGCTAGTGTAATTGTTTTAACAGCCTTCCAAAATGCTCTGATGGAAGTAGCCGCACAAAAGTCCTGAGGCAAAAACGGACTGCAAGTGAAACATTTAATCCAGGCTGCTCACATTTTCCTGGTTGGGAGCGGGCGGGAATTCAGTGCAGGATGTTTTTTTTTTAAATTCATATTTATATGCCACCCTTCTCCGAAGACTCAGGGTGGCTTACAGTTTTTGGGATACAATCCTGGTTTTTACCAGGTGGGCAGATTCAATCTGGGCAAGCTGGTGCCTGATGCAATTTGATCCTCGGCGGCCCAAGCCGGTTCCCTGAAGCTTCCTGGTCCTGTGGGGTGAGGGGAAACAACTCACAAAGAATCAGACACCGTAAGCACTTTAAACCTACCTAAATAGCCTTATTCAGAAAGAAACACATTCGTGCTTTTAAAAAAAAATTACAAAAGAAATCCCCAGAGTTATTCTAAAAGCTCTGCCAACATTATCCCCTCCTACCATTTTATTTTATTTGTTTTTCCTCACAAGATCTCCTTTGCGGGTTTCCTAATCTCTCATTTGCATGGAGAGCAAAAGTACCAGCATCCTCTCAATGTTGGCCACGCTTTCTGGCTACTGTCCCGGGGAGCTCTTTGGGAAGAGGCTTTGAACAAATTCTGCACGTTTTGGCTTTAAATAGACATCCTTTCTATGCAAAAAAAATGCTGTTTGGGAAAAAGAGAGAGCGAGAGTGGCATGTAACATTGAAAGGAAGTTGGGGACATTCTTTATAGCGGCAGAAACCAAAACAATAGAGCAAAAAGACCGGTGGGACCTCAATCAAATTTATACTGTAAATTGCCCGTCTCTGCTCGGCACTTCCAAATTTCATTACTGTATAAGCTGGTGCAAGACTCTCTGAAAATGCTTCCTTAAAATGATCCCTACAAAACGGGCTGTGGTTGTGGTTCAGAATAGACACTCTTTGTGGGCCCTCATCTGAGCCGAGCATAACTTTCAGCAAGCAAGCCACGGCAAAGAAATCTCACCTAGTACTATAGAGTTGAAATGAGCTTTGGAGGTCTTTTAGTCCAACCCTTGCTCATGCCATTCCAGAGAAGTAGCTTGGCCCTAAAAAACAACAAAAAACAGCAACGATTCTAGGAGGCAGGTTCTTCCATTGCTGGTCACATACTCCTTTGATGTTCCTTTTACAGAGAGATCCGGAAAAAACATATTCTGCCACTAACTGCTAGGTATCCTGGCCATTCCGACACTGCTTATCTCCAGGGGCTGCTTAAAGACAAACAGTCCATAACTACAGCTCAGGTGGCCAGATTCTGCGCTGGGGATTTGTCGGAAACACGTGTCTAATCCACCACAGCTATTTTATACAACCAATGTGGCAAACCCATTGCACTGCTTATTCCTTTCCCTTTTAGTATTAAACTGACAACAGGCCACACAGTTTATGGTATAGTTAGACCATGTATAATGGACAGACTAGATTTTATCAGAGATTTTAGTTGTTATTTATTATTTTATACTAGAATTTTTAATTGTATATTTACGGAGTGTTTTTATTTGTTCTGGTCTCTGGTCTATGACTGTATTAAACTGAACTGATTCACTGCTGAGTAGCTTTCATAGTCAGGAAATGCCTTATTATTCCCATCATGGCTTTCACCAAGGAGGTCTTGTAATCACCCAGAGAGCTGTGGTGAATAACTCCACATCCCCTGAGACACAGCTACCAACAGAGAGCAGGGTTACTTCCAGGCTGTTTAGGGCAATTCCCTGATTTTGCTTCATGTTCCCAGCACTTGAGTTCCTTCCTTTTAGAACAGTTTCTTCAAGTTCTTCCATCTTGACATACTTACTTGCCACAGAGGAAGGCAAACCTGAATTTATAATCTTCTGTCTCTCTACCCACTCCAAAGATCAGTCGGAATAAGATGATTTGCCCCTATTACTGTATCCTTAGTAAATCTACCATTATAAAAGTTAAATTATTTTGAGGGGAAAAAAATCCTTTCAGATATATTCACAGTTCCAACCTCATAGCTTCAACCTATCTACCATGGACCTCACCCCATTCTTAAGAGGTCCTTAAGGGGGCGGGCATAAGTGCACTAGCGTGCCTATGGTCCCTTTCTTACTGTCCCGATTTATCTGTATTTACTCCCTTTGTTCTTGTTTATGTTCATACTTATACTTGTTATCTTGTACATGTTTGACAAACAAACAAACAAACAAATATTTCATTTCTTCAGGTGGAAGCTGGTCTTTGCAATCGCACGGCATACTTGATGGCTGGCTTATATCCAGATAGGACTGATGGAACAGGGGGACAAGAATCTTTCCAAAACTTTGCAGAACCAGCTTACTCAGGCAATCAATCATTCATGATTCATAGTCATGAATTACACATTATCAGGAGTCTGTGCAATCCCTGGGAATTACCTATTTGGTTAAATCCAAGAAGCACTTCCAATTTCTCATTTCTGAATCTGCGCTGCCCTGGGTAGTGTAAATAGAGGAAGTTCCCCCCAAGGGTAATAAATCGAAGAGGCATTCAGAATGCATTGCACTGTTTTACACTGCAGTCTGAAACTGACTCTTGACTCCTGATTGGTGGATTCTCCTCCTTCTTCATCTTCCCCAACCAGGCAAGGAAAGCAAGCACCAATTGCTTTCCTTTCCCATGGACAGATCTTTGAGGACCTATAGGCAAAAGGTAGGCCTTTTGTATGAGCCTCCTTTTATCTGATACCTTTCAGTTCATGCATTCATCAGCAAACCAGAAAAAAGGAAGATACGTGGCCACAGTTTTATCACAAAGTTGGATTTAGAAGAAGCAGGATAGAAGAAGTTTCAAACTTCATTCGAACTTTGCTGTTAGAGTCCTGAAAAGAAACTGATAAATGGATCCTCAAAGTCCAGCATTCTCACTTGAGCAACAAATGATCAGGCTCAAATTAACCTAATTTTGGTACATTAGGTGAAGACCCCACATCTCTGGAAATGTCAGTGATGCTGGGGAAAATGGAAGGAAAGTGAAGAAGATGACATCCAGGTGGATGGATTCAGCTACAGCAATGCTGGGTACACTTTAGGAAAACCTGAAGGACCAGGATGGGGAAAGATTCACCTGGGGGAAAGTTATTTATGTTAAGAATTGACACTGACTTAATGATACAGTACAAATTGATCAGTCAATCAATCTGCAATACAAAATACTGATTTTTGCCAATACTCAAATCGAAGCTGTATACAGTAGTTAACTTTCAGTATAAAAGAGCCAGCTTCGTGTACAGCCAATCGTGGTTATAGGAGCAGGGAAACCTAAATTCTACTTTTCTCTCTTGTTTTATTTCTAGCAAGTGGAAATATATTCTTGAAAAAGGTAATGGCAATCAGTTTCCCAGTGCTGCAAAGAAAATTGTATAGATCTATGCATAAAATTACCAGAAATTAAGACTGAAGCCAATATATCTCTACTCCCAACCTCGATATACATTTTCAAGAACTATAGTAGTGACTGTGACAAGTATTGTATATCATGTTGTATATCAAAGTACACCGAATAGTTAAATTTCAATGTTATTATTTTATATTTTAAGAGTAATTTAGAAAAGAAATGACTCCTGGTGTCTGTCCCCATGTTTTCTCTGTTGCTGTCCCGTGGATCAGAACAGCTGTTTCTCTGAGATTCACTTGAATAAACAACATCAATTGCTCCTCATATAACCTTGCTGGTTTTGGACAAAGCAGTAGCCCATAAAGCTTGCCACAAAATTATAGTCTTTGCCTGTAAGAAATAGTCTCCCATTTGTCCTAAAGTTTTATCTAATCAGCACAGATGATTTGCTTATTCAACATTCAAGAGTAACTAAGCAAATTGGGCATCAACATATGAATGGGGATGACCCAAAAGAAATAAAATGCAAGGCACATTGGTGCCAATAAATTAAATTAATTGTGTTTATGTAATTGGTGTAATTTGGGGGAGAGACATTAAACTAAGCTCCTTGTTTTCATTCTTGTGCTAATCTTTACAGTCATAAGGAAACATAAAGCTGCAACTGATGCCTCCTCTTCTCAGGGAAGGGGGAGGAGAAGGCATGATAAGGATGGATCTCCAGCTGCCTGTTTGGGAAAATAGGATTTGCTCGGCCTTGTTTAGCCTGCTTGGTGTTCTGGAGTTGGAAGAAAAATGAAGTTTTCCAGAATATTACAATGCTGTTCTAGGGGGGAAAATATAAAAACAAATCTCTTAGCTTATTATTCCCAAGTAAATCCATACTGCATTTTGTTCCCCTTTTTGAGGGTGTTATACAGTTTCTTGCAATAACTTTCTGAAATGTAAATAAGGTTTAAAAATAATTGAAAGGATTTCTATATTATCTTCAAAATGCCATTAGTATGAAGACATTGACCAATACTCTTACCCATGTTTAAACTCAACTATGACTTATTAATTACATTTAGATATGTACATGAC
Source organism: Naja naja (assembly GCA_009733165.1). Classification (NCBI taxonomy): domain Eukaryota; kingdom Metazoa; phylum Chordata; class Lepidosauria; order Squamata; family Elapidae; genus Naja; species Naja naja. The sequence continues at coordinate 204,086,982 of CM019148.1, read as the reverse complement.
ACATTGAACCATAAACTAATTACAGGAGATGGATTTGTCCAATATACAAGTCTAAAATATGGTTGGCTGGTTTGTGTTAAATATAATGTGACCAGTAGGCTGAATCCAGGTTTGGCTTGCACTCAAGAGTTGGGGTGCACAAATGAACCAATATGAATTCTTAATTTTAAGCTTAACTATGGTATATTTAAAAAAAGAAGATTGAAAAACTGGTACAAAAATCAGTAATGTGTGAGCTTGGCAATGACATGGCAACTATACCCAAAAGGTATTCGGTTTAATTTTAGCTTCTGGTTATAATGAATCCAATCATTCTGACCAACAAACATTCATTTAGAAAAACCATAGTCTTGTCATGACTTAGGAACCTCATCACTATGAAAAAATATAATTAGTGACAGTAAAAACTTATATTATGGAACAATGAAGTGTAGACAGGCAAAGAGAAGGGGATTGCATATGATTTTTTGGAATCCAAATGCCCATCTTTTATGTGTCCATCAATATATAATATATTTTCATATTCTCCACATAAGGTTTATTACGTAAACCTATAGAGGAACTAAATCAGCACTGCACGCTCAGTTATTATGCCCTTGAAACTGAATCATGCAAAGATGATTTATTTTGTACCTTAATAAATGTGCAATATTTCAATTTGGGAGAGATATACCGATCTCCTTTTCCATCAGTATCTGGCCATCGTGACTCCTTTCTGCTTTATAGTTTTTATCCTGATCCAAATGTGTACAATGAGCAAGATCTGGGAATCTAGATTCTAGAGTGCTCCTTAACAGTCCATGGGGATGCTCAGTATAAGTGGCAATTTCTGCCCAAGGAAACATTACTTACACACACCCTAGCTGGTGTTGTGGGGTGTATGTGTGTGGGTGTGGGTGGGTGTGCATGCATGACTGGGCAGCCTGTTCAATGTTTTAGAGGTGAGTCAGTCCAGTCAGTGTGACTCAGTCTTTTGCCCTGGAGGATTCTTAGGAAGTCCATAAAGATGATGTTATTATTATGTGGACAGGGGAAGAAATGTAGCAGGCGAAGAAGTATCAGTCACCGTTAGCAGATATTTATTGAAAACAAATGAAAAAGGGAAGGCCTTTATGTTCCACTGAGAGTTATGTTGTCATCCAAAATGGGAGTAGAAAATGTAAGCTAGTCAAGCTAGCCAATCAGCAGATGTTTTCTAAATTGGAAAAAAGGGTTATGTTCCCACAAGACAAAAAATGATCTTCTGTGATAACTCACTACTGAATCATAATGATTTAGGCCTGGGGCCGCAGTTCACTATCTCAGTATTTAAAAAATATGATGCCACCTGAATAACTACACCCAAACTCATTTATTTCCCTACTAACTTCTTGCCTCACTTTGTAAACTTTGTAAAGCACAAAGACACATAATTTTGCATCCGGCTGTTGGATAGACTCAGACCTCCTTAGCATCAGAGATGAAAAATTAATTTGTTTTGTAATTATATGCTTTGCTATGTCACTCAGAAATTCAGATAAGGATACAAGATTTAATGTTACATCCTGTTGGGTTTATTCTGTCCCTTGTAACAGAATTCACAGTATAAGCCAGAGCTAGCAACAGAAATTTGGGGCTCAATTGTGGCCATAATTCAAGGACTACCTGTATACTTTTACTCAAATATATGTGGTCCAACACATGTATATTTAAGTAAAGAATTGCAAGACTCCCAAACCTAGCTTAGAAGGGCCATCTTGACGTTAGCTGCAGGAAGAATGGGGTGCTGTTGATTCTTTGGAACAGAGTTTGTTGCACATTCCTACAGCATATTTTGCTTTCACTAAGTGATAAAAAAACCCAAACTGTTTGATAACAAAAAAAATCATATGTTTAATCCAAACTTCTCAACGTTGGCATCTATATGGTCTGAACCAGGCTCTCCTAGTCAAGGACAAACAGCAGGATATGCCAAAGGACGATAGTACAGGGGACAGCTTCAAATCCAAAGCCTCCAACTCTCTCCCACAATGTCTTTGGTCTTATAGTTACATAAGCATAAGATGTCCCAAAGATGCTCTTTTTTCAAGAGGCAACTGGACTTTCTGATTTTTCTTTGAAGGCATTTCACTTCTCATCCAAGAAGCTTCTTCAGCTCTGACTGGATGGTGGGGACTGGAAGGATTTATATTCCTTGCAGACAGCTGGTCATTTGCATCCTTTTAGCAGGTCATTAAGTTCACTTGGGGGTTTCTCTGTGTCATCAGGGTTGCCTGAGTGGTGCAAATTGATTGCAAATGACCAGCAGTCTGCAAGGAGTATAAATCCTTCCATTCCCTGCCATCCAGTCGGAGCTGAAGAAGCTTCTTGGATGAGAAGTGAAATGTCTTCAAAGAAAACTAAAAGTCCAGTTGCCTCTCACCTTTGGGATAACCATGACCTGGATGACTGAGAATCTCCATAGACATAAGCATAAGATAGTGTCTGTCTACAGATCAGTATAGAAGCAAGGTCAAACAACTTGAATACAGGCCACAAAGCAAATGCAACAGCAGGTCAATGGAAATGGTGAGAGTTGAAATAACACCAAGATCATCCAAAGTCTAAACACATAAGAGTAGCAGGATACAATCCTGCTGCACTCTACAGCTTTCCTGGACTGGAGAGAATCAAGGAGGTGGACTGCCATCAGCTTCTTCACTTCATAGAAATTCATTCTGCTACTGATTTTCTGTGGAGGTTGATCTCAATCAGCACAGAACTTGCTTTGCTCTTAGCTCTAAGATTTCGCCCAACCACAAACACATTAGAACAAGCTCTTACGGCTCAGATTTCACTCATAAAGAAAGCAGACATTACTAGATCCAGTTCTATTCCCCGTGGTAGCAGTGGAAAGGTTCACCTGCCTTCACTCAATCTTGGAGGACAAAACACAATCCCCAAAGCCAAAGGAAAAGCAGAGATTGTCTACCCCAGTAAAGAAATCCAGCTTCCTGACTGGCTCCTTGGCATTTTATTTTCTTGGGCTTCAATTTTCTCTATCCTTTTTCTAGATGAACAGGTCAGTTAATTTTCCTTTAAACCTTTCAGTGTCAAAGTAAAATAGGATGTCCATTTTCAGTACTGCTATGAACAAGAAATATAGTCAAAGGGTCCAGACACAAAATAGCCCAAATTCAAGACCCGACCAGCTCTTAAGATTCACTGAGAAGCTTGGTAAACACATTGCAATAGTAGTGGTTTCTTCCTAAATGGAAGTTCTTACACATCTATCTCTATAGCTTTCACCTAGCTGTTAATCCTGGCTAATTATGATCAGAAGAATTGCTTGGGAATAAGGACCTGCTTTTGAATAAGCCCCTGACTCGTGAGGGCCATTCCATGCAACTAAGAATTCCTGCAGTTAATTAATTAATTAATTAATTAATTAGATTTATATGCCGCCCTATCTCCCTATGGACTCTGGGCAGCTTGCGATGCTAGAAACAACACACTAGAAATATTAAAAAATAATTAAACCCAAAATCTCATAAATTAATTGAATTTAAAACACTAAAAAAACCCTCCCCCCTCCATCAGTCCGGGTAGGCTTGTTGGAACAGCCAAGTTTTTAGGCCATGGCGGAAGGATCGGAGGTCAGGGGCCAGCTGGAGCTCCAGGGGTAGCTGCCCCCACAGAGAAGACCCTACCCCTGGGAGCCGCCAGCCGGCATTGCCTGGCTGACGGCACCCTGAGCAGGCCCTGCCGGTGGGAGCGCACGGGTCGTCAGGAAGCTGTTATTGGCAGCAGGGTTTCCTGCAAATACCCCGGTCCAATGCCATGGAGGGCTTTATAGGTTAACACCAGCACCTTGATCTTTGCAATCGCACGGTATAGACTTGTCCTAAGTAATCTACATTCAGTCAGGATTCCAGCTCTGGGGCAGACTCACCAGTCAGGATCCCAAGCATTGCATGGAGTGTCCTGAGACTGCTTACTCTGAAGGTTCTTTTCTCTAGCAGGATATGGCATCCAGATGCTTCTGAGAGATGCTTGTTCTTGAAGGCACTCCAAATAAGAAGCAGCAGAATCCCAAGGGTCATGTCATTCAGCCTCTCCCACAGTGGAAAGGCAGAAGAAGTCCCAGAGAGACTTTACCCTCATCAGAATATGAAGGTGACTCAATGACATGAGTGAAGGAAAAGCGCTTCGGGTAAAGCATGAAACCTCATGGCCAAAAACTTTCACATCTTTGTCCTATACAATATGTGGCAGCCTTATAAACCAATTTAGATCTATGGGCCAAAGATTCCTATATGCTTATGGATATGGGAGTTGGGGAGTTATTGGTTTTGTACTCGGGTTCGACCTTGTAAGCTGCCTGAAGTCATTGAAAATGAATTGGGTGGCTGTATAAATTTTCTTAATCAATCAATAAAAATATTCTAGGATTGCTATGATCCACAGTGTACATCTTTGCTATTTTTCACAGGCGATAATTTATACCACATTGGAACTGCAAGTCTGGATGACATAGAAACAACCAAACAATGAACCGATTGCTATAAAGTTCAAAAAAGCATTCAATTTATGAAAAATAAATAGACCAAAAAATATTGGGAGCTTGTTGATCAGTTGATATATCCTTGTGGTAAGAAACTGGAGCCAGAGAGTCTCTGCTATTACAATAATATGTTTAAATGAACAAGAAAAATGTAAGCACTAACTGTAGACTCAGCTATAATAAGCTCCATATATATTGATCCTGAATGGCTAATGTTGCATATACAGTAGCTGATTCAGCCTTTTGTGCAAAATCAGATATTTGTGGGAGATTTTTTATTATTATTAAAGTTCTTTCTTTAGTAATCTCACTGCCAATACAGTTCTTAAATTTGCTAATGTCATGTTCTTACAGCACTCATTCACTAGCTTGGCCATTTCCCCAAATGGACGAGACAGCCAAGAACAAAGGCTACGTATCATATAAGCTTCTAATATGATTGAACAGTCTCATACTCAATAAACAGTGTCATAATCAGTAACTAAGATTGGAGGATCCTGTCTACTGGAAGAGGCAGGTTTGGGAAGGTGGGAGTGGTACAGTCATGGGGGCAATAGCTGCTTGTTTCCTAGGCAAATCCCTTGAATTCATTGCATCTCCCATATCTTTCTCATCAGATTCCAGGGACAGAACAATCAGGATCCATCCATCATATTATGAGCCATTGACAATTGAATGACTGTATGACTAAAGAATGAAACAGATGCAACCTTTGGAAAAAAAGTAAGCATATGCAGATATATGAGGGACATGAGAGCATGCGTATGGGGAAATAATTGGAGAAAGGGTTAAGAATCAGGATACATCTGGTAATATGAAGAGAAAGGAGATTAATACAGGGAGTAGAGCTTGAATGGTAAGTTTCTATTTTTTTTATAAAGGACATAAGCAAATACTTGATGATATTTCTGCTTAAGACCCGGCATCTATACAAACTTTGCATGTAGCTAATTATCTAGATACATAAAATATCTAGATTTTTATGGTGGTTAATTTGAGTAAGGTTGTTAAACTTCAACTTGTAGCATGCCTTGCTTTGGCCATGCTGGCTAAAGTTGCTAGTAGTTGTAGTTCAACAATAAGGAACATTTAGAGCAGGGGTGGGTAACGATGGGCCTTTTATGACTGCTGGACTTCAACTCAAGCATGGCTGGCTCAGGAATTCTGGGAGTTGAAGTCCACAAGTCATAAAAGGGCCACTGTTCCCCACCCAATTTAGAGGATCACCAGTTCTCCAATCTGGCTTCAAATCAAGTCTAATCCCTTTAGCACATCTAACTCAAACCACCAGAGGGCTTCATCTATTACTCAATAGGCCTAAAACTGGATAGGATTTAAGATTCCAGACATGAACTAGAGGTCACCTTGTCTTTAAGTTAATAAACACCCTTTCCACACAATCTAATATGCCTATTCCGTTTCCGCCTTGTACATATTTGTTTCTCAGTATGTATATTTTGTATTTGAAGCCCAGTGATTCCATTTCTGTATCTCATTATTTCCACTGGACAGATCATTATAACACAATGGTCAGATCAATTGTCGTTTAAGTATTTCATGGCAAATGACAAAGTGCCTACAAATTAAAAATATATTCCTTGAAATAAAAGTATTTGAAAGAAGTTTTGGGATGAATATGAAATCTAACCTTCCCCACCTTGTCATTGCACAGTGAAAACATGATATGATTGGGCATGGATAGCAAATTGGAAAATATAACTCCCTCTCCCTCCATTTCATTAGTCTATTTGTTTTCTTCTTTAGCATTTATTACACATACAGACACAGATACAGAACGAGTGTTTAGCTGGCTTGACCCGTTAAAAAGTGTAGAAATAGGTTTTCAAGTATCAAATTATTTTTTGTATACAGAACAGATCCATTACAAATAATATAGTTGAATTATTTCCCTCCTCCCCTCCTGTCTGATTCTATTTTTCTTCCATAGGCCTTGAGAATGCAAAGGAATTTACATGGCTACATTAGGAATAAGCATTTAGATTAAATACAAGCCTAAAGACAAAACATGGTCCACTAGAGAAGGAAATGGCAACCCACTCCAATTTCCTTGCCAAGAAAACCTTATGGACACTATTAAAATGGTGCTGGAGAAGATGCTTGAGGCCCTTTGGACTGCAAGGAGATCAAATCAGTCAGTCCCAAAGGAAATCAATCCTGATTGTTCTTCGGAAGGAGAGATTTTGAAGCTGAAGCTCAAATACTTTGGCCACCTAATAAGACGAGAGAACTCACTGGAAAAGAACCTGATGTTGTGCAAGATTGAAGGCAAAAGGAGAAGGGGATGGTGGCGGATGAGATGGTTAGATTGTGTCACTGAGGCAATGAATATGAATCTGGACAAACTCCAGGAGACAGTGGAAGATAGGGAAGCCTGGCATGCTGTGGCCCATGGGATCATGAAGAGCCAGATGCAACATAGTGACTGAGCATCAACAAAACCTAAAGAGCAAGTTTGGTCTAGTGGTTAAGGCACCAGACTAGAAAGCAGGAGACCATGAGTTCAAGTCCTGCCTCAGTCAGGAAAGCCAGGTTGGTGACTTTGGGCCAGTCTGTCTTTCTCAGCCCAACCCACCTCACAAGGTTGTTGTTTAGGGGAAAATAAGAGGATGTTTTCCACCTTATTTGTAATAAAGGACGAACACATAAATAGTCTTCCATCCATCCATTTTTTCCTTTCTGAAGAAATATTTACATTTACCACTATTAAATTGCTAGCGTTCATGGACATTTTCATTCTGTATATTTCTAAACATAATTGAAAACAATTGCAAGTTCATTATGACCGATATGTAACATTGATGGTTCTCTTTCCCCCTCAAGATATTTTTTTAAAACATTCTTTGCTTTTCCCTATGCCATGTAAGGAATTGACATTGCTGTAAAAATGCTTCAATATTTGTATGAGCTGTTGGATCAGTTTATATCTTCTTGTTAAGAAAATCCAGGATCCATTACAATCTTCCTAACCCCAACTTTAGCTGCTCTAAGTCTACATCTGTGTATCCTAACTGGAATTCAAGATGGCTTGCAATTGGAAGTGATGAGTCATTTTACTGATCTGCCACAGCAAACAGGAAAGGCACACAGAACTTCCATCTTCATATTTTTGAGTGTGCGTGCATAGAACCGCTTGGAAAACATTTGGAAACCCATCCCTGAGTGCAAAGCACTGCACTTTAACAAAAATGGTCAGTGCCTTTTTTTTTTAAATAAAAGGGCTAGAAGCATGTTTTTCCATGCTGAATGTATTCCGTCCAAAGGAACATAGAGAATACCTTACTGAATTACAGCAGATTTCCTCCGTAGTTCTTTTATTACTACTACTACTTCCCTCCTCACAGTTTATTACCATCATAACTTGATACATGGTAAGCTACACTAGAAATGGTCATTAAAAAGAGGCTACACATTTCAGACCAGCTAAAGACTTGCTGGGTCACCTCAGCATTGCAGGAATGAGCAAAGAACACCATAAATGTACATCAAGAGTATATATTCCCAGCAGGGTCATCACCCCAAGATATATAGGCCATCCCAGCTGCTCAGCAGAAGCAAGCAGGCACCAGACAGGGCAGCAGTGATGTAGGAAGATGTTGTAGGCAGATTATCACTTCAGCAATAACAGCTAAGGCATCAGTCCACACTGTGTCGTAGAGGGCAATGATAAATTGGTCCAGCTAAGCTTGTGGTAAAAGGTACTTCAATATTAAACACACTGGAAACATGCAAACATAATCAGGAAAATATATAAGTACATAATTACTTAAATAATTATTTATTTGCATAAGAAATACCGAGTTGTAAGCTTTCAAACATTTTTATCTCGCTTTGTTGTAATAAGAGAGAAACATTCAAGCTGTTCCTTTGTCAAAGCAATGTAATATTTTTCTGCACCCAAGAAGCACATCCCATTTCAATTTCATTTTCAGAAAGCTTTCCTTCTATGTCAGCTGTGTTTGGAGGTTTCCTAAATGTCCTCTTTAAAAAAAGGTCAATATATATTTCAAATTTTCAAAATGTTTGGCTAGGGATAAACTAGCATTACAGGATGCTGCAAAAAACACCAACCATTTTGGTATTTAAACCCTTGAGTCTGTGCTGTGAATCCCTGGTGTTGAAATCATTATTTGGTGCTGTAGCACTGAAGTATCACCACACAGAGGTTGAAGGATTCTCCCCCTTTCCATTTTTGGATAAAAGAAGAACCAACCAACAAAATGGCCTTTGGCATAAATCAACAGAGTTTGTGTGTTCAGCACATTTTCCTACATTCCTTCTAATGCCATTAGTTTTACAGAAAAGCAAAAAAAAAGGCAACCCTTGACTTATGACAACAATTGAGCCCAACATTTCCATTATTAAGCAAGACAGTTAAATGAGTTTTGCCCCATTTTACAACCTTCTTGTCACAGTTGCTAAGTGAATCAGTGCAGTTGTTAAATTTCTAACATGGTTGTCAAATGAATTTGACTTCCCCATTGCTTGTCAGAAGGTTGCGAAAGATGATCACATGTCCATGGCAACATTATAAAAACGTACCAGTTGCCATGCATCCAAATTTTGATCACATGACCACGGGGATGCTGCAATGATCATCCAGTGTGAAAAATGGTCATAAGTCACTTTTTTCAGTGCTGTTGTAAGTTGTAAGTCTAGGACTACCTGTAGTTCTGAATGACCCCAAAATAATGATATTGACACTCATAGGAACACTACAGAATCCCCCAAACTGGCATTAGATAGCAAAGGGGCTGAACATTTTCAGAAGGATTTTTATTTTAAAAAATCAACTAAAGTGGGTGATCAAATATTATTCTGTTACAGCTATAGATGAGGAAAACACTGCAGAATATCAACAATGCCATAATAAGCATAGCTTTATTTCCTGTCTGTCTAATCCTAAAAAGATTCTTGGACTAAACATCTTTGCATCTGGTCCTGACAAAAATTAAGATCTCCTAATGAGAGAAGGTGTTAGAGGCATCCAAGGGGAAGAGGTGTTTCCAAAAAAATCAAGATGAAAGCCAAAACCCAGCCCCTTTTTACATGTGGCGCCCAATACATATAAAGAAGGTGGGGTTTTGTCCATGCAGTCACAACTGCCATCAATCAGGCTCATGTTTACATACAGAGATTAAATCCCAACAACGAATGGAATGATAGGTAACCAGAAATGTTGGCTTTGTGTTATCTAGGAATTAAAGCCGCCACAAAGAAAATAAATGTATGTTCATAATATTACACTCTTTCCAATGTAGTAACATTCCTGCTGCAAAGGTACCAGGAGCTGTGTGTACACAACAGGATAGCGACCAGTAGCAAGGTCTTTTTCTGAGAAATGAATGGCTTTAAAGTTTTGGCGATTATTAAGTCAACGTATGTCAGAACTGGCCCATAGACTACTCATACTTTCTAGAATCTAAATATAATGAAAATTGTTGGGATAAAAACATGGAGACATTTGAATTATTAGCACCTGAACCTGAGAGTTACTGTGAAGACTCAGAACAAAACTTTACTTTTATGATGTAATGTGGGTGGAGCATACACTATCCTTTCCTCCCATTTTGGGTCCTACAGTTTCTCTTTCACCTGCGAACTTCTCCAATGGAAAGGTCTAAGCAGAAGCCATAAGCATTTGGAAGTATGGATCAATACTTTGTTCTGCTATACCTATTATCCAATAGAGGATATGTTTCTCTTTTCCTATTGAATGTCTGATACGCGTCATCTGCAGAGCCCAAGCAGAAAATTTTACTGAAGAACAAAATAGACATTTACCAGTGAAGTTTAGTTTGCTCCAAAACTAGAGGCAAGTATTCATCTAGAGCTTTCAAATGGTTAGGAACAAATAGATCTCTATGATGAAACTAGAAAATCCCTTTCATTTATCTTATTCTGACACCACCCTTCCAGACTCTGTATTTATGACATTGTCTTTTTCTACAGACCACCCCCCTTATAAAATGTGATTTAGGGATTTCTAAACACACACATAGATAAAAAGGCTTGACTACAAAATTTAATTTCAGTAACAACATACAGATGTTATTTATGGAACTTTTTCCCAGGGAAATGAAGGATGGCTCAAAAAGATAGTTGCACCTGAATTAGATTGCAACAAACTGTTACAGGTGGTCTTCAGTTTACAACAGCAATTGAGACTGGAATTGCTGTCACTAAGAGACATTGTCATAAAGTACAATGTCATGTGACTGCACCACTTATCAATACCAGTTGTGGCAGTCTCAGTTGCTGCATTAAACAAGGACTTCATATAACTAAGGCTTCTAACTTCCTGCTGGCTTCTCCATTGACTCTGCTTGAGGAAAGTCAGCAGGGGACATGGGAAACCATGATCACATGACTTGGTGTGACATCATAATTGTGAGCCAGGTATTGAGTGCCTGGATTGTGATCATGTGACTGTGGGGGCACTGTGAAGCCAGAACTCAAAGTTGTAATTACCACTCCTTCAGCATTGTCATAAGTTTGAATGGTCACTAAGTGAGTGGGTCATAACCCTAACTTAAGTGAATGGTCATACGCCTAACCTTATATTACAAGTGGTAATATAACCTAGTGGTTATATTACCACTTGTAATATAATCAAACCCTTTATAAACAGAATGAGAAAATTACTTGATTGTATTTTGGTGGACTTAAGTTTCTGTGTTTAGTAAAAAATATACTCCAAGAACTGTTGCTACCTTTTTTGCTTAGTACTGTAGTATTGCTCCTATCTTGAAAAATGGCTATGATATTTCACATTGTTAGTTATTATGCTCAGCTATCTGAACTGTCATGGCTATGCCAGAGTCTGCACAATCAAAAAATTCTGATTGGAACAGAGTCTGATTTCATTTGGAATTTGATGCCAAATTTTAAATGTAGGAATCCATGCCACAATTACCACTGGAAATCAACAGAACTTTTCCCTTCCTATTTGAGAAAAACAGGACAATTTTTTTCAGATTTAATAATCTTAGCCAAATACAGTCACACATCAGACAAATATATTTAGGTTTATGTATCTTTAAATTTGATACTATAACAGGAAATTGGAGAACTGGTCTGTCAGAAATCATTTTAATATTTAATATTAATCATTATGTTCCGAGGCAGTAAAGCTCTGATTACCAGAAGCAGGGGAACAGCATAAGACAATTAGCCCAGAAATATTCAGTAGTCAACTGAAGAGATAAAATGATGGACTCTGAGATGCTTATTTTTTTATAACCCCTTAAAGTATGTACTATAGATTTTTGTTTCTTAAAAAACAGCACGCTATGATACTAAGCTTCTCAGAGTGATATGCAAAGTATCTATTATGTATTCATAACTGTAGTCATTCATTACCCATGAAAGTTTAATCAAGTGATTGTACAGTTTTATGTAAGTGAGCTATACCATAATTCAATCATCAAAGTTTTAAAAATAAATTCTGTGTAATGCCATTTTAGCAGTACAGACCTCATTTAAGAGTGTCACGTGAATTTTTTCTCATTAATAAATTATATTATTATTTTCCCACGGTATTTTATTAAAATGTACTTTTAAAAATATAAATATATTCTCTTTACAGATTGCAAGCAAAGATGCTTTTGGAGAATACCCTCATTTTCCCAAGCAAGACACACAGTATGTCCTCAGTGCCCAAATTATGTTGATAAAATGGTGTGGGGAAAAAAGCAGACAGGAAGGCTAGAATAATAATATTCATCAACAGAACAAACAATTTGTTTTATAAATATTTTATCTCCTGTACATTATTGCATTGGGAGCCACAACTGTATGCAGCCATCATTCTATAGGAAATAAGTTTAGAAATGCAAACCAAACTGAGATTGTGAAGGGATATGTATGTATGAATAATAAATATGTCAGCTCATTATCTGATTGAACAATGTGCACAATCTCTTTAGTAAACCTATAAATGATGAAATGTCTTTGAAGTGGATGTTTAGCAATGGGATGGGAGGAGAATAACTGAATGCAAAATAAATAAAATAAAAATTGTAAACAAGTCATCATCTTGCTTATGGATATATGGCTTTGTTACTTCTGAGTCCTTCTAAGTAAAATGATAAATTAAAGACATTAAATTTTCAAAAAGAAAGATTCAAGGCTGAGCTGTGCTTCTAAATATTTGCACTGCCATCAAAATGATTTAAAATCAAATGAGAGATAAATCCGCAGCGTTACACAAGATGTACTCATACTAAGGCCTAAACAAGACACGTATTAAAAGAATGGGAGTACATTAGGTAATAAGAAGTTACAATCCACTACTGAAATGTTTTCAGCAAACTAATCAATTCCTTCATCCAGCTTTTGTGGCACACCAGAATCTACTCACCAGGATATGAACAAGTGGGCTTCCAGAGATCCCTGTATACAATTCTGGTTTTTCAAGTCATACAGGAAAATATTCCACATTCCTTGTTTACAAATCATAATACCCAGTTAAAAACAGACATATGAACCTTTGATATATTTTGTGCACAATAGGTTTTTGTTTTTGTAAACCAGGTATCCGAGCTTTATTTAACATCAACAACCCACCCCCACCCCCAAATGGATTCTAGATTGCAATTCCTGCCAAGGAGTTTTGTAACTTATTTTCTGGGGACGGAATCAAGCACGAGATCTTAAAAACACAAGTCCTGTTAAAAACAAAACAAAAAAGTGGAAATCTTGCTCTCGTCTTCTTTTGTCCTTGTTCCACATGGCCAAAGTTATGCCTTGCTTATTCCCAATTCAGTAGGGAGCAAAGAGGATAGATGCTGGAGTAGCTCGGAGAGGCCCGTGTCCCGCCCTTAGGAGAGCTGTGGGTATTGCAGGAGCCTGGAAGAGAGCAGCGGAGGGTCGTGGTGGGAGAGTCAGAGCTGTGGATACTGCTGCAGCAGCGGCAGCAAGAGGAGAGGAGAGAAAGGCAGGTGCCAAAGGCTTCAGAATATCTTTTTGGAAGGCCAGCTTTGCCTGTGGAAAGAAGGGAAAGAAATACTGCTATGAAATGGTTGAGTCCTCAATGTCTGGAGCTTGTTCAAAAGGTCTCCTGACAAAGCTTTTAATTTCCTGCTCTTGTCCCTGCGCCTTTCCTTTTTCAGTTTCAGCACAGGAGGCTAAAAACAGCTGCAACATTTCACATCCCTTCTTGTGTCACATTTAGCTGCTGGCGTTATCAGCAGAGCTTCCTGGATGAGTTTTGGGTTTTGCTGCATTCCATTAATGCAAGATAGAGAGTCCTGCTCCGAATGTATGCTATATAATAGTTTAAAAAATGGCAATGAGAACAAGGTTAACCACAGACAGAAGTATACCCTGAGCACTTGGGAAACGATTGCACCTATTCCAGTAATGCACAGTCAGTTCCTCAGACAAAACAGTGGTGCAGGGGTGGGATGCTACTGGTTCGGCTCGGTTCTATAGAACCAGTCACTCTGAAGAGCAGCAGACACCGAACTGGTTCAGTGTCTGCTGCTCTGTTTGGCCCAGCCGCCCATCTGGGCTCTTGGCTGTCCTTTATTTCCTGCTTTTTCAACCTCAGCTGCTTTGCGCGGCACAGCTGAGGTTGAAAAAGTGGGAAAGAAGAGGAGTTTGAAACGCTGCGCACCCAGTGCAGTGCTTGTCAGCTGTCCGGGCGGCACAGCTGAGGTTTTTTGGAAATGGTCTACACACACGCGCAAAACGCACTCTCACCAGGGATTCTACCTGCAGGAGAACCGGCAAATCACGCCACTGGCTGGCCCCGCCCCACCCACCCACTCCTGACATGCGCGCCATCAAACTTGCCTGCTAAGTTACTATTTTTCCTCCCCCCCAACCATCAGCTGTTCTGATGTGCCAAGTGATTTAGATTAGCTAGAAAGCAGGAAATTGTCGGATTTCTTGCTTTCTAGCTAATCTAAAAGCAGAGCTGAACTTTCCTTAGGACTGAAGCTTCTATTTTGCAGTGCAGACTCAGGTAGCCGATTGCAGAATCATAGATCTCTAAGTGAATCTGTGAGCAATTCTATCTGCCTGCCTGCTTTGCCTGATTTTGGGTAAAAGTTGCTCTCTTTTTTTATAAAAAATTCACTATTTACATACATGGTGTGTTGTGAGTTAATTTTGTGAGTTTGCTTGCTAGCAAATTTTATGAATTTGCTTGCAAGCAAATTTTATGTGACAGACTGAGCTAGCCAATGGTAGATAGATAGATCTCTGAAGGAATCTGTGATTCTGTAAGCAACTCAATCTGCCTGCCTGCCTTGCCTGATTTTGGGTAAAAGTTGCTCTTTTTTCATAAAAAATTCAATATTTACATAAATATTTATAATATTTACGTACAAGCCATGTCACATGACCACCAAGCCACACCCACAAATTAGGCCACACCCACAGACCCAGTTGTTAAGAAATTTGAATCCCACCCCTGCAGTGGCGGTATAACATCTTGTGTTTGAAGAAAAAAGGGAAGGTGGTTTGGTTGTTTACTTGTAGATGTAAATTAGGTACTTATCTGGGGCTTATGCTGAAGCATGCCCCTATTGTGGCTTCAGCTTTTTCATGGAGAAACTAATAAGCTAATAAAACCTGAAGCATTTCAATTTCATTTTTATAATGAAGGAGGCATATTAGTTTTTTGTTTGTTTTTAAAGGTCAGCTGAAATGTGCTGTACATTAAGATTGAAAATAAGCGTGCCTTGAACACTCCTGACTTTAAAAAACCCTAGTTTCCTGAAAAATAATTGCCACTGAATTTGGTGGAGAGGCTACTTTTGAGGAATGCACACAAATCTCTTTCCTAGACATACTCGTGAATGTAGGGGAGGGTAATCAAAGCTTTTCAATAGGATAACCACACCAGGCAATACTTACTGCTAGAATGTTTGGATTACGCTGTAGTTTGTTATAAGGACTGTATTTTGGTTTTGTAGGTTTCCCTGCAACTCTGTCCTTGTGCCTTCTGCTAGAAATGTGCTGAAAAATCAATGCAAATGTTCTGTTTAAAACTTATCAGTTGATTCTGTAATCAGTGTATATAGTCTCCAAGTAAACATCTCTACTTATTTCAGGGGAAGGTAAGTTGACGAAAGCTCAGATAGGGAATATAGTGGATATAAAAAGTCTACACTTCCCTGTTAAAATACCAGATTTTTGAGAAGTAAAAAAAATCAGGCCAAGATAAATTACTTAAGGATTTTTTCCCTCCTTTAATATAACATATAAGCTGTACAACCTGAACCCTTTTAAGGGGGGAAATAACAATAAAAAAAAGAATAATGTTGCTCATAAGTGTTCACACCCTCTTATAAAAAGGGATGTGGCTGTGTTCAGAATTAACCAATCACATTCAACCTGTTGTTAAACAATAGTCAGTACACACCTGCCATCAATTAAAGTGATTCTGATCAAGCCCATATAAAGTTAAGCTGTGATAGTAGGATTTTTCTGACAGTTGCCTTTTACAGCGAAAGCCATGGAGCTTATAAAGCCGCAATGGCGAACCTATGGCATGCGTGCCACAGGTGGCATGCAGAGCCATTTGTGTGGGCACACAAGCCCCAGCCAAACTTACCTGCACTGTGCATGCGCGCGGCTCCCAGCTGATTTTCAGCCTGTTTGAGGCTGTTTTCATCCTCTTGGAGGCTCAAGGAAAGCCTCTGCAGCCCCAGGAGGCCAAAAAATGGCCCTTCCGGAAATACCAGAAGGGCCAAAATTGGCCCGTTTTCAGGCTCCTGAGGCTTTCCTTGAGCCTCCGAGAGGATGAAAATGGCCTTCCCTGGGCTACAGAGGCCCTCTGGAGGCTGAAAACGGGCACTTCCGGTATTTCCAGAAGGCCTGTTTTTCGGCCTTCTAAGACTGCAGGGGCTTCCCTTGAGTCTCCGGGAGGGCGAAAACGGCCTCAAATGGGCCAAAAATCAGCTGGGAACCACATGCATGCGCAGTGCAGGTAAGGGGGCAGGGCAGGGGTGTTGCACACCCATACACAGGGGGGAGGGACGCATTACATTGTGGGTGCTGGCATGCACATGCGCTTTTGGCACACCACAACAAAAAGGTTCGCCATCACTGTTATAAAACATCAAAGGGTTCCAAATGTTGGACAGTATCAATTGGGAGAAGAGTAAAAAAAAATTCCAAGACATTGGATATACCATGGAACACAATGAAGACAGTCATCAACAAGTGGAGAAAATACGGCACAACAGTGACATTACCAAGAACTGGATGTCCCCTCAATATTGATGGAAAAATAAAAATAAAACCGACCCGAGAGGCGGCTAAGAGGACTACAGCAACAGTTAAGTAGCTGCAAGAGTTTCTGGCAAGTACTGGTTATGTACTACATATGCAACAATCTCCTCTATTCTTCATATGTTTGGGTTTGTGGGGTACAGTGGTAAGATGGAAGCATTTATTTACAGAAACATTTGGCATCACCAGAAGAAAATCACACTCACACTGTTGGTGGCTGGTGTGTAAGTGGTAGCCTTATGCTTTGGGGCTGCTTTTCTTTAACCGAAACTGGGGTTTTAGACAAGGTAGAGAGAATTATGAATAGTTCCAAGTATCAGTCAATTTTGATACAAAACCTTCAAGCTTCTGATAAAATGCTGAAGATGAAAAGGAATTTCAACATGGCAATGACCCAAAGCATACCTCCAAATCAACAAAAGAATAGCTTCACCAGAAGAACAAAGTTTTGAAATGGTCCATTCAAAGCCCAGACCTGAAAATCTATAGAATGATCTGAAAAATGCTGTGCCTGGAAATACCCTCTCAATCTGACAGATTTGGAGTGCTTTTGCAAGTAAAAGTTGGCAAAGTTCCCCAAGGCATGCTGATGAGCTCCTACCCCAAAAGACTAAATGCTGTCACAAAATCAAAAAGTGCTGCAACAATGTATTAGTTTATGCAACCATGTTACTGTAGGCTTTTTATTGTTATTTTTCCCTTAAAAGATTTCAGTTTGTGTTTCAATTGAATTGTACAGCTTTATAACTTACATTACAAGTTACATTAAATTTGAAATATTTTATTTTGATCTGATTTTTTTATATCCCCAAAACCTGGCATTTTAAGAGGGCTGTGCAGGTTTTTTATATCCGCTATACATACTACATACTACATATACAGTATAATATTTGCAGAAACAGGCACCTAATTCTAACATTAAAAAGTACAAAAATTAACATTAAGTTCAAATATGTATGGATCAAGACTTTTCTGGATAACAATGAAATTTAAAGGAGTATTGTACAATAATAAGATTGCAAGATAAATAAGTAGGGAAGATGTGCTGACAGCGGTTGTGTAACAAGGATCAATTCTTTCCAACAGAACTGGAAATAAATTTATCAAATTAATGGCCATCCATCTTACACAAGGTGGTATACAACAAAACCAAAAATTAAAACACATTATAAAACTACTTGAAAGTTAAATAATTAAACAAGAACAGGATCACAAGAGAATTAAAACTGGAATGTTGTATGTGATACTGCTAATCCATATAGTAAAGGCAGAGCAACCGTAGCCCACAATAAGCAGTTGTTCATTTGTTGATTTTCCTGCAATGGAGACAGACTGCTGTCATTTGCAAAAGTAATTGTTCTACTCAGTAACAACATGGTTTCAAATGTTTAACCAATGCTGTTGACCATTAACAAGTATTGTCTAAATATTTTCAGCATGAGGACAAGGGGATCAAGGATGGGCTTCAAAAATTTTAGCAACCGGTTCTCTGCCTGGTTGATGGGTGGGCGTGGGCATGGCCATGGTGGGCGTGGCCTAGTTGGCCTCCTGCACCGGCGGGAGGGGGGGCATTTTCAGAATGAGTATGTAATATGTACAAAAGACATACCTGCTTCAGCTGAATTTCTGAATTGACATGGACGTCACAAATCTCACAATGAAAAGTTTTGTTCTGTAGTCCTGAACCCACACTAACTCCATGAGTCTTCAATCTGGATCCAGGCCGTGGATAAGATTTAATTGGACCAGCACCATTCCTAGCTTCAACCATTGTCTTGTGCTTGGAACCTGACAAGTCATTATTGCAAAAGAATCAGAAAACTTTAACAAGGAAAACATTTTTAATCATTGAAACATTTCTATTCTTTCCTAGATTTTCTGTTAAATAAGTAAATATAAATTTAAAAAATTATGGTTGATCTCGGTCCTTTTTCATACAGTGCGCTGCATGGTTTTGGAAATTTTCAAGAAAATTTTCAATTTTCTTCAGAACCCAGCTATGAGACTATTCAGGAATTCCCACTCTCTACTGGCAATGATCAAAAGGATTATTGCAGGGCCCAATCTGGGTCGATCACCGGGACCAGAGGTTTTGCCTTCCAAGCTTTTGGACATGTGCTGGAGTCCATCTTCAGCACAAGTCCAAAAACTCGGAAGACAAAACCACTGGTCCTGGCGACTGACCCAGATTGGATCCTGCAACATTATTCTGGGACACCTGTATTTGTCATAAACAGATTATTTATCACACTCTCTCATTACCAAATCATCTACAACTTCATATGTAAGAAATTCCTGATTCCTGAAAACTATACCGATTTTTCATCTTTTTAGAATGTTAAAGAAAGGATTCTAGGTATTTTAAAGTAATAAAGTTATGCAGTAAAATGAGCTGCTCAACTTCTTTTTGAACTGATACTTTTGATTTCCATATTCTTCTTTTATACATAAAGGAGAAATAATGAATCCTATTCCCTAATAGTACTGAGTACAAATTTATTTTTATTTTACGCTTTGACATATCACTACCATTCTCACAGATATTTAAAATTCTCCTTTCGGCATTCTTGCATATTAGTTTAATCCTAAATATTTAATCACTTTTATTTTTAATGCCATTCACTCTGATTAGCCCTCTTCATCCACATTTAAAACAGTTTTTTAAAAAATTTCTATCCAAATTACTCTGCATTTTGTACTTCTTGTACAGAGAAATAATCTTGTACTTTAAACCAGGGGTCTCCAACCTATGGACCTCAGGCACCACCAAACTCTTAATTTTAAATCCCACGGACCAGAGACCCTGGGAAAATCTCAAAAAAAATCTGCAGGAAAATCCCCCACCACGTTTTCTTACTGATCAATCATTCTTTATTTGGGATCACAGGATACCGTCTCTAGCTCCGTTCTCAGGGGGAGACAGAGAGAAACAGACTTTTGGCTTCATGCAAGGAAAGCAGCAGAAGCAGCAGAAGCCTTTCTTTCTCTCCCCCAAACTCCGCCAGTAATGAGTCTTTGCCGGCACAGCCTCTTGGAGCAGGAGGCCTTGCAGGGTCCCAAAGACTCCTTTCTGGCAGAATTTAGGGGAGAGAAAGAAAGACGTTTGCTGCTTTCCTTGTGTGCAGCCAAAAGCAGAAGAAGAAAGAAGTGGAAAGAAGCAGCCCGGTGGCCAGGCCAGGCGCATGGGGAGCATTCTCCCCTCCCGCCTCACTACCTCTTGTTGTTCGCAATGCAAGCAACGCAAGCCTTGTGTTCCCATGCAGCCTGGATTAATGGCTTTGGGAGTGACATTTCTCTGTGGACCACCAAAATTTTCTCGCAGACCACCAGTGGTCCCCGACCCAGTGGTTGGTGACCACTGCTTTAAACCATGTTTGAAGCAAGCAGATTTTTTACTGGGAGATGCTCTTAAGACAGTCATTATTCTTAATTATCTTTGACCCTTCAAAGAGTCCAATCATTTCATTTACTCTCTCATCTAGTTTATACATATCCATTTATGTCACCTGGCACACTTACTCCCAGATCACGTTTATTCAGGATGTTGTTGCACAATTCTTTCACCAATGTCATGCCTAGTTCCTGCATTATTGCCATTCATTGGAGCATAATACTCAACTATCTCTAACCTATGGCTTCCTTTTTTCATATGTACCCACAAAAACATTGATGATACTAATTCCAATTCATATTTTTCCTGTACAATTTAGTTCATAGTTAATATTTTGATTTATAGTTCAAGTTATAGCTTCCATTTTTCTGCATATATTCAGCAATTCCATTCCACAAGATCAGATCAGTTCCATTCCAATTTTCTTACATCCTTCCCCTTTTTTTAGTTTCACACAAGATAACTATTTTTCTTTTTATATTTAATTGCTTCATGCATACTCTTTATAATTGACTCCTGTTAACATTCCAAGTTGCAATCTTCCATATGTCACCAAGTGTATCCATAGACATAGACCTCTGCTTTCCATCATGACTTTGGTCAATTAAGACCAAAGAAGACAAGCTAGTCATGCAGATAACCCAAAGAGAAGATTATTAGACTTTGTTGTATCTGTTAATGCAGGGGTCGCCAACCTTTTGGATCCCAGGGACCACCATACTTTTAAATCCCGAGGACCACTAATACGAATTTTTTTAAAAAGCTAATATATTTAATATAAATTTTTTTATATTAAATGTAAATTTAATGTCACAGACCAAGAGTTCCAACCAATCAGGATGAAGAAAAAACCATTCTAACACAGCACGAGGCTAGCACCAAATTTAAAACTGAAACGGCTGTGAAAGCCTGACACACAGACGAACCCAATACACAAGCCTGATGATGGCAGATGAGATTCTGCCGAAACGTCGCTACAACTTTAAAAGCACAACTATAATGACATGGGAAAATACCCGAACAAAGCTGAATACCATACATATAAATACCCACGGAAACTTAAGAAAACAAATATATATATATGTGTGTGTGTGTGTGTGTGTGTGTCTTTGGTCATTCGGGTTTTCTCCCACGTAAAATTGGAAGTATCTGGGCAATGTTTCGATGAAGCTGAAGACACCAGCCTGAAGATGACAGATGAGATTTTGTCGAAATGTTGCCCAGATACTTCCAATTTTATGTGGGAGAAAACCCGAATGACCAAAGACCTACATACAAACACCCACGAAAACCTCAGAAAACAAATATATATATATATATATATATACACACACATACATATACATACACACACATATATAAAATTTATATTTAATATAAAAATTACACACACACACACACTTATTTAATTATAACAAAAACGTAAATGCTTAATAATAACAAAATAAAACATTCCGGGCTGGAAGCCTCCCCCCACTGCACCTTCCAAAGAGACAAAAGAGCCTTTCAGATGCCAGGTGGAGGATTGAGTGAGCTCAGATTTGCAGCCGAGGAAAAGCTGGGGGGGGAGGAGGTGGCTCTTCCAGCCTCACCTGGAGACAGGCAAGGAAAGGTGTCCCTGGGGGCACTTCGCTCGCTTTAGCACTTCGCTGCCAAACCCAGCCACAGCCAGTGATTATTTGGGGTCAGGGGAGGGTGGGAGAGAGAGAGAGAGAAAGCATCTCTCGCATTATCAGGGGAGGAAAGGAGGTGAAACAAAACTCACTCTTTCACCGAGACCTACAAAACACCAATCTACCACGTTCCAGGAGATCTTAAAAACCACCAAATGCTCCCACTTGCAGCCACAGCGGTAGCGCCCTGAGTTGCTTGCTTCTCCACTACTGCCTCCTCCTCCTCCTCCTCCTCCTCCTCCAGCAACTCCTTCTCTGGGTAGGGCGATTCTGAACTAACCGAGTATGCTAAGGCAACTCAGGATGTTACCGCTGCGGCAGCTTTGCCTGCGTCTTCGAGGCTTCGATGTTGGGAGAGGCAGCGAGGGCTGGAAGAGCGGAGAGCTGCACACAGCTCTGTCTCCCTTTCCTTTCCTGCCTGCATGTGGGTGCAGGGGGGGAGGAAAGAGAGGCGGGAGCAATTCAAAGCTAGAGAACTAATGGGGAGAGCTAACAGTGGGCGCTGGGGGAGGGGGCTGTTGTTGCCACTGCCGCCGTGTGTGGAACCTGGTTGGCACATGCATCTCAGGGACCTGACTCCGGGATCCCTCGAAGAGCTGGGAGGCAAGAGAACTGCGCGGCCCAGATTAATTGCTTTTGGGGGCCATTTCTTCTGTGGCCCAGCAAAATTTTTCCACGGCCCACCAGTGGGCTGTGGCCCACCAGTTGGCGACCGCTGGCCTAAAGCATATTTGCACTATTCTACGCAAGCCAGGTTCTCTAATACTCCGCAGCAAGTAACACTTTGTTGCTTGCATTCTATCAGTTAGGAGATGTATGCAATATATTGAAATACACAGGGATGGACAAACAATTGTTTTTCTCTTTTAAATGACTGTTATAGCAGAAGATAAATTTTTCTAAAAAATTTCAAAAAGTCAATTTTTAATATAGAGATCAATATCCTGTGTTTCCTTTACAACTTGAATATGAAGAAGTGTAGAGGGACAACATTTCCCCATTCTCCAATTCTTTGCAGCTGAGCTTTCAAAGGAAAATTTAGCTATAAACACAGTAAATTAGCCATTCATGTTAAGCCTGTTAGTGTATGCTGCTTAGCATTTCTGCTTTACTCCTTGTGATGGAGGTAGCATTTTAAGATTCAGAGCAGC
The DNA here is from genome assembly GCA_009733165.1 of Naja naja. Lineage (NCBI taxonomy): Eukaryota > Metazoa > Chordata > Lepidosauria > Squamata > Elapidae > Naja > Naja naja. Next base: position 204,063,981 of record CM019148.1, on the reverse strand, counting down.
GTAAATACCTATGGTGTAGGACTAAGGGTGGAGAGATTCAGTGGTTCAATAGTCTCTTTTGTGCTGACCCTGGAAGCTGAGTAACTTTCAGCCAATCACTAAGCACAATTTACCTCAGAGGTTTGTTGTAAGGTAAGAATAAAAGTATTATGTACATTGCCTTGAGCATCTAGAGAAAATACGAAGCACAGATCTAGTATAAAAATAGAATTAAACAAGTAGAATAGGAGCAAACTGTTTCTTGCTTGCTTGCTTTAAGAATCCTGTTTAGCATTCTAGTCCCAGCATTCTCTTCAACTCTAAAATTTTCTAAAATTAATTCCAGAACTGGAGTGTGTAGTTTCTTCAATCATTTTTATGTCTCTCTGCCATCTACTGATGCATAATATGATTAATTAAAATGAAACACTTAATTGATTTATGTATGTGCTTCTGTGTATTAACACAACACAAGCAGAGTCTTGATACAACCAGCATACTTGGTTTTTATTTTTATTTTTTATTATTTTATTTTTAAAATAAAAACAAAACCACAAGAAATCCCAGATAATTGGGCAGGCAATGCATACCCCGTGAAGATCTACATGCCAGTAGCCTATGGGGCACAAGCTTGCATAGGGCAGGAGCAGCCCCCTGCTCTCTTTCTGTGCTCCCCTTTTCCCAATTTGTCCCCTTCCTCCTTTCCACCTCCCCACTCATTGGAATGCTGAGGTAGGATCACATAACTTCTCAGAGAGCTCTAAACTGATTGCTTATAGAATTATATAGTACAACTCCGCCTTTTCCTGAACTACCTTTTTTTTAAAAAAATTCACATTTATATGCTGCCCTTCTCCGGAGACTCAGGGTGGCTTACAATCTTTGGAGCACAATCCAATCTGCTCAACAATAGCCTTCATTCTATTGTATATGTTGCTTATTACTAGGGCTTTTTTGACCCCCCCAAGCAGCATTTTTACAAAGTCAGCTTATTGCCCCCAACAATCTTGGGCCCGCAATTTACCTACCCTGGGTGGATGGAAGGCTGAGTCAACCTTGAGCCTGGTGGGATTCGAGCCTGCACTAATTGCAGGCAGCTGGAGCTAAGTGCTAGGTGTTTAACAGCCTGCACCACCAAGGCTCTTTTATTTTGCAAAACATTATACGAATCTAAATATATGATTATGAATTGTCCCTAAGTGAAAACCACCTTTGTTGATTCTTACATCAACATTACTTTTGGTCCTGATGCTAGATAAGTGGGACAAACAGAGGAGGCATGCATTTCTGTGTATTTCCCAATACTACAGCAAAGAGAATTACATTTTAAATATTTTTTTGTTATACTATCTATTTCTAATCCTGGATAAAAGAGTTGAGGCCAATCTGATGACACATAATCATATATTATTTCTAGCTTTGCTTTTATATACTGAAATTAGCAAGCCCAATGTTTAGTCAAAACAGTGCAATACATTTCCTCCTATTGGATTGTGGGAGTGCAGCCATCCTGGCCAAAGTCATGGAGAAATATGTGAGAAAACATTGGAATGGCAAGATAATAATAGAGAATGATTACTCGCAAACCTTGCAAGTAGAATACCAGCGAAGGTCTTTTCATTAACTACTGAATGGGGGCTGTAATAAGGTGGATCATAACAGGTTCTCTTGAAATCTTAAGTACTGAAATGTGACTTGTGGAATGTCTTCCTCATATTAGGATGTAAAATACAGGGCTGAGAGAAACCATTTATCTGGACAACAAGGGCATCCATGGAAAATAGGTTTATTAAGCATGTAATAGTGTAACCAGTTGAATAAGATCTTTAATAAAGAACAGAATTTATGCTTCCTGGGCTGTCGAGAGGCAGGAAGCTAGCAATTGCCACAATATATTTTAAATAAAACATCCTTTCCTTTTCAAGAAAAAAATGACCCAACAGACAAAAAGTTACATACACTGCCTAAATTTTCTAAAACCTATAGTTATGTTTTTAGTTATTTTTGGTAAAGACTCACCTGTGTTGTGTGCTTCTAACTGAGATAAAGAATTCACAGCCACTTTGCATAATGAACAATACAGTAATTTTTTGGCTTTCTCCTCTTCAGATTCAGAAACGGCAATTGTAGTCCCATTTGTGCTCTTGGAAGAAACTGGCCACAGAGGTGTGGTTATTGTAGCTGCTGCTACTGCTGCTGCTGCTGCTGCTGCACTGGCAGACTCAGATACAAAGGTGACCACTTCAGCCCTTGAAAGTTGACTAGAGTCATTAACTTTCAGAATTGCCCTGTCTTAAAAGAGAAGGAGAGAAAGAATGAATACAGGACTGACAATTCTAGCAATACCATTCCAGCAATTCCTTGAAGTGGCCTTCCTCAATCTACAGCACTCATAATGTATTGATGCTATAATTCCCAGAAATCCCAACTTGTCAAAGGTCACGGTGTCTGGAAATTCTTGCCCTGATACACTTGGAAGGCACGAGATTATCAAAGGCTAATTTCTGACGTCTTTTACAGCAATTTCTTGAAGAGGAAAATCTTATATTAATCAGAGTTTGATGGAACTCACCTCAGAAATCTCAAGTAGCTCATGAAGAAAAAATGATATACCTAAATAATCAATGCCTGTATTCTTAAAATAATAATTTCAGTTTTTTGATTCATGTACAGCTATATGAAGAAAAGCATCTGTAAAGTAATTGTATTGGACAGAAGAGACCTTCGCTTGCCTTATAAGGAGTGGAAATTTCTGAAACTTACCAGTAATGTGAGAATGAGCCAAACTGAAACAAAAATTAATAACTGAACTATAGACCATATGCTAGAAATCCTTTCACTGAGTCTGTCCCCTCACCTGCTTGTATATGCATTAGACTGTTCACTCCAGTTGCATATTTTCTCAGCTATTCTAAGACTGTTCCTTACATGAAATTTTTACAAAATTAAAAATTGTTATCCAAAATTTGCATGTAAAACTCAAAACCTTGAACAAAACAGGGCTTCTCTGAGATATGAATTAAGAAACATCTTCAAAGGAAATATATTGCTGTTCCCAAAAGGAGATGGATTACATTGATATTCTGGGGGAAAAAGAGAACTGCCCAAAGAATTGCAACCCCCACCCCCATCCCCAAAAAGTTAACATTGGCATACTAGCAGTTCTGTCTAGGGCAGGGGTGGGCAAACTTTTTGACTCGAGGGCCACAATGGGTTCTTAAACTGGACCGGAGGGCCGGAACAAAAGCATGGATGGAGTGTTTGTGTGAACTAATATAAATTCAAAGTTAGATTACTTCACGTAGCCTTCTGGGAGAGCAAGAGAACCCTCCACTCTTTCGGCTCCGCAGGCTGGATAGAACAGCCGAACGGGCCGGATCCGGCCCCCGGGCCGTAGTTTGTCCACGGCTGGTCTAGGGCTTTCCCATCACAGGAGGGCTTTGCCTTCTGGTGTTAATTCCATCCCGTGGAAAAACCTGATCTTGCTTCTTTGATAATGTGACTCCATTCACAAGGATTCAAACTCAGCTTATGTCATGAGGCAAGGGAATGTGCCTGTATGGGGCCAGCTGTTTCCAACAGGATATGCTGTCCTAAAGCAGGCCAGGAAAAAATGGGCAGAGAGCTAATTTCACTGTAACCCCTAAGAGCAACGGATACCACATGTCCTTTCTGCTTTATACTGATTGCCAGTTTATTTTTGAAGAGGTAAAAAAATGGACAAGCTGCTTCTAGATGAGTTACTTCTTCCAAGTGATTGGGCCCAAGTTATTGAAGGCTTTAAAGATAATAAAGACTTAAACCACTTGGGCTGGTTAACTTGAAATATCTTCTTCAGGACGGCTGTCCCCTCCACAGCTCACTGAATCTATCAAAGTGCTTTGCCTAAGGATTTTATCTTAACGGCAGTATAGAAGCCAGGCCTGCTATAAAGCTGCATCAGTTCAGCAGAATTTGCTTCCTTGATAAGAGGCCTAACTTAGCTTTGTTTTTTTTAATGGTCTCTTGGGGAGGCAGAATTGTAATAATTAATAATTTAAAATTTATTTTTAATATTGTATTCTTCGGCTTAGTTATCATCTTTTCATCGTCAACCATTGAAGGAAAGAGCATTAGATTTCTTTTACCTTGGATTTAGTTGAGCAACAAGCAGCCTGACTACTCCCTTTTAAGGGAAGTGATATTATTCAAAGTACAGAAGAAAAGTAAGAAGCAATGAATAGAAGAAATTAAAGACAAGGGCTCAGAGAAAAGGAAATCTAACTAAATCTTTCATACCCACATCATTCCTTTCTATCCTTGCAAAACATCCTCATTTCCACCACATGGAATTCCATGCACCAATTCACAAACTGCATTTGTTATTCAAATTTATTTCCTTCTTTTTTGAAGATATTATCAACCCCATCCAACCACGACTTCTCAGTTTTCTCTCTTCTTTCAACCCTTTCATTCGTAATGTAATTATTGTGTGATTTGATCTTCATTAATTCTCTGCATATTCTATGTATATAATCAAACAACCTCAGTGTACTTCTTTCATACTAGTTGCGAACTTCTGGATTCATATTAAGTCAGCACCCTTTAATTCTTAACCCTCTCTCTTCTTGTTTCATTAAACACATTCTAAACTATCCCATTCCCACTGCATTCAACATGCTGCTATGCTTCTTTTGACATATCCAACTCTCAGTTTCATACAATAAAGAGTGTATAAACATCTTTATACATAGCCCTTTTTGTTTCTTTTGACAAAGATTTATTCCTCACAAAAGAACAATGTGCTACCCATTATCTTTCTATCCAAATTTGCACCTACAACTTTAATAAATTATTTTAAAATTTGTCCTTGGATTTTTCCATCTTTCATAAACTGTCTATCAAAATGCCCACCTTAATAATTTCTTCCCTTTTTTGGCCACGTACTGTATGTATAACTTCCTACTGTTCACATTACTTGTTTATTTAAATTTTGTATTTTCTCTGTCAGTCCAATTACCTTGATGTTTGATGCATTGGTTTTTACACCCATGCTCCTCATTGCAATATGAAATCCAATCTAATATTCACTGCAAATAAGTCAGATCCTCAACCAACAAAGCACCTTCTGCATACAAAGATCTGTACATATTTATAACTCCAATCAATATACCTCTGTTGTTAACATAGTAATTTTGTCTTATTTCACATCCTTTTATTCCCATAATTTACTTATGCAATATAGCTGTCCTATCATATTCACTAACCAATACAAACTCTCTATTTGTTGCATAATCCCACCCTTTTCATTTTATCATATGCTTTTTCTAAATCAATAAGCATATTGTAACTTACTTTCTTTCCCATCTTTTTCAGCAACATGTCAAAGAGCAAAAATCTACTCTGCATGCCCCCTGCTGAGTAAAAAGTCACATTGCACTTCTGAGATTTTGCTCTTTATCACTCCATATATCTTTTTGATGAGAATTCTACTAAGCACTTCCCAGACACACTTAACAAACTAATCTCCATTTATCTTTGCTACTTTTTCTTTCTATAAGTGAACAATAATATTCTTACAATCATCAGGCAAATTGTGTAGCTATTCCATAAGCAAACCACCTCCATATTTGTATAGTTCTCTGGTTATATCATCTGCACTGACTGTCTGACCAATTTTGAATTTTCTCATTTAAGCATTTATAGCTTTACATTAATTTTTTTCTTGAATACCTGAATCTAGACTGGCAAGAGTCTAGATCAGGGGTGTCAAACTCGATTGCATTGAGGGCTGCATCAGTGTTGTATTTGACCTTGGGGGGCTGGGGTGGGCAGGGTGGGCATGGCCAGCTCAACATCACTCGTGTCAGGGGCACCTGTGATGGCCCGAGCACTCTGCCAGAGAAAATGGGCTTTCGAGCTCCCTTGTTGTCTGCAACAGCCTTCTGCAACCCTCTGCCAGTGAAACGGAGCTCAGGAAAGCAGAGGCAGAGGTACTGCGGGCCAGTCCTTTGCTGTTTCCAGGGTGGCCCCACCAGCCAGATCAAAGCACCCCATGGGCCGGATCTGACCCACAGGCCTTGAGTTTGACACCCCTAGTCTAGATGTTCCACTTCTTTCAGAGCTCTCTGTCGTTACAATCCCACCATATTCTCAATAGCCTTCTTGGGGAAGGAGAGGTTAAAAATAGGGCTATAACTCCAACTGTGTTGGATGTAGGATTGCTTCTTTAAGTGGGAATAGACTAAGATTCAAGTTGTTGGAATTTTCCTCTTTTACAAGGTGGTGTCAAATAAGGCCTGGATCAAGCCTTTATTTTTTTCTTCCTTTTCTGCTTTTATTAGCCAAAACGACAACTCTATGCCGCAGGGAGGCGGGATATAAATTAAATAAATAAATAAATAAATAAATAAATAAATAAATAAATAGGGATCAAATTCACAAGTAGCAGAGCTCACATTACAGAATACTCTGTCTACTTCCTTAATATCCACAAGCTCACAACCCAAGCAACAGTACCATGCATTTTGTCTCCCCACGTAGAGTAAATATCAGTGGATTTATTCATTAAACAATTGATCAAACAATCACACACTGCACTTGATTGGTCTTCTGCCTCACCTTCTCCTTCTGGCCCATTTTCTACCCTTACTACATTGGCTGGAATCCAGTAAGGGTGAAGAAGATCTCCTCACCATCCTTATCATTTCCCTAGCATCTGTGCCACTCAAATATTTCATGCAAATAATGACATAGGCAGTGTGATTTCACAATGCAAGTCCTGTCACTTACATACTTTTGTGAGACATCATGGTGCAAGCACAAAGAGTAGTTTACATTCTGACATACATTGTGCCATTTGCTTTCTTATCCCACTATGGGAACTTTTGTTGTAAATTATACTATGTAAATTGACTCTATTTTTACCAGAGATGTTTGATCTCTGAATCATTTACAGAGATCCTATTTACATAATGGGGCAGGGCATACTATAACAAGATTTGGTTTACTTTTACCTGGTACTATGCTTAAGTCTCTTGATTAATGCTATAGAAGTGCAAACCTACACAAACCATTTCAAACATCTAACATGGCTGATGCCCAAATTGAAACATGTAAGTTTGTTCTGGATTTGGAACAAAATGAGCCTTTTTCTAGATATAGGTAAAATATTGTTGCTCTGAGCAGAAATGTATTTTGAAGAAGGTTTGGAAGATAAGGGAGCAGTGTGACATGCCATAATAGGACACCAGCTATGGTGATCCAAGGGAGGAAAGACTATAGAAGAGAAGCACTAGGAATATTGACTTTGTCCCTCTGAGAGCTGTTAACATAGAAGAGGAAAATAAAATGTCGCACACCAGTCCTGACCTACTCATCATTCTGAGGTTCCTTTTTGCTTGTTTTATCTGCAGCTAAAACCTGGAACAATAACAAAAACTCTCTGGACTTACAGCAACAAGAATCAATCTAGAACATCATCTTTTCTCTTGGAAAAGGGAATCTTTGCTAGTGAGTATATTAGACTAGGAAATTAAAATCAGAGAATATGTTGCAGTGACAAAATTAATACTACTACATATCTGTAACAGAAGCTTAATTAATTTGAGACAGGAATGGCTTCCTTATATACAACACAATACAGCAAGACAGATTTAGACATTTGAAATATGGTTTTTAAGAAATAACTAGAAACCATCAACAATAATTAATGTTCAATTGAAAGCATAAATATGTAAATTGTGCTTAGTAAAAAATAACTAGGTTAACCTAGTAATAATTCATTTGTTCCATTTTTTCTTATCTTTTATATACTATTATTTAGGGATAATATTCTATTATTCATATTCTATTATTTAAGAATAACATATTTTTAAAATGTTCTGGGCTTTGTTTCTGCTGAATAGAAATATTTACAAAACAGATTTTAGTTTTGGGATAAAAACAAAACACATTTTTCATTTTGTGTAGCTAGTCTTAGCTAACAGCAAACATATATTAGCATGATGTGCAAATACATTCTCAGTGGTGGAATCCAATTAATTAAGCTTGATGACAGTGCCAGGGACAGTGATCTTACAGGTATATCTGCTATGTGTGTAATGGATGGTATTTCTACTATCACAGTAAATGAAAATGGTTACTCTCAGCAAGTTGGACTCTTTCATACTCATACTTTATAGTCACCACATCTAATTTATATTACTTGTATTACAGTGCAGCAAAACTTAAAATCACAACTATCATTAATACTAACATATTTACAAAGGAATAATAGCATTCTAAATTATCTGCAGATAAAGTCTACTCAGAACTATGTATTTACACCCTTTACTCTTGTATGAAGGATCAGCCTAGGAAAACTTGTGATGAAAATCTGATAACACTGGAAATTCTAATATTGCAGCTCTAGACAAAGATTCTGAGCAACAACATAGCCAATGTTGCCTGGCCATTGGACATTATTTGTAGAGGGGCCTTATACAATACTCAAAGATGAATGGAACTTTATTTTTTTAAAGTATGCAGAAGACTACTTCACATAATGAATTAAATTTTTCCCAAAGTTCTAAGAAACGGGGAAATCTTGACTCTTTTCCAATTCTTAACAAAAATGTTTATTTACACTGAAATCTTAAACAAATAAAGCCATATTTAGCTTCAGGCAGGGTTTCAGGAAATCTGTTGTCCCTTATGCTGTTGAAACCTTTGATTATTTTATTAATAATTTCCCTTCATACACTGATTCATCAGATAAGGCTCTGTTTATTTCTAGTTTGATTTCTGTTTTTCTACAGAAGTCATGAATATCGCAATACATACTAAAAAAACCCAAAATGCAAAGCTATTTTAAAATATCTGCATTGAACTATCCTTTCTGCAAACATGCAATATGTTGCCATTTTTTTGGATACCATTGACCTCAGATTACAAAGTATGAGTATGAAAAAGTCCAAGTTGCAGAGAGTAACCATTTTATTTACTGCTCTAGTAGAAATGTCAAATAGAACTTCATTTTATTTCAAAGGAAAGCTAAAAAGATTGTAAAAGATCCTCAAGACTGTAGTTTATAAATACAAGAAGAAATAGCAGGTTCATTCGGTTATGTATACAGGTTTGAATGTCATTGTTTAAGTTTGAACTGTTCTTGTAAAATGTCAGAAATGATTGGTTTAAAAAGTGCAGGAAAACCCTGCACTCTGATTGGCTGGCAACTGCGGCTGCTTGCTATAAGTAGCAGCCGCAGCCCAGCCAAATTGGGTCTGTTATGAGCTGTAGTCACTAATAAACTCTTCACTGAATCACTCCGTGTCTGACTCTTCATGCAAACTTAACACTGGCGACGAAGGTGGGATCCTTCCCGAAGAGAAGACGACGCGGAAAACAAGCTGAGAGATGGCTGCGCTGAACACCCCCCCCAGCCCCGTTCGATCTGACGGCAGAAGACTGGGACTCGTATGCGGATCGTTTCCAAATGTATTTGGAGGGAAACGATCTCGCCGACATTTTCGAGAAGCGGAAGAGGGCGGTCTTTCTTACGCACTGCGGTCTGGCAGTCTTCAAGATGGCGAAGGCATTGGCGGGAGCTGCAGACATGAAGGTAATGGACTGGCCTGATTTAGAAAAGCTTTTAAGAGCCCATTACACCCCAAAAGTATCGTGCCTCATTAAGAGACACAAGTTTTACCGTTGGGATCAAGAGGAAAGCGAAAAGGTTAACGACTTCGTGACAAGTTTAAGAGACATTGGGGGTGCATGTGAATTTATCAACTTAGAAGAGGCCATGCGCGATCGATTTGTTCTACGCCTAAAAGACAAGGTTTTGCAGAGCAAATTATTAATGAAACCTAAGATCATGCTTAAGGAGGCCATAGAAGAAGCTTCTTCAGCGGAAGCTACCAAGTCCTCAGCAGCAGCCATGAAGAAAATTAACAAGGCCGCAAGCCATCCTGATGTGGAAAAATCCACAACAACCCATTGTGAGCAAATAGATTCTGATTCAAACTGTAGTGAGGTGGAGGAAGGAATTTATAGACTCAGAATGGAGAAGAAAAGGAAAGACCTTGGAAGAAAGAGACAAGACTTTTATTGCAGAGGTTGTGGGGGGGGCACCCCCGCACTGAATGCAAGTTTTTGATACCATCTGCCTCCGTTGTGAAAAAAGAGGTCACCTAGCAAGAGTCTGCAAATCATCCAGAACTCCACCAAGCAGAAAGAAGTTTCCTGACAAAGAATTCAAGCATAACAACTTCAGTGAGAAAATGGGGCGCAACACAGAAGCAAATGCGAAGAATGAAACTCATCAAACAGTCACTATTGGTCATTCTTCAACCTTAAGAAGCAGAAAAGTACATGTGAAGGTACTAATTGAAGGAAGACCTTGCCAAATGGAAGTGGACTCAGGCTCCTATTATCTATGGTGTCATGGGACACTATTCACAGGCTACTTCCCAACATTCAGAAGAAACATTTACAGAAGCAAGCACTGACTCTTAAAGACTACCAAGGGAACAAGATTCCAGTAGTTGGAACAAGAGAATTCAACGTGAAGTTCAAAGGCCACAACAAATGTTTGCCCCTGACCATCGTGGACAAAGACCGCCCAAGCTTGCTGGGACTTGAGTGGTTCAATCCACTAGGCATTGAGGTGACTGGCATCAATCACGTGAGCAACACTGAATGAGAGGAGGCCTTGAAGTCTGAGTTTCCAGAGGTCTTCAGCGGATTGGGCAAGTATATGGGGACCCCTATCACTTTCAACCTAGATCCCAAGGTGCCCCCAATTCATTTAAAGCCCAGAAGGGTCCCATTTGCCTTAAAGGAAAAAATTGATGCACAATTAGATAAACTAATAGCTCAAGGAGTTTTAGAACCCACTGACCACTCCAGATGGGAAACACCCATAGTCACACCAGTCAAGACTGATGGGTCAGTAAGAATCTGTGGAGACTATAAGGGGACATTGAACCATGCGCTTCAGCAGAGCACATATCCAGTTCCAGTGGTGCATCATTTATTACATTCACTTGGCAGGGGTACAGTCTTTGCCAAATTGGTTCTGGCCCAGGTATATCAACAACTAACAGTTGATGATGCCACTGCAGAGGCCCAAACCATTGTGACTCATAGAGGTGCCTTCAAATGTAAAAGGTTACAGTTTGGAGTAAGCGTGGCACCAGGCATTTTCCAAAGCCTTATGGAAAGGATGCTCCAAGGACTGCCAGGGGTAGTGCCTTATTTTGATGATGTGTTAATCTCTGCTGAAAATGACACTCAATTACAAGAGAGACTCAGAGAAGTCCTTACCAGATTCAAGAAAGCGGGGTTAAAAGTCAAGGAAGAAAAATGCACTCTTAGAACTGACAAGGTTGAGTTCTTGGGCTATATGATTGACAAGCATGGCATCCACCCTACCGATGCCAAGGTTCAAGCAATCAAAGAAGCCCCTAGACCTAAATGCAAAACAGATTTGCAAGCCTTCCTTGGACTCATTAACTTTTATCACATGTTCCTACCTCAGAAGGCAACCATTGCAGAACCATTACACAGATTACTTGACAAAAAATCTGTTTGGGTCTGGGGCAGGAAGGAACAATCAGCATTTAACAGTATTAAAAGACTAATCACGTCTGATGCTGTACTCATACAGTTCTCTGAGAATTTACCTGTTGTACTGACTTGTGATGCATCCCACTTTGGAGTCGGGGGGGTTTTGAGCCACAGGCTTCCCAGCGGGAGGGAAGCCCCTATTGCATTTTACTCTCGCACCTTGACCAAAGCAGAGAGGAATTACAGCCAATTGGACAAGGAAGCATTGGCAATTGTTGCAGCTGTCAAGAAATTTCATGAATATTTATATGGGAGAACATTTACCATTGCCACAGATCACAAACCTTTGTTAGGCATTGTGGCAGGAGACAAACCTACACCCACTATCCTGTCACCAAGAATGCTGAGGTGGACTGAATTTCTTGCTGTTTATTCATACAAACTTATCCACAAGCCTGGCAAGGACATTGGACATGCTGATGCCTTGAGTCGTTGCCCACTTCCTTGTCACAAGGAGGACTTTGAACCTGAGGCACACACCTTTTTCCTAGAAACTGTTGCCAAGCTTCAGTACACGCTGCTGAAATTGCCAGAGACTGCCAAAGACACTTTATTGGCTCCTATTATAGGCTGGATTAAGAAAGTTTGGCCTCTTCAAGATCTACCTCACCTTGCCCAACCTTTTAAGTCCAGGCAAACTGAATTATCTGTATTAAGAGGATGTGTTTTGTGGGGTAACAGGGTGGTTATTCCTGCAAAACTGCAAAGAGAGGTTTTGGAAATGTTACATGAGGGTCACCCTGGTATTGTAAGGATGAAGGGATTGGCCAGGAGTTATGTATGGTGGCCAGGTATTGACAAAATGGTTGAAAACTGGGTTGCATCTTGTCCCAACTGTCAGGTAGTCAGGCCTGCCCCACCTCTCGCCCCTATACAGGAATGGGAATGTCCTAAGGGCCCATGGTCTAGGATTCACATTGATTTCGCTGGCCCTACCAGAGGGCACACCTTCCTTATTATAGTAGATGCATATTCCAAATGGCTAGAGGTAATCCCTATGGCATCCACCACAACTGATGCTGTCATCAAGCAGCTTAAAAAGCTTTTTGTAACCCACGGGTTACCTGATGTTCTTGTCTCTGACAATGGCCCTCAATTTACATCCAACCTTTTTGAATCCTATCTAGCACAACTGGGTATCAGACATGCCCTGACAGCCCCTGGGCACCCTTCGGCTAACGGCCGGGCTGAACGCATGGTACGTTTTACCAAGGAAAAGCTTCAGCAATTGGGTCCTGGTGACATCACTGAGAAAGTTGAAAAACTTCTTAGTGTTCAGCACATCACTCTAACCCATCAACTAACTTATCCCCAGCAGAGTTGTTGATGGGTAGGAAACTTAGGTCTCCCCTTGACCGCCTTCATCCCACTTATGCACCCAACGCACCACTTGATTCCACTAGCAAAGTTCGCACGTTCAGTGTGGGTGATTCTGTTTATGCTAAGAACCTTATGGGTGAACCTTCATGGATTCCTGCTGAAATAACTCAAATCACAGGCCCTCGTTCTTACAGGGTACAAACAGAGGATGGAGTCCTCTGGAGCAGGCACATTGATCAGCTTAGATCCAGGTTACCTCAGGAACATCGCAATTGTTCCTCTCTAGTTCCCATACCTAATGCCTTTTCTAGGGGGAGGGAGGAACATGAGGATAATCAGCAAACAAGAATCAACCCCATGTGTAACGAGCCATTACGACAGGAACCACCCCAAAACCTGTCACAATGCCAAAATCCATCCTTACAAGTGGAAGAGTGCACATCACTACCTGACTTGGGTGCTGACATTGGGCTGGAGATGGGTTGGGAGGAGAGACCAGATTCTAACAATCAAACAGGGTCTTCTTTCACAGGAAGTCCAACTAGGGAAATGTCAACAGACACATTTCCCCTCTCACTGGGTGAGAACGTTAAAACTTCTGAACCACGAAGGTCTCAACGTACACGTAAGAGCCCCACCTATTTAAAAGAATACATTAGATAGGTTGGGGTTTGAGTATGGACTGAACCTAGTGGGGAGGGGTGTTATGTATGCAGGTTTGAATGTCATTGGTTAAGTTTGAACTGTTCTTGTAAAATGTCAGAAATGATTGTTTTAAAAAGTGCAGGAAAACCCTGCACTCTGATTGGCTGGCAACTGCGGCTGCTTGCTATAAGTAGCAGCCGCAGCCCAGCCAAATCGGGTCTGTTATGAGCTGTAGTCACTAATAAACTCTTCACTGAATCACTCCGTGTCTGACTCTTCATGCAAACTTAACACATTCTGTGCTCTATATACTACTGTTTCTTGAAAATCTTGACAAATCTAATCGGCAAATGGGTGGAAGAGTTTTAGATGACATGTCACTAGATCTCTTATACTAAAATACTCTACATGGCAAGCTATTCTTCTTGAAAAATACAGTATAATCTGATCCGAAAATGCCTGAGAGGCAATTACATCCTTTTCTATTATTTTGTCATCTGAATACAGCACACTAATGCAAAAACAAAAAACAAAAAAACAAAAACACCACATTTGACTGAATCTAAATTCCTCTCCCTCCTTGCTAGATTATTTTCTTAGGCAACAGTATGTCCCAATATAAATCTATATCTTAGACCAGCCGTGGGCAAACTACGGCCCGGGGGCCGGATCCGGCCTGTTCGGCTGTTCTATCCGGCCCGCGGAGCCAAAAGAGCGGAGGGTTCTCTTGCTCTCCCAGAAGGCTACGTGAAGTAATCTAACTTTGAATTTATATTAGTTCACACAAACACTCCATCCATGCTTTTGTTCCGGCCCTCCGGTCCAGTTTAAGAACCCATTGTGGCCCTTGAGTCAAAGTTTGCCCACCCCTGTCTTAGACCCATTTTCTTCTGACTTAGCCTTAAACTAAATGCTGCAGGAATAATAACTACTCAAGCCATTCAAGGTCTGACTGGTTGTTTCATTTGTCCTCCTTGATAATTAGTCTTACTCCCTTAGAAAACTCCGTGTTGGGTGAATCTGCTTTGCGTTTTTACTGACAGCAAGTATGAGACTGGCAGCGAGTATGGAAAGTCCAAAGAAATCATTCTGTAAGTATAGTCAAAGATTAAGGTTTTCTAATTTTAGGAACTTAAGATGTATGTTTTTTAAAAATGTAGCCAAGCATTTCTGAGCCCTATAGCTGAATTTAGTTAATAAATATACTAAATTGAGAATGGAAAGTTTTAATCTTTGCCTAGCCCTAGGATGTCTCATATTTATACACTAGAATGTTAGATATACACACATGGTTCTTCAGGAAGGAAAAATAAAAGCTCTAGAAAAGGGGGTATCATTCTCTAATTGATATTCCCCAGAAGATATTTTCATATGTTCAAGCTGAGGTTCAGTATTTCTTATAAGTAACATAAGGTGTCCTCAGAAATACTTAAGAAAAGGTGACCTAAGTGGTCAATCTGGAAGTACAGTTAGCCCTGCTGATTATCGAAACATGTAATTAATGCTGGATGAGCTTTAGTTATTGCTTGAATGGGAAGGGGGCATGAAAAGAGAAGAATGGACTACGGCCCAAGTGATCCACACTGGCTGGGGAATTCTTGGAATCACATGTCTTAAAGTTTAATTCAAAGTTGAAAAACATTGAATTAAAATATTGGTAGGCTAGTACAGGGTGTTCCATCCAGAGAAAAAGAGGAACACGAGAACGAAACTTCAAATAAATTTACCACGATTTTGATTAACATAAGTTGGGGGAATGAGAAACTTGGATAGGCTTTCAAGATGCTGTTATTCTACCTTACTAGAATAAGAAACATTTGTGGAATCCCTGTCATGCTTATTTCTTGGTCTACTTCAAAGAGTTGTCACCATCTGAAAGAGAATAATTCGTAGCACATTATATCATATAGATTAGGAGTAAGAGAGACAAAACAAGAATTTGAATTTTGATTTCACTGTAAATGGGGTTTGTGTTTGTTATACTGCAGTAACTGGAATTCTTTCTTAATGGGTTTGTAGCTTTTGATCAAAGCATTTACTTATCATAAATTTTGTTTCATTGAAAGGCTGTTTATTTGTTTCTATTCCAGCTTGCAGAGAGAAACCTGACAACAGGAGAGCAGTTGTATTCTCTTAGATGTGATTCCCTAAAACAGATAAGGAGAGATAAAGTGCCTTTGATATTGGAGAATATCTAGCCTTGATGATAACTTTAGAAATTTATCTAAATAATTCCTTTTAAAACTCAATTAAATCCTTTAAAGATATAATCATTTTATCTTGTGCAATGGAGTGCCTTATTTAACTAGCCTCTGTGTGAAGAAACCTGAGTGCAACCACTACAGCTGATACCACATTTTGTGGTGATAAATTCCATACCTGTACCCGATGTTAAATATTTAAAATGTAAATGAAAATGATGCAACGTGAAAAGTGTTGGGTTTCTAATTTGTGGGTATCCATGTCCAGAAGTAAATCTAAAATATAGTTTGGCTTTCCAAAATTGCTTCAAACTAAGTGGTTTGATTTTTTTGTTTTTTTGAGAAAATGGGAGAATACATATTGCTTCCTATTAGGAAAGTATATTGACTTTTCAACTCTGATATTTACTTCACAAATTATGTTATATACTTCTGCATAAAAACTGTACTATGTGTTATATATACAGTAACCATCTAAGACATTCAGATGTATATTTTGTTTCGGAAATGCATAATCAACATATGTGCTGCAGATTATCGTATCTTTTTTATCTTTATTTATTGGGGAAAACAAGGTGGAACTCTTGTGAAATTTAATTATAAAAGCAAGGACTGCCAAATATCTTGATAATAAATACTTTTTCTTAAAAATTAAGATGATCTAGGAGTAGAATCAAAGAAAATATTTAGCAATTGTGAAACCATAAATACTGTGGAACAGTCCCCCAAATACTACAGAGTCTAGGGAATGAAAAATTAGGAATAAATGCTGGAATTTCACAACTAAGCTCCTGTTGACACCAGAGGGAATAAGACATATGCTGAGTGGCTCACAGGGAGCAAAAGACTCTACATTTGTATTCTGAAATGCATCTCTAAAGCTCTTTTATGTAATTCAAAATATATTCACTCATTCTCTTATCCTCTGTATTGCAAAGCAAAATACAAAAATATGAGATTCAAATCTGCAGTCCCTTTATTTTGAAGAGTATTTGTTTTGATTTAGAAAGTATAATCAAAGGACCTCCATTTATATTTAATAAGTGAATAGTACTTTCACGCTGCCTGAATATTTAGGCACTCATTTTATTTCATAATCCATGAATCTGAGGGGCTCACGTGTTTAATTCAAATTATTTTATACTGAGAGGATCTATGAGTTCTATCATATAAGGACATATTACATATTACATACTAATGTCACATATTAGGATTGACATACTATCATCATCATGTAGTCCTGAGTGCTTTTCTTTGCATCTTTAAGTCAGTCTTACCTTTTGGTGACTGTCTTGATTAATCCCTGAAATTTTTGGGGCAAAGTTTCCTTGCTGGTGGCTTGCTCTTGCCTCCTTCCTAGGGTTGAGACAAAGAGTGACTGCCCAATGTCACCCAGCTGGCTTTGTGCCACAAGTGGAACTAGAACTCCCAATCTCCTGGTTTCTAGCCTGGAACTTTAATGACTGCACCAAACTGGCTCTCCACTTGTGCTTTGGAGAGGTATAGAGGTACAGAATGTCTATTTTTAAACATTTAAACACTTATCTTATAAAAAGCAGTAGCTGAACTTATGAATACATTATCTTTATATCAACAGGTTTTCAAATTTTGGTTTCATTAATTCATAAGCATGTTTGCTACAAACTTTAATCAAACATCACTTTGCCCTTCAGATGTGCATGGACTTTTGCCTTCATACTCTAATCATGCCTTTGCAAGGCACCTTGTAAAGAAATTAAATGAAGGGTTCTTGAGCTCAGCTTCACAAACAAGGTCTAGGATGAATCAGAACACGTACAGTTTATTCAGAATACAAAGTAGCTGACATGCTGACAGGGTATAATTCCTAAATAAATCTGATTTAAGTTCCCCTACTACAACTATAAAGAATATTGGGAAGCTTTGGATTTGTCACCATGTATCAGCTAATCTATTTTGCAAGATTGTTATAAAATTAAAATTTAAAATGTTTACATTTAAATTTCTTTTGAGCCTTGTTGTTTCGTAATCTCTCTTTCATGTGAAAGGGAAAGGGGAGGAAGTTATGTTCCATGAACCTTGCCTTACATCCATTCATTCAGTGACCAGTGGAAAAATGGGTATGTGATTGCCCCGCAAAGTTTTGGCCATTACAGCACCCTCTCTTGGCCTCCCTCAACTCATGTGTATTCTGTGCTAGGCCTCTTAAGTCTTCCCATACCCCTTCCCTGCTCCTTATGTTGAGTTCCTTATTTATATCCAAACTCTTTGGCAATTAAGCATGGTGTGAATATATGTATATGGAAATTAGAGCAATAATTCTATTAAATCAGCCACCATGACAGGTCCTACTATAGGACAGTGGGGCATCTTGTATTTTTCTTAACAAGCAGCTTGGAAATAAATTAAGGGGAGGCTTAATTTGGTAGTTGATAGTATCCTTTATTTTTTTCAGAGCTGGTAACTTGATAAACTTCATGGGCTTTTTTGTTTAACTGTTCTATTATTTCACTGAAACTCTTTCTTTCTGATGTTCCTTTATCTATTTCTGTTCTTTATTAAAAAAATACCTTCTCTTATTTCTCCAGTTCAACTTGTGTGGTATTTTTATTTTCCCCCCTACATCCAGGATTAATCAAGACTGAACTTATTCCTTCTCTGTCCTCATTTATACTCAAATTTTTATTGCTGACACATTATTTTCATTAGTATCCTTTATTTGCCTATTTAGAAATAAAGCCCAGAGGGGGGAAAGATACAGCATTATTACACACAAGAGATAACATATACTGGTAGTAAAAAAATTTAGATGTCCAAAACAATTTCAATTGTATCATTAATATAATACTGTTATATGTTACCTCCAGACTTTTTCATTCAGGTTTTATTGCTTAACAGTTCTCTTCAAATTACATTTGTATTATTTGTAATATTCCAGTCCCATCCATGAAAATACAGTTTGATTTCTATTGTCTTTCTGTCTAAAGATAAATGTAATTGACTGCTTGTAAGATCACAGTGGTAGATATATGGGGCCAGGCGCTACCTGTAGGCCAAGTGTGATAATTCCTGCAGTTATCTCACAAAGGGTGTCTATGGGCAACCGGTGCAAGCATACACCTGGCTGAGTTCTCTAATGTGGGTTCTACTCTTCGGGCAAGATTGAACAAGCACCCTCATTGGTAGTACCGATGGAAGGAGGTTTACTTGCTAAACCAGTCAGTTCCTGTTTGTAGAATGGGGAAGGGTGTCTTTGTGTCAGATTAGCCCTGGCAGCATTTACCCACTCGGAGAATTTCCTACTGTTTCTCTAGATTTTTTCAGTGGATGTTAGATGGAAATGTGATTAAATGGATATGAGCTCCACTATAATTATCTGCTTGATATTATCAGCTTTCATAATTTGTATATGACGCTAGGCCTGAATTAATTTGTAATAATCATTAACTCTTCTTATAAGCTAAATTAAGTTTATATTTTATAAGTGTATACGTAGCTCTATGTGTACACACACACACACACACATATAAAGCAACCATTTGCAAGGAGTGGACTACCTGCAGCCTTCATTTCTTCAATTATTGAAAAGTGGCTATTCAGTATCTTTCCATTTTGAAGTTGAAAACAGCAGTTTAAACCCCAGATTTAAAAATAAATAAAAGAAAGGTCTAAATCTCTTTAGAGGAAGAGTTTAAAAGAAACCTGTGGCACCCACATATGTACTGTGGTCACATCCATTTATGGACCTCGGGCTCTAAAAACGTATCTTCTTAATTCCTGATGTATGATAATAGCTTTCAATTCCTGCAAAGAAGAGACCAATGTTTTCTTCCATTGTGTACAGATAGTCCTGAACGTATGACCAGAATTGACCCAAAATTTATGTTGCTAAGTGAGAAATTCATTAAGTGAATTTTGCCCCATTTTATGACTTTTCTTGCCACATTTGTTAAGTGAATCACTGCAATTGTTAAATTAGTAACACCATTGTGAAGTGAAACTGCCTTCCCCATTGACTTTGCCTGACAGCAAAAGGTGATCACATGAGCTCAGGACACTGCAACTGTCATAAATGTGAATCACTTGTCAAGCATCTGAATGTAAATCACGTCACCATGGGGATGCTGCAACAGTCATGAGTATAAAAATGATCATAAGTCACTTTTTTCAGTGCCGTTGTAACTTCGAATGCTCACCAACTGAATTGTTGTAAGTCGAGGACTACCTGTATTATGAGCCTGCTTCAAAATAAGAAAAAAAAACACTTTTTTTTACTCATTTAACCCATGGTGATGTAATCCATTTCAGGTTATTTGTGATTCAACTGTTGATCCTAATATACCAGTTATATTTATAACACAATTTCTAACGTGCTTCATGCTTCCTTTAGATTATATTTATAAATTTACTAAGGTAAAGATCAGAATAAATTTAAAATCTATCACATTCTCTCCTCCCACTTCCAGTGGGGAACCAATTATATTTTCATGGTTAGATTTACAAAGAACTGTAATATTGAGGATGATGCTTGAGCTTTACAGGATTACATAGAAAGACCATTCTACTAATTATCAAGCGAAATACAGGAAATACGGGCTTCTTAAAGTAGAGAAGAAATAGTAAAGTAAATGCTATTACCTAGAAATTGCAGATTTATTATTGTGATTCAACCCTCCCCAGAGAGCCCCAGGAATTTGCTCATACAAGAAACACTTTTCTGCCCTCGAATTGATTATTCTGACGCCCTTGCCTTGGAACACTAAGCTAGCAAAGCATGTCTCTGTGAATATTACGAGTTTTTGCACATTTCTCAGCTGCATACATATAGCTGAGTTATGACTGTTGGCACTATTGATCACTTGATTTAGAGATCAGGATTGTTGGTAGCTTCCCCACAGTCTTTTTACTAGCCTTCTTAGTTTTGATTCTGCTTGCCAACTATGGGGAAGGTCAATTATACCCACTCTTTCAACTAACAGATTATGAGAAAGGGGAGGATCATTTAGTTTTTGACAATAGGAGAACCTAAAAGTAGCAAGAGATACAAAGATAAGCATATCCCATTCACGGGAGTTTTATAAGCAGCCCTTGTTGAGTGTTTATTTATAGATTGGAGCCAACAGGTTTGACCTTTGATATTATATTAAGACTGTGCAAATAAGATATCTGTGAAATATTGCAATGGGTAATCTACTGCAGGTTGCATAAGCAATAATTCCCATCTTGGGAAAAATGGGTCCTATTCACCTTTGCCTATGTAAATTAAACTATGCTATTTTTAATAATTATCCCAAGATGAGACATAAGTATATATTAATTACCAATGGTATAATAAAACAACTGATATTTATACGTAGGAAAGAGAATATGCTTGGAGCCATTTAAAAGCAAACAGCATCACATTGAGGGCTAGTGGAAAAAATAATAATATACAATCTTTCTTCCTTTATCCATTTGACAGCTTCCATTGGAGCCAACTTTTAACACAGATAGCTGAATCACTCTATCTGCATTTCTCTATTAGATCTGCTATCAGTATTCGCCAGTCACTGGTCACTGACTAAAAGTTTAATAGATATTCAGTGGGGAAACAGGAACAGCAAATGAAGCTTCATAGGGAATCTGACTCATCAGCTTTAACAATCACTATTCTACCGTGTTTCCCCGAAAATAAGACACTGTCTTATATTTTTTTTGGCTCCCAAAAACACACTAGGTCTTATTTTCGGGGTAGGTCTTATATATTTATGGTGCCAAATAGTGGGTGTGAGTGTGTAGGGGGGGGTGTTTCGCGGGTGCATGGTTGCTCCCTGAAAAGTCTTCCTGGAACTGCAGATTTACACTAGGTCTTATTTTCGGGGTAGGTCTTATATTAGGGCAGGTTTAGAAAATAGTGCTAGGTCTTACTTTCGGGGTAGGTCTTATTTTCGGGGAAACACGGTATTTCAGAAAGGAGAGCCTTATATGGTTTTATTACAAATATTGGCACTAAAATAGGTAAAGAGCATCTAGACAAAAATCTCACATAAATCAAGAAGAAGAGAAGAATGTATAGAATGAAAATTTCATTGACCTGATTTGTTAGAGATGTTGGCCGGGACCGGCGTAGCAGATCCATTCATGTTAGCCATTGCGCTGTTCTTGGAAGCACTTGCTTTGGGTCTAGTTTTCGTTGCTTCTAGTGCTTTGACCTTCTTGGCATGTTTACTTCCTTTGTAGTGGGCCTCAGCCTGGCTCTACAAAGGAGAACAAATCAGGCTCAACATTCATACTTGATATCACTCACAGATGAGAAGGTGGAAAAAGAAAAGTTATACAATTTCCAGTAAGAGGCACTACATTCTTTTGCCTAAGAAAAGTTAGTAGTGCTTCATTATTAATATTGTTCCAGGATTCCACAAGACACTTTTTGGACTTTAACTGAGATCTTACTGAAGAACATGTATTTTCATGGATTACAGCAAAAAGATCTATCTCCTTATTAGTTTTTGACCTATACTCCACTACAATTTTAACCCATTGCAGAAATTTAAATGAAAATAGATTTGGAAATTAGATATTTATCTGACTATTTTAAGGGCCCAATTTTACCCACAGTTAGAATACAATTCTATTGAAACCACTATGAGTTTGCATAAGATTATATAGCCTACTTATTTGTATCAGACTATAAGAAAGCACACTTGCTTGTTTATGGTGGTCTGTGTCTATTACTAGTCCTGTACAGTACAGTTTTTATTTTATTTAAAGATAGGTATCCTGTCCTATGTGCAAAATCACACTTGCTACTGATATTACTTATTTTTATTTTTTTGAAAACATGGAGGCATAAAGCCTCTTTTTCTATTATATAAACAATCCAGCAGATATTATTACAGAATACTGAGTAGTCTAGTTTCACTTTAAGAACTAGTGGCATTTTAAGAATTATATACTTCAAGGATGGTTTTGGCAAATGATTCCTATTAAAGAGCCTTTATAATATTTGCTTGCTAGAAAGTCAGCCTTACTAAACTCAGAGGAATTTCTTTTTGGATAAGCAAGTTTAGCATTACTAGTTCTTAAACTCTAATTGATTAAGCAGTTCCATCCTTCTTTGTATTATACTAATACAATTCATAACCTTGCAATAGTTTTAACAATCTTTATTGTGGTCCATATTTTGGTGATAGATTATTATGTGTTGGCATGTACACATAAAAAGTTTTAACTTTATTTTCTGTGCAGTTTTACATAGAGAACATGATTGGCCCCATAGAAATACAGTGTTCACTTTTTTAAAGAACAGAAAATGTGTTTGGTATCATTTGCTTCTTATTCTAACTGCTGAATCTTAATGGATGTTTTACTTGCACTGATTCTGAGGATAAGTTATTTACATGTTGCAAGGATTGTTACTGAGCACAGATACATATACAGTATGTGCATCTTCCTTTTCATTTCATCTGTTTGACTTACACCCAGGTGGCCAGGTTGCCTTATTACATGAGATCCCAGAGTGGCTGTTCTGTGGCACCTACTTGCACTCAGATTAATTCAGTCACCTTCTATAACAACATAGTGTTAAAAAGCACCCTGAAGAATTTGGAGTCTAGCAGAGGTGCTGAGAAAAGCTTGCATGCTTGGGTTAATGGCTGACTTTCAATTTAACACAAGCGATCAAAAGGCTGTATTCCTAATGCATGTCAGCCATGGCATTATTCTTAGCAGCAGATTGCATGATACAACAAATATCTTGTGTATTGTATTTCTATATGTGTGCTACCAAAGTCTGGCCATAATAGGTATATTTTTTTCTTTCAACTGCCATACTGAGGAAGAATTATTGAAATGAAACTGTGCTGCAGTATTATACACAATACTTATGTATTATATAATGCACTTGTAATTCTGTTCAGAGCCTTAATTTTCAGAGGCAGTCTATCTCAGCATAACAGAAACAGGCCTTTGTCTTTTGCTTAAAATTAGGCTGATGTTATTTTAAATGGGAAAGGATGAAAAAGAAATGACTGATATGAAAGAGATTGGACTGCCATTTGTCAGAAATGGTGTAGGGTCTTCTGCTTGGTCAGGGTGGAGGATTGGACTAAATGACCTACAAGGTCCCTTCCAATTCTGTTAATCTGTTAATTATAATTACTATAAAGTTATATACAGTTTTCTGTTGTTCAAGAAGCAGCGGACATGTAGGAGCAATAGTAAAGTTGTCTACCTCTGCAACAACAAGCTAACTATTTGTTGACCAAGAATAGCTATGAAATCCTGAATTGCATAATAAAAATTACACTGAAGATGCTTCCAGACGCTACTTTTATTATGCAATCATCCTGCGTTGTTCATTAAATTACATAAGATATTCACTCAGACAACTCTATCTTCCATTGGAATCAATTCCACATTTCTCTAACATGTTTTTCATTGTTTTATTTCTATTAAGAAGAAAACAGAGTTGCTGCACATCCTTTGAGTGGTAGCTATAGGAACCATTTGTCTGGAAGCTCTTCTAACTTGTCCCTCAGGCCCAGCTATTTTTTTTTCTTCTATTCCTGCCTTCACATTTCTTGGGCACTGTTATTGCTTTTAGCTTTCTAAAGTAAAAAAAAGACTATGTGCTCTGTGAATAGCATATGTAAACTGACTGTGTCAATAGATATATCAGCAAAGGAAGAGAGGAGATGGGGGTAAACCACTCTAAAACTATTTTCTCTCAAGAATTTTATAAAAATGAAAGCAGAAAGCAAAAAGTCCCCGAGTGGCTCTTTTAACAAAATCTTTTTCTATTACTTCCTTTTCAAATGTCAAGGACAACTCATATGAAATAAATTGGAGTTCTCCTGGTTCATTCATTACCTATCAGGAGAGAGCAGAGCAATATAGCATTATTAAAGGTGGTTTCAGAGCCACATGGAATACAATCTGAACTCTCCACTAATCAGTCAATGGTGGCCTTGGTCACTTTCCATTAAACCAGATCTGCTTGCACAAAACCCTGCTCTTGAAGCTGAAACCTCACTCATAACGTAGAGTCAATAGCAACAGTGTCAACTGATTACTGCATGAATTTGAAGCCATGTCTGTTTATAGCCATGGACTTTATTATTCTGTTCATTACCCAGTGATTTCTTGTCTGTGGTCTTCCCAGATGGAGAGGTCCATTAATCATTAATCAAAAGATGCGGAATGAATTATTCTATGTTTTATTTCTGGAGAAAAAATAATGATTGAAGAAGTGATAGCTTAAGACAGGAGGACTACAAAAGAAACTTCTGAACCCCTTGTTTTGAGGTATTCCTGATTTCCACAATCCTATCACTAGAGATGATGCAACTTAAGGAGACATGGCTTTTCAAAAGTTAAGTGTTGAGATTCTCTGAATGGAGCTACTCATTAGATTTAGAGTTATGGATGGGTAGTGTAAACCACGCCTCTTTCAGTGTCTTCACTGTAACTTCATTCACAGAATAGCTTGCTCTACTAAAAAGATCCAAGGGCAGAATAAAAAACTGCAACATGATAAGCAGAGGTGAACCTAAGACAAAGGATTACTCCATGTAGAGATCACATCAAAAGCCTTTCTACTAATAGTTGTGATGAGTGCAATATTAATATTAAGCTACTGCTGGCTTTGCTTCACTTCATTCAATCCTCATTTATTGTATGTGAAATCTGTTCAAAGGACTCAAGCCCAAACAGATTTAAAGCTAATTATAACCTCATTTACATAAAGACGTAGTGCAGTCCTATCCAAGATTACTTATAAACAATTCTATTAATTTTATTTGGGTTCTTTCCGAAATAAGTATTTGTATAAATTGTTCTAGACACCCAACTGATAGACACTTCAGTGCTAATTATTTTTAAAAGGATAAGAAAATCTATATTATTATCTTGAAAATAGAAACTATCATCAGTCATATTTTCAAAGCATTAAAAACTCACATAAATTTTTAGAAAATGGAATATAGAGATCAATCAAACTCCAACCATCATATATGGATTCATTATTGTTGAAAATTGCATATTGCTATCTACATACTATCTATTACATAAGAAGTACTGCTTCTTAGCTATTATGGTATGGTCCCTCACAGTGACTAGTAAGTTCAAATATTAGCTTCTCTTTTACCCCCCTCCCTTTTTGTAATCCTTCTGTACAAATGGTCCTTGACTTATGACCACAATTGGGACCAAATGTCTGCCACTAAGTTATGAGGCCATTAAGTGAGTGGTGGCCAGTTTTATTAAGCAAATCCAGCTTCCCCCATTGATTTTGCTTGTCAGAAGCCACTGGGAAGGTTGCAAATGGTGATCATGTGATCCTGGGATGCTGCCACTTTAATTATATTCTCTATTTTCCTTTCCATTCCTCCAAGCAATCATATAATATTTGTGGCCCCTGAAAATATACAATGATCATATATTGGGTATTCTATAGATGAACATATTTTCATAATTTTGTATACTTTACTGCAAGTATAATAAGCAACTGGTTCATCTCTAAATTTTGAAAATGTAAAGGCATGTTTTTTGATGGACAAAAATTCTTTAAAATGATTTTCAATGGAGCATAAGGAGCTTAACTCCTAGTATTCTAAGATCATATGATTTTTAGTTATTTTTTATTGGCCTCCTGAAATAAATTACTGTTTCTTTTAAAGGTAGTCCTCATTTAGTGACCACAATTGGGACTGGCAACTCAGTCTTTAAGCTGAGCAGTCATTAAGTGAAACTGCAACTGAGCATATAATCTTACTTCAGCTTCGCTTTATAGACCTGTGAAGACTGTAAATACAAAGACTGGTTACAAAGTTACTTTTTAATCATTGTCATAACTGCAAATGCTTACTAAACAAGGTAGTTGGATTACCTATATGTACAGGTTTGTTCTGGCATGATGGCTCAGCAGTTAAAGACACTGAGCTTGTCAGCTGGAGAATTGACAGTGCAGGTTCAAGACTCCAGCTCCTTGCAATGTGTGAGCTCCCATTACTTGCCCCAGCTCCTACCCACTTCGCAGTTCAAAAGTATGCAAATGAAAACAGATGAATAGGTACCACTTAGGATTAGCAACAGAAGGCATAAAAAAGACAAAAAAATAGAAAGAGAAATAGAAAAGAGAGTAAGAACATTGTAAAGAAAAGAAATATGTAAAGAAGTGCCTTTACCCTTTATCAAGACAAATACAAATAATTTTAACAACTTAGCACCTTTTCTTATATAATATAACATAGATATCTTCTTCTCATATCCCATCCATCAACAAATCCTGTCAAACCATCATTTGTTATGCAGAAAACTGCTGCATAAAATTTTGTTCACTGAAGAAAAATATATAATGGCCCGCATAAATAAAGATATGAAAAACAGACATAAGAGTTACCTTTTCTTGATTCTCACTTTGAGATGTTTCTTTGCATCCTAATGCAACTTACTATTTTTTTCACTACACAACCATTTCCTTTCCTTCATCGCACAATAAAACAACACACAGCAAATGTTTTACTTACAGCTGATACAGAAATAGTGATATAGATTAGAATTACTGTGCTTTTAGTAATACATTGTTCTGAAATCTATTCCCACTATTCAATGATGGAACCTTAACAAATATTATTATGTATACAGCCTGGTGCTTGCCTTCCTCAGCTGTGACTAGGCTCAATAATGACATGCAAATTAGCCAATTCCCACCCACTACTCTTGAAATATGCACAATATCTGCCCATTATCCCTTTGATTAATCTGCCCTTTTAGCTTCACTCCAAGGCTGAGAAAAAGAAACACACATTCACAACTGAAAAAAAAAACGAAGCATGAAATTATGTACAGAAAATAATCTATTTTCATAGTTATAAATATTTTAGATTTGCTCTTAATAAACAATACCTATTTCTTTTCAAACTAGTTCATATGGAAAAAATGAAAACCTCTCAACTGTAAAATTTTATTTAAAGCTGAGTTTGATCTAAATGAAAATATCATATCCAGAAATCATTGTTATAGATGATTTCTTGTTTTGGCTAACTATAAAAATGTAATGTACACATATGAAACACAACAATCTGCAACTATTAGGGAGAGATTTGAACAAGACTTAATCCAGTTTCATTTTTGGACTAAATGAACAGGCCTCTAGTAGACTATGTAATAAATAAATTAATCTAAACTACTGGCTAGATCTGAGTAGATAATTTTGTTATCCTCTACAGGGAAGAAAAATGCCAGAGAGTTGGAAAGAAGGCAATACAGCAACGAGAAGATTTGGCTTTAAACTATTGGTTGATATCTTTATTGAATAATGACATGTTGTTCACCATGATTCTAGCTGACAGACTGAAAATAATCTTGCAAGAATTTATTCATGAGAATCAATGTGGGGTCCGTCCCCCTTAACTTAGTTAAAGGACAATATTACAAATGTGTTGGACATTTGGGAATATTTAGAACAACTTAATATAAAACAAGTCACTTTGATCTTCTTAGATGCAGAGAAAGCCTTTGCATTTGAATTGGGCTTTTTTGTTCAAGATTTTAGAAGCTATAATGAAATAATTTTGTCATCTACAAACATTGATATTCTAAGCATTAGATTCAAAACTTCCAAAGTAATGGCAATACTGTGTGTGTATAAATTTGATCAATAAATAACAGAACTATTGCAACAATTTAGCAAATTTATTTAAAAGAAGAACTTCAAACTTCTGTACCAGAAGGGGTATTCTCCAGAAATCAGACTTAGAACCTTTCAACTCCAGCCACCATGTCTAATAGTCAGTGATGGTTGAAGATCCAACTGAATCAGTGAAGCATGATAGATTTCTTGCATCTGCTCAATATGGGAAGAAAATAAAATGAAGACTTCTGTGGACAACATAATTATTAACTGAGTACAGTATTTGCAGGACTATATTTTGAGGACAAATGTCAAAAATGTTAGGAAAGAAATTCTGCACACAGCTTGGTAGTTGTATACTTATGTTGTAGGATCCAATCTGGGTCGGTCACTGGGACCAGAGATTTCGTCTTCCAAGTTTTCGGACTCATGCTGGAGCCCATCTTCTCTCTAGCAGTATGTGGCATTTATATCTAGCAGTATGTGGCATTTATATGGTGCTTGTTGTCAGTGGCTGTTTTATATTGTGTATTATTAGATGTATTTTATATGATGTATTATTGGATGTATCTTTTTATATATGCCAACATTGTTTAAATGTTTAATATTACAAAAAAAATTCATATAACTGCTATTAATTCGTGTATTTGTGTTGTTTGAGTACAAAAATTGGGTTCCCTTTCAGTGTATTAGGTCAATGTTGTTTTTCCTGAAGCTGTGAATCAACTTGTCTGAATCCCAAACCTGAAATGGATTTGAGGCTATTTGAACTCATTCAAATGGCACCTCCTTTTTTGCTAGTGCCCCTGCTTGTGCATAGATATGCACATAGAGACAGCAGGAGGAATCTTCAAAGCAGCTATGTGAAGCCCAGAGGTCATGACTACTTTAATACTTCGATAAGCATACTTCAATTCTTCACTTCTGCCAGCACACTTTGCAAAACATTCCTTCCGAATTCTTTATGCAACACTATCACCATATATACACATCCTCATCCTATTAGTTATTAACAGCTGAAATTGATTTATGGAAAAATAGCAGATTGAGTTATCTGATAGATTCAGTTATTAAACTGACTAGAAAATGGGCAAAGTGCAAAGACCTACAAATGTCCCTGCAGTTTGCTTCCACCAAAACACTGATAGGAAGGGAAAAAAGCCTTGGGCTTTAAAAAAAACTGGATGATATGTACAGAAGTTAAGAAAACTGGAAATCTGAATAGTGAACAAAAAGGCCCTTATTTAAAGAGTGTTAACTACAGACTGGAAAAACACTTGGCCTTTTCTAATGTTTCCTACTTTCTCTGCAGTTATGAGATATGTCCCTTGTGGTCAAATTTCAAACAAAGTGGAGATTTTGCTAAATGGCTTCCTATGTACCTATCAAGTAACACCTACATTCTGGAAAACAATCACCCCTATATGATGCCTCAGATGAAAGGGGTTCTGAGGCAGCGGCTGCTTTACTTTAGTGCATTTTCAGTATGGCTCTTTTTACAATGCAAAACCAAATTCGGGGAGGTCATTAAAGCAGACTGCAATTTGTGAATATCAGCAGTAATTTAATTCTGTTTGTCTCTCTTAAGGGGGAGCTGATGACAGTCATTCTACCTGTGTGGGTTTTTTGAGAGGGCTGGCATATTTTCCCATATTACAGAGAACTGAAACTTATGCAATCCTTCAAGGTTCATGCAGCCCCATCCTGTCGTTTCCACAGATCAGTCAGGCCGGCGGTATAATTTTTTTCAACTGACTAACTGGTGAGCTTCTGACTGTGTCTCTCTAGGGGACTAGGGCTTTGACAGAGGGTTTTTGATAGTTTTCCAAGTAGAAGATAAAATCTTTAATCAATTCGCAGAGAAAATAGCTCTCAGTTCTGGCTTCTCTACACCTCCTTGACCCTCATCATATTATTTCCACCCATTTTATTTGTATTCACATTAGACATGCAGTCTTAGAGCAGTGGGGAATAAAGTGAGGGGAGATGCCATAAAGTTATTTTATTTTTGTAAAGAAGGAGTCAAAAACATTTTTTATTAATTCACAGCCAGATATATGGGATTTGTGCAGGAATGTGTTGACCTGTGGATGGTGCCCAAGAGATGCAATTTGTATATAGAAGGGTATATTCCTCAGGAATGAAGCATTAATTAAATGTGGACTGATATGTCCAAAATTGAATCGGTACAAATATTAACATAGATCAGAGAATGGAAAGAGAAGAGGAAAGAATTCTGAGTCATATGGAACCTCTCTTTTTTCGCTGATTGCTCTCTGATGCCCACTTGGTTGGAGATACTAAAACAGAGTGCAGAAAGAACCATCAATTATCTCTGCTTGGAGGGTGTGGAGGGAAGACCAACGCTGCCCACTGCCTTCTCTCTACCCCAATTTTTACTGCCTCTTGCATTTACTGCCCCTTGCATTAACTAATTAATGTGAAACAGATTATTAGTGAAAATAAGGTGAACACAGGAAGCCTAGCCAGATCAGTGTTGCAATAGGTTAACTGTTTCAAATGAAAAACGGAAAACTTTTGTTAAAGGCTTTGTTAAATAGCTGGTTTTGAAGATAACTTTCAGCATATTATGCCCCTGCAGCCTGTAATCATGTAATATTTCTGTCATGTTGGAACTGAAGCGTTCATCATTTTGTCAGCTCTGCTTGTAAAGCAGAGAATTACCTTCACAGGCTTCTCGAGATTTATGCTTTTAATTACCTCCTATCTGCTTCAATACCTTCCAAACTTAAAGAATCAATATAAATAGACTTTTTGAGGGAGGGGGCACATTTGACAAAAATCCAGCTACACAACTGACAGACATTTGACATTATTTGACATTATTGATTCTTTTCCAGGACTTTAGTACCAGCTGACATTTAGTAGTAGTAGCTGCTGTTTAAATCTGGCTATTAGAAATAGTGCAGGCAATGAATATCTAGAAATTAACCATTTGTAACAATTGTTGGAATATTAAACTATTGTTCCATTGTTTTAAAGGCTCCTCCATATGCATTATTTAGTACTGGGCCTCAACTTAGGGTTAGCTGAGGGGTTTCCAAACCCTTTCAAGCTCAGAATATGTTAGTTTTCTAAAAAAAAGAATTATGGCACACTTGATCAAGATGCAAAGCAAATTAGTAGTCATGTAGTGATTTCTTTAAAAAATTGGGGAATCTTACAAAGTTCTTATGGAACTCTAGGATTCCAGTGAACATAATTTGAAAATCACTGGGAATGAGACTCCTACTCATTTTGTTTTCAATCTTACATGCTAGATATCTTTTGTAAGCCCCATTGCATGTAGTGCTACATGCGTACCTATTAGTACACACCTATTAGTACACAGCTACATGCACATCTATTAGTACATTATTGTCAGCTTTGCCTGCACCAGGCACCTTTTGAGAAGGTAGGGTGCCAAACTGAGGTTTCCCTGGATTCCTTCTTTAAAGTCTGATTGGCATTTTCATCCCATTCATCTACTTAGTGAGTGTATAAGCAAAAGAATTTGTGGACTGCAATGAGTTATATTTTTCCATTACTTGACATTATAGAGGTGTTTCAGGGCCATTTGGCTTTCGACAAAACAGCTGATGCAGAGCATAGCTGTCATATGGCAGATGGTAATAAAGCTGTACATTCTTGAAATTGAGCTAGTTGTGATTGTTTTCTCCTCTCTTTTTATTTGAACTACTCTGTTGGTGAACACAAAAAAAGCAAAGGAACATAACAAAGGTTTGAATAAAGTCTGCTGTTTAGAGTAAAATCTCTCAACCCCCCCCCCCAGGATTAAATATTTTCTCTATATTTTAAGTATCAGTTCAGGCCTAAGAGTTGGGTTTAGCTCCCACTATTTACATGGACAAATGTCCTTTAGCTCAATCTATTTCTAGTGACAATCAGCAGCTCTTCCATGTATGTTTCAGGAATACTGACCATCCATTGTCTTGTCATTCATTCATTTGTTCATTCATTTCCTGCCTTATTTTCATAAATAACTCAGGATGGCAAATATAGCTAATATTCCTTCCTCCTACTATTTTCCCCACAACAACTCTGTGAAGCAAATGAAGCTGAGGGAGAATGACTGCCCCAAAATTATCCAGCCGCTTTTCATGCCTAAGGCAGGATTAAAAGTCACAGTCTTCTGGTTTCTAGGCCTTCACCACTGTACTAAACTGGTTCGCATATATCCCTCAACTTGCCAAACATAATTATTTCTTTTTCTAGGCAATCATATCCTCATATACTATTTTCTATTTCCTTTTCAATTTCTGCTTCTTAATCTCTAGATACCGATCAGTATTTTTTCTTTTTCCAGGACCAGTTGATTGGTTCTTTTTGTAGTTCACAGCACTCCTAGGAACCTTTTCCAATATTATAATATTTAACAGATTTTGCTTTCAATTTTTACTTTCATAATGAGCTGAGTCTTTACTTGTGGCCTAATCCTAACCACTTTTTTTTAAATTTCAAGAGAGTAGCTTCTTGTTCATTGTAAAGGTTAATCAGAGGAACAATAATTTGATCTGATACACCTATTGACCTTAGTGTGCTATATTCTGATGAGAGCTATACAGTAGCTCTGCTGTGGTCAATAAAGGAAATTTCTTCATTAAATTAACTTGTCATTTCCATTATCTATCTTATCTTCTCTATCTCATTTGGTGAGTGTTTGTCTGTTGCTCTGATATTTCTCTTTCCACGCGTACAGTTCTATTCTTCATTGTAAGACATAGGACAAAATGTTGCTTGTGTGACAAACTGGTACAATGGATTGGTGAGGCACATGGTCTCTTGTATTGCCTTTCTTTGATATAGGCATTTATACCAATCCTTCCTAATCTCTAGAACAGGGGTGCCAAACTCGCAGCCCATGGGCCGGATGCATTAGTGCTGGCCACACCCACCCCTGGTTTAGCAAAGGAGGGGGAGTTGTGATACGTCACATGACAATGTGTCATCACGAGTTTGACACCCATGCTCTAGAATGTAAGTTTTGCTGTATATCTGTGGCTATAAAAGTGTTAGCACTTAAGCTGCTTCTTTTCCTGCAGCTTGAAAGCATTCAATGTTTGTTGGATTTGTCTCTGTGCCTTTTTGTTTGAGAATTGTGCTCTATCATAAAGTCCATTATTAGAATATACCTCATTTTCTAGTGAAAACAGTTCCATACACATTCATTCATTCATTCATTCATTTTCTCTCTCTACATACATTTCTATCATTTGGCTCTGTTAGATCTCTTTTATGATTACATTAACTTCGCTACACATTTTCCTCTAATTCTTCTAAAAATATCTCATTTTCCTTTCCTGTTATTTTTTTTGTACTTATTTGCTGGCATTCTTTATTGCTATATCTTTTATTGTCCTTTCTTGCTTGATGTTAAAAATCTGCATTCTGTTATCCTGCATCCTTCTTGCTGCCCAAGGCTTTCATCTTTTGTTTTTCTCTGGTTATTATGATAGCTTGTTCTGAAAACTACTTGATTTTTTTTTCTTTGAACTTTTGTTCCCTCTCTATCCCTCTTATCTGCCCATGGGCTTCTTAGTTTCTTCTTTGCATAAATTAAAAATCTTCAATCTGTGCATTACATTGATTTGATATTCTAACTAAATGCCCTCCAAGTTAAATCCTGCTGGCACAGCTGCTGTCTTTAATTTTCTAAGTTTAACTGGTGCTTTTGACACCAGTAATTCATGGTCTGTTCCATAATGTGCACCTGGAAATCACCTGGCTGATCAGATTGCACTTCCTTAACTTCTGTTTCCTATTATATAGTTAATTTAATTGTGATGTTGTCCATCTAGTTATGTTCAGGTATAAGGACTACTTTTAAGTAGCCTGAAGTAGAAATGCTTGACAATGAAGAAATAATTTGCTATATAAAACTCTATTAACTTACCTCCTGCCTTACTATGTTTATCTAGTCCAAATCTTCCTGTGATTCTAGGTTCTTCTGTTTCTGGCATTCTAATATCCCATTTGCACTACTATTTTTTCCAGCTGTTGCCTTTATCACCACTAAGTCACAGAATCAGTGTTTTTCTCCATCGTGTCTGTAGTAGAGATAAATTTGTATAATAATCAAAGTGGCCATTCACTTATTTTCTAGATTCGATCTTCTTGTTTATGGAATTATAAAATCTGAAACTTATTTAAAGAGAAACTGACACCAAATCAAATCAGTTGTAAGTTATGTTCTTTTTTTATTTTGCAGTGTAAGCAAGAAAATAAACATTTACTTTTAAAAACAGCATGCTAGTATGAGATCCTTAAAAGAGAAAACTTACACAATATCAAGATATATTTATATAGCCATCTATCAAAAATTCATGAAGTAGAACGAAGTGCAACTTTTAAAAAATATCCTTCCTACATATCCTCTCCTGATGGGACTTCACTTGTTCTGGTCCTCACACCACAGGAATAATTAATAAATTATTACTTTATACTTAATTATATTTAATACTTTAATTATTAAAAGAAGTCAGCAACTGCTTGTTAGGAACAGGTCAAGCCAAACAAATCTTATTACCTTCTTTGATAAAGTGACTAAATTTGTGGACCAAGGAAATGCTGTAGTTACAACATACTTAGATTTCATTACAGCGCTTGATAAAGTAGGTCATAGCCTACTTCTTCATAAGATGGAATAAGATGGAACAAAGCAGGATAGGCAATACCACTAGCAGATGGATCTGTAGTTGACTAACCACTGTGTTCAGCATGAAGTATTCAATGACACTCAAGATTCAGAAAGATCTTAACAGACTTGGACCCTAACCAATAATATATAATTTAGTGATAAGAAAAATAATGTTCTGCAGTTAGAAGAAAACAGATGCACAGGAACAGAATAGGCAGTATCTGGCTTAGCAGTATAATCGGGTTCTTGGTATCCTGGTGGACTACCACTTAAGTTTGAGTGTGCTACAGTTGGCAAAAAAGTCAACACATTCCTAGGCTGCCTCAACAGAGGAATAGCGTTAAGGTCAAGGGAAGTGACAGCACTGCACTATACCACACATTTGGAATGCATCCAGCACAACAATGGTCACAACAATATAAAAAAGATGCTGAGGCCTCAGAAAGAGGAAACAGGTGATAAGGGAGGTTAAATCTATGAAAGGGGCCAAGTATGTTTAGCTAAACAAAGAGAGGGAAGATATAATAATTGTCTTCCAGTACTTGAAGGGCTGTCACAGAAAACTGACTGTCAATTTATTCTTCATAGCACTTGAGGTTAGGACAAGAAGTAATGGGTGAAAGCTCATCAGAGGGAGATCCAATCTGGAAATAAAATTTCCTGATGGTAAGAATACGTACGCAATGAAACAGCTGCTATCCAGATTTGTGGGTGATCCATCACTGGAGATTTTCAAGAAAATATTGGACAACTATTTGTCCAAGATGATCTGAAGACTCCCACCTTAGGTAGGGGATTGGACTAGAAGACCTCCAAGATCCCTTCCTGCCCTATGGTTTTATTTATTCTATGAATAGTCAAGTTTATAAAACCTTTCCACAGGTCAACAGGGTCAGGGCCAACAAAACCATGTTAAACATTTTGCTGTTCTTGTTTTGTTAGTTGTCTAGAGTAAATCAGGAGTAGAAAGGAATAGGAAGGGTTTGGCAGAATAGAAAAACATTAATAAGGAGAATGATAGAATATTAAAAAAATTGATCCTGTATAAGATATTATGATACTGTGATGATCAATTGCCAGTTGATGTACCCTGATTTTCATACTGTATCCAACCCTTAAGCTTTTTCACCATGTTTGCTGAAAATTTATGCACAATTTCCCATTGTTATTAACACTGAGTAACAAAAGCTTATGTTTATATCATTTTAACTGAGATTTTGTTGTTGGAAATCTTCCCATGAAGTGGTATGGCAGGATACAGGTAGTCATCAATTTATAATTTAGTTAATGACCGTTTGAAGTTACAACAGGATTGAAAAAAGTGACATGACTGATTTTCACACTTACGATCTTTGCACATCCCCAAATATATAATGGTTGCAGGGGGTCATGCAATCACCTTTTGTGAACTTCAGGCAAGAAAAGTCAATGGGAAGCCAGAGTGACTCAATAACCATGTTACTAACTTAACTGCAGTGATTCACTTAACAACTGCAGCAAGAATGGTTGCAAAACAGGACAACACTCAGTTAACAACTGTCTTACTTAGTAGTGGAAATTTTGGGCTCAATTGTGGTTGTAAATCAAGGACTACCTATATAAACCTAAGTCTTAACACAATTCATTATAGCATAATAGAAACTATGGTTTGAGCTATAATATTAGGTCAATCCAAAATGAGCACAGCATGTGTAAAAATTTGAAACTCTGTTCCCAAACCCAGGACAAAATATGAAATCCTAATTCTGTTACTGTATGTAAGTAGACAGCACTGCATTTAGCATAGACTGCCAGTTATTTTTAAAATCTTGGAATAGTGTTGCTTTGCAATGAAGCACTGTGGCTTCCAGCAAAGTTGTTCACAAAAACAAAACAAAACAAACAAATAAATACCCTGAGTTTCTTTGTTTGGCATTCTTGGGAAACCTAGTACATATTACAGAGTGATCAGACATATAAAAAACACTTGTAGACAGAAATATTTTGAACTATTTCTGGTTTGGAGGATGCTGTCAACCCACCCTCAGAATACTACTGTGCTGTTCTGTGCAAGGGAATAGAATGTATTCTTCACACCTTTGTCCCCTAGTCAAACATACCTGGAAGAGATATGTATCTGAAATCAAAAAAGCAGAGACAACATGGCCGCCTCATAAAATTTTAAACATCACTCACACTTTTAAGTTTTTGGTCAATTATTTTCCCATTATTTACTTGCTTAGTAAAACCTTCTGATTTCTCATCTTTTAGGGGATGCTTTTGCCCTTGATCCCCTAAAAGGTCTAAGAGTTAGTTACTCAGGTCTTCTCAACTTTTAATTCATAGCTGTGACTCTATAGTGTTGCATTCTAGTTCTTTGTGTCACTTTTCACATCTGTATTAATGTAGTAAACAGTATTAATGGCAATCTCAGTAAGAAGCCTAGTGCTATTTTAGATGTACTACACAAGGTAATTAATTGCCTGGAGGTTAACTGCTGAAATAAAAATGTTAATTAGATGGAAACCTTTTTTTTGCTTTTAAAATACTTTCCTTACAGCAACAGAACACATTAGAATTTATTTAAGCATCCTTTGGGCTCTATTGTAGAATTATATTTAGGTATTCATCTAAGTTATTCCTTCTAATATGATATAAGCCAAACGTGTTCAAAGTACAACTCTTATTTTGGCTGATGCAAATATTTGAATTAGAGATGGGCAATTTTTTTTGGTGTAAAGTCTGATTCAGGCTCATTGTGGCATGCTGAGGGCTGCACTCCAATAGTGAGCAGGGTGAAAACTACATTAATATTTAATAAATTAAATGCATGAATAAATACATTAAAAATTCCGTTTCTAAATGTGATCAGCCAGCCACGTGTTTCTAAAAAGTCTAGAAAAAGATAATGAACATCTTAGATTCATCCAAAATATACTTTTCCTATCTTTGCATTCTTTAACAAAATGAATATAAATTTTGCTACTGCTGCAACTCTCTCTCTCTCTCTCTCTCTCTCTCTCACACACACACACACACACACACACAAAACTGTATTTTAGAAGAACAAAGAGAGAGCTTTAGTTTACCTAGATTATGTCATTCTGACTAATCTCTAAATAAGATAAATTTTGGATACAATACCAAAACAAAAATATCATGCACATATTCATATTATGTGAAGTCATATTTTATGTTATTAAACCATTCTAGCACCATGTGAATCTATCCTTGTTTAGAATTAGCATCCTACATAAAGAAATGGGAAAAATTGTTTTCCAAACTTTTGTAGCTAAACCCCACCCTGTGGCCAGACATATTTACAGTAAGAAAGAATCATCAAGCCCATAAGAATTAGTGTGAGCAGAACAGTTTTCAGAAATGCTGCACAAACAAAGGGTTAAGTGGAGGTGCAGATGGAGAAGAAACCTAAGGCAGCTCAGTGATTATTCTCAGTGGGCACTTGCTAAATATTACAGGACAGCAGGAAACAGAAGATGAACGAAATGGATTTGGGATAGACAACATCAATTTTGATGACCCACATCTTCCCTGGGCAGAATGGCCATGGTGAAAAATGTAGGACCCAGAAGTTCAACATATTTGCAATACTACAGATTTCCCAACCAGAATGGAATTACAGGTAGGTGACAATTAGGGTGACTTCAAATAAAATAATATTCAGTTTAATGTGAATTGTAAATTGATACTAAGTTGTGTTTAATGAAACCCAAAATTCAGTTAATGTCTGCCTATGACATGCAGAATTGAGGCAAGCCCATGTGCGGTTTTAGATACTATTAATCTTTATACGTATAAAATGGAGAAAAAGAAAGATTCTGTTAGAGTACAAGCTTAAAATGATGAGGTTTATTACTTTACAGCAAAAATTTGATGTAATTAAACAACATGAACATGGTCCAGGAAAAGCTATAATAGGACAAGATGTTGAAATGTTGAAAAGTAAATGATAGCATTTTTTGGTTATATTTTACTTTATATAATTACTCTGTTTAATTTAATTTAGAAATTTAAATTATAATACATACTTTTTAATCTTGTAATATTCCATTAGTATACATATAAAATATTATGTTTACAATTTTTTTACTGCCTATTATTGAACTGGAAACAATTGCCATATTTTCCATAGAAATATCACTTCAAGTAGTACAGATTTGAATAATGTGACCTTTTCATGGGATTCATTAACCCACTAGTTATTTTCAAGACTTACTTTTAGATATTTAGTGTCACTGTTAAAGTAAAAGACAAATATAAAGATAGAACTTTGTTCATAAAACATATTTTTAAAATATTTTTTATTTATTCATTACATTTATTTGGTTAGTATGTAATAAACAAAATAATATTTTGATTACTTCCCTTTGCCTATTTACATGGAGCAAACCTGAAGTCAAAAGAGAAAATAAACATATTTTGGATTGTATTGCTACCAAAACTATCTACTGTATTTAATTAAAAATCATTCTATACTGATTCTCTGACCATTCGTCTTATAAACTCATTCTCACCACAGCATTTCTGCCTGCAATTTAAAATTGATTGAAGTAGGAGGGAAAATATATGCATTGTTAGTAAATTTTGCTTACTATACATGAAAGACTCATCTGTTCATTTTAATGCAGCCTGATAAACCTAGCATCTGACAGATACTGGAAGAACTACTCAGTTTATTTTTAAAATGCAAATATTTTTATCTACGAATCAATTTGGTATAAGTGTTGAAATACCAGGACAGAAACCAGGATAATGGGAGTTCTAGTCCTGCCTGAGGCACAAAGGCAACTAGGTGACCCTGGGGCAAACCACCTCTGAAAACTTTGCCAAGAAAAGTGCAGGGATTTATCTAGGCCAATCACCAGGAGTCAATAGAGTAATGGAGTTTGAAGGGACTCTGGGAGCCTTCTGGTCCAACCTCCTGCTCAGGCAGGAAACTCTATGCCATTTCAGACAAACGGTTGTCCAATCTCTTCTTTAAAAAGTCCAGTGTTGAAGCAGCCACAACTTCTGGAGGCAAGTCATTTCACTGATAAATTTTTCTAACTGTCAGGAAATTTCTCCTGACACTTCCTCCAACTCCGTTATTCTAGGTTGTTTCTCTCCTTGATTAGTTTCCATCCATTGCTTCTTGTCCTGCTTTCAGGTGCTTTGGAGAATAGCTTGACTCCCTCTTCTTTGTGGCAACCCGTTAGTTATTGGAACACTGTATCATGTCACACCTAGTCCTTATTTTCATTAAACCACAGATATCCAATTCCAGCAACTGTTCTTTATATGTTTTAGCCTCAGCTACCTTGACTCGGCTTCCTGGCTTCCTCCCTCCCTCCCTCCCTATCTACTTACCAACACACACACATACACACACACAAATTACTTGAACAGTAATCAAAAATACTCACATCAGAATTAAAGCGAAGTTGACAGACATTGCAGGAGATGACTTGTTTCTTCTTTAGAGGGAGTGACACGCCAAATGTGTGGTTTATGACAGCTTTTTGCACTGGGTCCATCTAGAAAACGAATAATAGCATATCGATATTACAAAAAAAAATCTTCTGTTTCTGAGAAATGTATGTTTTTAAAGAAAGCTCTAAATCGGACAAGCAAGTAATGACTGCAATGAGCTTACTTATTTGATTTTCTATTTGGCTTTTCTACTGTGGCAAGTTCAAAGCAGCTTATCAAATTTTTCTGCTGCTTTACCATTTGTGCTAAAGAAAATTGGTTCTCATAAGGAATATTTGTCACATGGCATTACTATAATCCCTTCCTGCCCTGCTGGAGCTGATGGTGTTTGAAAGACGGTGGTGGAGGAAAATCTTCTCCATTTGGTGTTGGGTGATATCAGTCTCTTTATCTCCAGTCCTTGCTCTGGAAAAACTCAGGAATTCATGGCCTTCATGACAACCATGGGCTTGTCTGAAGTCATCTTTAGGCCAATTCATATGGGCAGTCATAATTTAGATCTTGTGGTTGCTTTAGGGAAGATCTTATATATCTGGAAATGGAATGGCTTTTCATTATTCTATTGCCATGATTGGATCATGTCTTACAATTAAGAGTAACACATGATAATCATGGGGCAACAGGCCTGATTTGGAAGGCCCATCCCCGGTGCCTAATGGATCCTGTTGGTGAGTTTCACAGCTCACTGGCAAACAGTTCAGTTTAGTGCCTGGTAGACCACTGACATTGGGAACTGAATTGGATCCTGGAGTCTACTGTCCACAAGCAGCCTCTTTCTAGTGCAATTTCCTGGCTAGCAACTTGGCTGCTGAGACCCTCTGGAAAATGAAACATCAGAAGCAACACTTGAAATGCTGAAGAAAGACAAAAAGTACATTCAACCAATCTCAAGTATGTAACTATGTTGGGACCTACACTGTGGCATTAGGCAGGTGAAATACACTTATTTTTCCTTCTTTATTGAAGTGGCAGACTATTGTCAAGTGGACCTGTTTAACTTTACTCTCTTTAAGAAGGAGTCATTAGACAGATTGCTCATCGGCCAGTATAATTATTTGCATAGCACTTTGCCAGCAAAGTCATTTTGGCTCTTAATGGACAAAATCTGTATTGGTGGCTGGCCCTAATGTCTGTAATTCTTTTTGCACTGCGAGTTCTGAGAAAGTAGAACAAGTGAAGTTCTGCTGAATTGACCTATCCTCTAGCACAGGGATATCAAACTCCCAGCCCACGGACCAGATGTGTCACGCGCTGGCCATGCCCACACCCATTTTAGCAAAGGGGAAAAAAGTCCTGATACATCATGTGATGTCGCCGTGATGACATGAGTTTGACACCTCTGCTCTAGCACATGTAGGTTGGACCCCTGCTCAGTCTTGTGGTCTTGAATAAATATTTGTTGGTCTCCAGCCTTTTGGGATTAAGATTGTTGAAATGGTGGTGACACATTACCCTGAGACGAGGATGGTGTAATGCAGTTCTCCTTGTCTGTCAGTCCTCTGAGGTAAGATATGACAGACACTAAAAGAAATACTAGAACTCTGATTAAATGTTATAAACTATAATGATAAAATCTTGAAATCCTTACAGCTTCCCCCACTCATATAGAGTCAGTGTGGGACAATCTTGAATTACTTTCTCATCTCCCTGTTTTCTGGGCTATTTTATGTTTTACTAATGGTTGCCACATATTTCCTTTAAGTCATCACCGTACTTTTTTACACTTCCTTTTATACTATTCAGCAATCAGCATTGAGGGGACAGTTTTATAGTGGTTCTGTTCATTTCTCTGTGGACAAGTTCAGTGTACTGTAGTGGAGGAAGAGAGATCAGCCTGGGATTTCATAGGACGTGGTCCTCTCCCCATTTTTTAACATTCATATTAAATCACTGGGGGAGAACATTGATAGTTTGTTAATGATACCCATCATTACCCAGTTTGTGAGGGAGATGCTATTGATATCCTATTCTGCCACCTGGAAACTGGATAAAACTGCAGTAGAGAAAGAAACTTAATACAAATGAAAATAAATAAGTATCATTATAGAGAATTTGAGGATAAGTAAAATCCCCTCAAATTCTCTATAATGATGCAAGAGAATTGGCAGCATTTTGGTAGCCACAGTAAAAGTGGATGGTTGATGTTTAATATGCATAGCATGAGCTATGCAAAATTAAGAGCAAATCTCTCTCTCTCTCTATGTGAATTATATACTACCATATTTACATACTAGCCTCCCAACTGTTAAGATTAGTAGAACATAAAAATATCACAATTAAAAGAAAATTCTTAATTATGACTACTTAATGTAACATGACAGGTCAAGACAACTATCTCAC
The DNA here is from genome assembly GCA_009733165.1 of Naja naja. Taxonomy (NCBI): domain Eukaryota; kingdom Metazoa; phylum Chordata; class Lepidosauria; order Squamata; family Elapidae; genus Naja; species Naja naja. The sequence continues at coordinate 204,021,188 of CM019148.1, read as the reverse complement.
CTCTACCCAAATCTCTATGGAACAAGTCCCTGCTGCATCCCTTGCCCTTTGGAGATACTCATGGTTCTCACTCTCCTACAGTTCCAGAAATGCCCTAAGACTGGTTTTTGGTCCTTGGTCTAAATTAGGGTATCTGTGGAGCCACCACTGAATCTTTTCTCTGAATGTTGGGATTGGTGTTTTGGCTCAGGCAGTCTAGTTCTCTGTGTAGCATATACCATAGGCTATCCAGAGTTCTTTTGGGGTTAGGTGACCTTAATAAATCTAATAAGCAATTAGGTTTCAGGGCCGTAATGTTATCCTACAATAGGGGTTTCTAAACATGTTGTCATCATTTCTCCCTTCAATGTATTTTTAATGTATACACTTCCCTAAAATTTCAAACAACAAAATGAACACAAATGAACAATAAAAACAGTACAATGAAGATAGCTTAATAAAGACATACATAATAGTAAAGGTTCTTCACATCTCCCTTGGGCACTCTACATCTCTCCAAACCCTGCCCTAGAACCCCAATAATTGTACATTTGATCTGCACCATTTAAAAATATAAAATTCTCTTTTCTTAAATATTTATTAAAACTTCAACAAGAAAGATCAAATCTAATACAAACTAATATAAAACAAAGAAAAAGAAAAAATAAGTGCAAGAAAAGACAAAAGTTCAAGAAAAACAGAAAAGAAAGAAAAATATATAAAGAAGTGATTTTCCATATTCTTCCCAGCAATTTTAAGTATATATTTCATAAAATTACATATTGTTCTTCTTTCTATAATTTATCCTAATTACGCAAACCATAAATCATGTTCATTTTTTTATTTCTATACAAAAAGTCCATAAGAGGTTTGCCATCACCAATAAATGTAGATCTTTTCTGTAATCAAAAAAATCAATTTATCCATTTCAGCAAAATCTGTCCACACCTAGAAAACCATTCCTTGATGCTGGGTAGTGTCAAATCTCTCCATGTCTGTGCATGTCTTGTCATAGTAATCATATTGAAATATTTTTCCATAGCTTTTTTTCTAATTATTTATCCACTGGGCCTAAAAGGAAAAATGTTGGTTTCAATTGAATATTTATCTTTAAAATCCCCTATATCAAAGTGTGTATTTGAATCTCAATTTTAAGGCTTTTTTTAAACACAGAAGATATAATATTCCATCATGTTTCAGCCTTCAGGTTGGATCCAGACTAGGCATGACCAAAACCTCATTCACAAAATGATATGCTGGAAGAATGTAATATCTCTTTTCGGGTGACCTACAAAAAACTGCTCTAGCAGTTTGAGGTTGAGGGCTGTAGAGGCAGGGAGGAATTGTTTTCTTTTTTTCTTTTTCTCCAGTGTGATCTTCCTCTAGTTCTCTTTCATGAACAGAAGGTGCCCAACATTGGTTCTACTGTTTTCTGAACAAATAATATTTCAAATATTTTAATGTTCTTGGAGAGAAATGTTTCCTTTGTCAATCCCTCAGGAAACAAATATGCTTCTAATTTTTTAATATAAAAGTCATTGGGAAAATCATCCCTGAATTGTTGTTTTTTTTAAATGTACTTCAGCCCACTTTTTTTATTAGCAAAATGGGGGAAAATGGACACATATTCTCCAATGTCTTTCATTACAGAATCAACAAATGGATGATATACAACAATAGAACTGGTGTTCAATGATAGTGTATGTGAGACTAATAATAGCAAATAAGACAAAAGTAAGGCTCAAGTAGGAAAGGGAACTGTCCTACATCTGTGCTGAGATAAATGTAATAGAGGTATGAACCAATCCTGTAAAAGATGCATCAAAAGATGGGCAGGTGTACAACTGTAGTTGAAGATCCCTAGTTCCACTGGGTTCTGATTAGGACATTCTGTGTACAAATGACTGAAGCGTATGGAATTACAGCAGCACTGTCATTGCACATATGAATCAGATAACCTGCAAAGGAAGAAAGGAATACTGGTAATGATTCAGTCAGAGACCATGATGCTACAGGAATAAAAGAACTATGTTGCGAGACAGTTTGGCACCAGAATACACCACTTGAAGCCAGTTATTTGGATATGGAGAAAACCGATACCTCGGAACTGGAGAAATCCAGTAATAAATACTTTTTTTATTTAAACTGTCAGGGCTATGGAGAGACCATATGGCAAAACATTAAACTGGTAAATAGAGTCAGCTACTGTAAAATGAAGGAAGCAGCAATAGCAAAGGACTATACATATGTGAAAGTATGTAGCTTGCAATCTGTAGATCATATCTATTTACCCAAAGAACAACAATCAGTAATCATTTTGAAACAAGAATATCTTAAAAAATAGTTAAAAGGATGAAAGTCCAACATATTGTAGATCTGAGCTTGCCATTCTTTCTAGGAACGCTTAGAACTCAATTTGGAGAAAGCGAGAAATAATCTGTAATAACTCTGGTGATAGCTTGAAAGCAACAGGGAAGTTTGATGTGGAGCTTATCTTGCAAAAAACAGAACCCAAAGTTAATTAATATAAACCTTGAAAATGAACCAAGTACTTGATAAATGGTTGATTGGGGAAAGATCAAGTTCAAAGATAACATTTGGAGTTTGAGGCTGATGAAGTTAAGAGACTATTCACTCCAGAAATAAAAGCTTTCAGAAGGAGAGCAGGATGCTTGCTTTCCATTGTGGTCACCCATTGAATGATAAAGTTGAAGATGATATCAAATAAACTGAAAAGGCATCCGAATCATTACTGTCAAATTAAGAGAAATGAGATGACTTCTGACAGATTCACCTTATTAACTGAGGGGAAGACAACAAGCTTTGGTCAAAAGGTTGTGCTAAGCTGGAACATGAATATGACGTCTGTCTCAAAGGAACATCTTGAAGGAGAGAAAAATCTGGGGGATGAGAAAGCAATTGCTATGTTTTACATGATTGGGCAAAGGCATTATAAATGGCAGTATTCAAGAAGAACAGGAAATAGAAGGCCAATATATATTACATTCAGTGAATCTTTGGATGTTTCAGGGAAAAATGATCATTTAAGATCTTGGTGACCTTGAGATGGCCAAAGACTTTGACAATTTTGACAATTTTGAAAGATAAAGGGATAATCAGAAAGTGATATCCTGATTTTTCCCCTTTCGAGGCAGATTCCTATGTCTAAATAAGGAGGGAGTGGACAACATAAAGTACATCACAAAGTACATCAATAACCTGTCCATCTATAACCAGAGAAAGCAGAGTTTGAGAAGGCCATGGTAGAGAGGAACTAGACTCTGGAGCTGGTATTCAAGAGGCAACAGATTATTTATTCCTTTTTTCCTTTTTTCTCTGCTTGGAATTAGCTGTAGTATTTCTCTTAGAATGTTCACCACACTCAATGGCTAAAGCTAATAACGGCACAAAAAAAACCCCATGAGCAATGGATAATCTGACCGACACGAGGCAGCCAGCAAACATTTTTTGGCGACATGGTAAGAGAGTTGGAGAAAATGAGCCTACTGTCTTTAAATTAGCTCACAAATAAGAATGATTGGGATTATTGTTTAGAAATGACTGGCAGTATTTACAAATGGCTACAATAGAATACATACATACATATTCCAACAGATGTAAAAATTTGTTTCCATAATCTAATAAGAAAAATAATACTGGTGCTTGTGAAACAGGGGCCTTGGAGCCATATTGCCAAAGGTCAGCTCCCTGAAATGAGAGGACAAAGTGCCCTAACAAACTAATCTAAAGAGTTTTCAAGAATCAGAGATATTAAAGAAAGAAAATTAAGGGAAAACTAGTGAATAACAATACAGCAGAATGAAGTTCATCTCAAGATTAACACTGTGGTGGATGAAAACAAACTGGAGTGGCTTGAAGCAGAACTGCATCTAGTCACGAAGTATATAAGAAGGACAAGGTTTCCACCAAAAATCTGTAAACACTCTAGCAGCTTCCCAAGAGGGTTCTGGTGGCGTCTCTTTTGTATCAATAACAGAGATCACAATGAAAAACTTGTTCTAGGATTCTTGTCAGTTAAAAAGCATGATTACAATGCTTAAAAGAAATATTTGCCAGTTAGAAGGCAGATAATCTGGTTTTTCAGCTTTCAGGCACAAAGGTGCTTTTCCTAAGGTCAGCAAATCAGTGGTGGGTGGGTGGGGAGAAAATACACTATTTCACACAGAAAACATGAATGTCGTGTGAATTTAATTTTCTTTGCTGTTCTTTTGAGACCCATTGTTAAATATTTGACAGCTGATTATATCTCATTAACAAGATTCTTACAAAGGTTTCTTTAAACACTTTATTGAAAGGGAAAAAGTGGTATAATGCTACAACTGTGAATACTACCATTTTTAGGACTTTGTCTCTGAATTTGCCTCAGTGGAGCATGCACCTTTTCTATTTTTGTTAACTGCCTTTCGATGAACTGCTTACAATAAATGGAGAAATCTCCAAATATTCTGAACTTGTAGAACTTTCAGTAGCATTCTTCTCTTTCCCAGTGTTATAAGAAATCATTATATCAATCAGGGGTGGGGTTCAATTTTTTTTACTACCGGTTCTGTGGGCGTAGCTTGGTGGGCATGGCAGGGAAGGATACTGTAAAATCTCCGGTCAGAGGTGGTATTTGCCGGTTCTCCAAACTACTCAAAATTTCTGCTACAGATTCTCCAGAACTGGTTGCTCATAAAGTCACTGTAATAATTTCCTAATCTCCTCCCACTCTAAGAAAAACAAAAACTTTATCAGAATTTCTTGAAGCTCTTTCCCAAGAAAATTAAAACTACCAATGAATAAAAAAGTGAAAGAAGTAAAAGAAAATTGTACTGTCCTTAAAGATGTAGTTTAAAAATTCCTTTTCCACTTTTGCTAAACACTATCATCACGCTCAACTGCCCCCCAATGGTTAACGCTGTCAAAAACACTGACACAGACAGGCTACCTACAATAGCAATAGCAATAGCACTTAGACTTATAAACCGCTTTATAGTGCTTTATAGCCCTCTCTAAGCGGTTTACAGAGTCAACATATTGCTCCCAACAATCTGGATCCTCATTTTACCCACCTCAGAAGGATGGAAGGCTGAGTCAATTTTGAGCCTGGTGGGATTTGAACGGCCAAATTGTAGGCAGCTGGCTACAGCAGTAGTTTGCAGTACTACACTCTAACCACTGCGTCACAGAGGCTCATATTGAATATCACACAATGCTGATATTCCACAAATTCTCTATCATTAGACCTTGATTAGCCATCTCTTCCTATTCTAGAAAGAATAAGGACCAATCAAAGAAAGACAAGCAGCAGATATCATCAGCACTTGGCCATCTTCAGTGGTGCCAATTTACTCTGAATTTATGTCCATACTTTCACGATTTCATATGTGTTGTAGCTGATATCTTAAGACATTATCTAAGAAAAAAATAGCAAACTAACTTATGCCACTTGTTTCCTCTGCCAATTTGTATAATTAATTTTTTTTTAGATAGACTTCCCCTAGTTTACATTATATGTATTTCAGAAACTATAATTTTTTCCTCTCCAACTTGTCAGAATCAGAAACTAATAAAAGAATGTGTCAGAGTTCCTCGTTTGAATGTTGTAGTAGTAGTAGTACTAGTATTATTATTATTATTATTAATAATAATAAATGTATTATTAACAATAGCTGAGTTTATTTAGTCACTAGTTTAATAGCTGAGTTTATTTAGTCACTAGTGTCATCTAACTGCAGCTACCCAGTTAAGAATTTAACTCCAACTGTTTTTCAACAGGATACTCAAAAGGACGGTATATTTCCTTATGCAAATTTTTGGACTTAAGAGTGCTTTATCAGTGGAATGTTGTCCAGAGGTGCATTTTAAAATGGCATGTTCCCTGATGATACGGGCCAGGTCAGCAACTCTTCCTTTGGGTTGCTGTAAGAGATTTCCTTGACATTTTGTTCATAAAGTCACCTGGGCGAGCTTGGAGTTGAATGCTATTATCCAGTGGCATAATATCTTGCTAGACTCCCCCCAAAGGAGCTTATGTGCAACTGGAGAATGTTATGATTCCACTTATATAGCTAGAAGTGAATTTGTCTAGTTAGAGCTAATATGCCAATCGTACCCTTTCTTTGAGGTTGTTTTTTTTTATGTGTTTATAATATAAAGTACAAAAAATACGAAAACAAATGGTAGGAAAAATAGGGGAGGGAAAGGGAAAGGGAAGAGTACAGAAAAAAAGGAAAAAGAAAGAAAAGGCATTGACTTCCGATTTCTGACTTCCTCTAGTCTGATGAAAAGAAGGACTAGGGGTGACATGATAGCAGTATTCCAATATCTCAGAGGCTGTCACAAAGAAGAGGGAGTCAAACTATTCTCCAAAGCTCCTGAGGGCAGGACAAGAAGCAAATGCTGGAAACCTATCAAGGAAAGAAGCAACTTAGAACTAAGGAGAAATTTCCTGACAGTTAGAACAATTAATCAGTGGAACAACTTGCCTCCAGAAGTTGTGAATGCTCCAACACTGGAAGTTTTTAAGAAGAGTAGGGTTTCCTGCCTAAGCAGGGGGTTGGACTAGAAGACCTCCAAGGTCCCTTCCAACTCTGTTACTCTATTTTCTGTTTTCCCTTTAGTGCAGTAAAATAAGATAGTAACATCCAATCTCAACTTTTTACTTTTACATAGTAATATAAAGCAGCCATTTCTATATCAACAACCAATTGTGCCCTTTCTTGAGTGGCAGGCAATAGTTAACCCTACTCTCTTTGCTTCTATATTGTACTACTTCTCTGAGCTGCCCTTGAGGACTACTCAGAAACTGTGTCTGATGCAGAATGTACTAGTCAGCATGCTGACTGATGAGAGCTGCATCCCCTACACTGCAAGAACTTCCAGTAGATTTCTGAGTACAATTCAAGATGGTGGTGCTTAAAGCCTTTCCAAACTTGGACTAGAGTACCTTTTCCATAATAATCTGACCACCCTGTCTTTCTGCATAGCAGGGGATTCTACAACTTTCTTCAGCTGGGAGGCGAATGGGGTAGGGGCCCAGAAGCAATATTCCACTGCTGCTTTAGACCTCCAGCAAAATAAAAAAACCCAGATTCAGATGGCCCTCTCGCATCTCCAGGAAAGTGGTTAAAACTTGTCTTTTCAGACAAGCTTTACGTTTTTTGTCTGTTATCTTCTAATTCTGGATTTATATGGATTTATATCATACTTGCTTGTGGTTTTTTAAAAATGTTTTCATTAAGTTGTTCTGTGAACTACCTATTTTTTTTGCAAATGGGAAGTATATAAACACTGAAATATATATATATATATCTGCAATTAAAAATCAATAGTAAATCCCTATTAAAATTTGCCTTGGGTTCAGATCTAGCTACCTAAGATAGTATTGTATAGCCTCATGTACCTAGATCTACATTCGGCTAAGGCAGTCTATATGTCTATATGGCTCTCAGATTCCCTGCATTTCATTAAGTCCATGCTTTCTGCCAGTCTGAGCTGATATAAAGCCATGCCATCAATGGGATATGCTGAAATTACACAGAATAGCTATGCTATTCCTTGGTGTTGCCCATGCCATACTTATGATAATGCCTAGCTTATGTCTCTTATAGAGATTCTCAGTCATCCAGGTCATGGTTGTCCCCAAGCTGTTTTTTCAAGAGGCAACTTAATTTTCTGATTTTTCTTTGAAGATGTTTCGCTTCCCATCCAAGAAGCTGTAGAGCTGAAGAAGCTTCTTGGATGAGAAGTGAAACGTCTTCAAAGAAAAACCAGAAAGTCCAGTTGCCTCTTGAAAAAGCACCTGAGGGACCTAGTTTAAGTCATTCTACTAACCTATCTTCACTGGCAAAAGAACTCTATCAATCAAAACTGGTCAGGCTGACAAAGTCACGGAGACATAGTGCTGCTTCTGCTGAATCCTATAACCATTTAAGCTGGTGAATCTTAAATAAAAGAACTGTATCCAAAAGTAGCAGCAGCATATGGTTAAGTGACAAGGTTTTTAATTATGAAAAATAAAAAAAGCATTCCATAAACAACTTACTGCAAAGCCTGCCCATTCCTAATCTGAGAGAGCAAAGGCAAGGTAATGCATTTATTGAAAAATTAGCTGTTTGTCTGAGAACAATATTTCTAATCATCCAGACATAAAATCACAAACACAGTGAATAACCTAAGTCACATTATTAACTCCATACAGGGGCACACATACAGGATACTTCTTAAAATGGTATGAATTTCCAGCTCAAATGCCATAGAATTGGTAAGTATTTATTACTGCCTTTGTTAGCATGCAATATATTTCCTGATGCATTTGCATGGCAAAGTCTCTGTTCAGAAAAATAAACAGAAACTGCATTGTGATTTTTAAATGCACCCCCCCCCCTTTATTAAACTGCAATCTCAATACCTGATAAGAAGAAAATATTGCAGCAATGCTAAGTACCTGAACCATCTGAAGTGGCTGGCTCCAGCGAAAAGGATCAGCATGAAGAAAGTGTGTGGTTGGGAGAGCTGTTCGAAGACCCGGTAAATGCTCTTCCTGTGATTTCCACAATGCTAGCACCACACACCAAGCAGTTGGTGGTTAAAATTTAAAAAGCGAGACCATAGTGAAGCCTGGGCTGTGATAAGAATCTCTTGTCTCCAAGAGCACGCAGCCTCAGGAGAAAGTCACGCAAGCAATAAGGCTGACAGAGTCTCCGGAGGCTAAGCTAGTACTGTACTCTGAGGGGAGCAAACTAATGTCCTTTCCCAAACGGAAGAACTGAAAACAGTCTTCCTCTTGACTAGACTTCAGAAAGATTACACATTAACAATTAATACACTTTAAATAACACAGAGAGCAGGGTGGTTTACATCATTTCGGATAGTAAAATAGTATGTCCCTGCCAGAAGATCAGCGCCTGAAAACTGATCTTAGAGAGCATTGTTAAGTAAAATTAAACATGCCAGGATGAGTAATTGGTGAAATGTGTTGCTGTTAGTTGTTTGCTGATCAGAGAAGCTCCAGAGCTTGTCACAGTTGCAGGCTGTTTAGTTAAAAATAAACTACCAAGTGTTTAATCCAATCTATTTTGGATACATTTAGGAAGGAGCTAAACATATAATTAACCCAATATATAGTGTAGGCAAATTTGAATAACTATATTACTCTGTATATGTGTTATGTTCTCTCCCACATAAATATAAATAACCCATATTCATGAGAGCTGCTATTCAGTGTATTTTTTAATTCATAGTATAGGTTTAGCAATAAATACAGTTTGCTTAGTAAGACAAAAGGCCTATCTAATTTGTCGTTTGGATCTTATAATATGCAAAAAAATGCCTATGGATCATTCATAAGTGAAATGGAAATATAAAAGTATTCTTCTAAATATCTGAACAGATAACTTCAGAGTTGCCTGAACTGCGAGAGAAGCAGCAAATAGATTTGATAAATAAAAATAAATAAAACTTAAAACATACAGCTGAAACTGAAAATTAGAATATCGTGCAAAAGTTCATTTATTTCAGCAATGCAACTTAAAAGGTGAAACTATGAGATAGACTCATTACATGCAAAGCAAGATAGTTCAAGCCGTGATTGTGATGATTATGGCTTACAGCTCATGAAAACCCCAAATCCACCATCTCAGAAAATTAGAATATTGTGAAAAAGTGCAATATTCTAGGCTCAAAGTGTCCCACTCTAATCAGCTAATTAAGCCATAACACCTGCAAAGGGTTCCTGAGCCTTTCAATGGTCTGTCAGTCTGGTTCAGTAGGAATCACAATCATGGGAAAGACTGCTGACCTGACAGTTGTGCAGAAAACCATCATTGACACCCTCCATAAGGAGGGAAAGCCTCAAAAGGTAATTGCAAAAGAAGTTGGATGTTCCCAAAGTGCTGTATCAAAGCACATTAATAGAAAGTTATGTGGAAGGGAAAAGTGTGGAAGAAAAAGGTGCACAAGCATCAGGGATGACCGCAGCCTGGAGAGGATTGTCAGGAAAAGGCCATTCAAAAGTGTTGGGGACTTTCACAAGGAGTGGACTGAGGCTGGAGTCAGTGCATCAAGAGCCACCACACACAGACGGATCCTGGACATGGGCTTCAAATGTCGTATTCCTCTTGTCAAGCTGCTTCTGAACAACAAACAACATCAGAAGCATCTTACCTGGGCTAAAGAAAAATAGACCTGGTCTGTTGCTCAGTGGTCCAAAGTCCTCTTTGGAAACCAAGGACCCAGAGTATGGAGGAAGAATGGAGAGGCACAGACTGCAAGATGCTTGAAGTCCAGTGTGAAGTTTCCACAGTCTGTGTTGATTTGGGGAGCCATGCCATCTGCTGGTGTTGGTCCAATGTGCTTCATTAAGTTTAGGGTCAATGCAGCTGTCTACCAGGAGATTTTGGAGCACTTCATGCTTCCTTCTGCAGATGAGCTTTATGGGGATGCTGACTTCATTTTCCAGCAGGACTTGGCACCTGCCCACACTGCCAAAAGCACCAAAATCTGGTTCAATGACCGTGGGATTACGGTGCTTGATTGGCCAGCAAACTCGCCTGAGTTGGGGCATTGCCAAGAGAAAGATGAGGGACATGAGACCGAACAATGCAGAAGAGTTGAAGGCCACTATTGAAGCATCCTGGTCTTCCATAACACCTCAGCAATGCCACAGGCTGATAGCTTCCATGCCACGCTGCATTGAGGCAGTAATTGCTGCAAAAGGGGCCCAAACCAAGTACTGAGTACATATGCATGCTTATACTTTTCAGAGGTCCAATATTGTTCTATGTACAATCCTTGTTTTGTTGATTGCATGTAATATTCTAACTTTCTGAGATTGTGGATTTGGGGTTTTCATGAGCTGTAAGCCATAATCATCACAATTATGGCAAATCACGGCTTGAACTATCTTGCTTTGCATGTAATGAGTCTATCTCATATATTAGTTTCACCTTTTAAGTTGCATTACTGAAATAAATGAACTTTTGCACGATATTCTAATTTTTTGAGTTTCACCTGTATATAAAGGATTTTAGTTTTTATTCAAATAATCGATAGTTTCTTTACAAAAAAAATCTTCAAACAAAATTTAATCTAACCAAAAATGTTCAGTTAAAGGTTAATGATAACTTTATACGACTTCACCTTTCAAACATCATAAATGAATTCACTGCTACCGAAGTCAATCTAGAGATAATAAATAATAATATTCTTATTTCTATGCTTGAACTATGTAAGCAGAACAATATAATTACCTCTCAAATTACAATGTTTAAGACTGATATACCAAGCAATAGGGGCATGAGCTCAGGAATTAATGGAAAATTCCAGTTTGTCCATTTAGTACTTGGCCTTCCAAGGTGCTTCCAGAAGGCTTTAAGTATAATTTCTAAATAAAAGGTCTTATTCAGTATCTTTAATCATCAGTCTCTTTCTTTGAAGAACTTTGTCCCAAGGTAAAATAAATTGAGTTTAGTCACTGAGGCTTAAGCTAGTCACTGCTGGCTTATTGATTTCACATAATATTACAACACAAATGTCAACGTAGATAGTGTGAGCAACAATTATACAGGTAATCCTTGACGTACGACCAAAATTGAGCCCAAAAATTAGGTTGCTAAGTGAGTAATTTGTTAAGTGAGTTTTGCCCCATTTTACAACTACATTTTACAGCTACATTTGTTAACTGAATCACTGCAGTTATTAAGTTTGTAATATGGTTGTTAAGTGAATCTGGCTTTCCAAATGACTTTGCTTTGTCATAAGGTCACAAAAAGGGATCACATGACCTTGGGACACTGCAGCTGTCATCAATATGAACCAGTTGTCAAACATCCAAATGTAAGTCACATGACCATAGGGATGCTGCAATGGTTGTAAATGTGAAAAATGGTAATAAGTCTCTGTTTTCAGTGCCGTTGTAACTTCGAGCGGTCACTAAACAAATTGTTCTAAGTCGAGGACTACCTGTATTTTTAAACATTTTTGAACATCCAAATTAGTTTCAAATCAATTTATTTGCATGATTCCTAAAGATTATTATATTATTTAATTATTTAACTGCTACTTAGGAAATAAGCAAATCCTGTCAAACTTTATATTATTTTTTTCCGTTATTTGAATGATCTTGCATCAAACTATAGGCAATCCTCAACTTACAACCTTTCTTTTAGTGACTGTTCAAACTTACCATGGCACTGAAAACAATAACTTATGACCACTTTTCATACTTACGACCGTTGCCGTATGGCCATGGTCAGGTAATCAAAATTCAAAGGCGTGCCAACTGGTATGTATTTATGACAGATGCAGCGTCCCAGGGTCATGTGGTTACCTTTTGCAATTCTCTGACATGCAAAGTCATTGGGGAAGCCAGAGTCACTTAACAACCCTGTTGCTAACTTAACAACTGTATGATTCACTTAACAACTGTGACAAGAAAGGGAGCAAAATGGGTCAAACTCATTTATCAGTCATTTTACTTAGCAAGGAAATTTATCAACTCAGTTGTGATAGTAAATCAAGGATTATGTTTAATTTTTTTGTTGAGAAAGAGAATATATTATATTGAAATATATTCAGAAAAGTCTACGAAGTCTATTAATGAGATATTTTATTTTAAACAATAGCTTTAGGTTTAAAATAACACTAAATAAACTATTTGATTGACCGCTATATCATGCATATTAGAAGAACAAACAGACCTTAGAGAGGTCCAAATCATTGCTCATTTTTATTTTCAGAGATTTTTCCATGCCGTGTTTTCTTTCAATTTCTAACAAAATCGGCACTACTACCATATTTTTCTAATTTACATGAAGTTATTTTGTTAAATACAGCACATCAAGAGACAAACTTGTGCCTTAATACATTTGCTAAACTTTGAACTGTAATGGCAGCTAATTAAGACATTTCCCTTGCTGAAGGATTAATAAATAAATAAATAAAACAATTTACAAGCTATTGCACAACTAACTGAAAGGAGGAAATTGACTGGTTATTTTTCAAACATTCTCTTTAACAGCCAGCAGATGTCAACATAAATCCACTATATGCCTCAACTCTAACTCAGATCTTGCCAGGCTGGTTAAAAACATGATGTTACGAGAAGTTTCTCCCTATCAAGGGCATGCAATCATCTGAATATACAGTCAAAATCTATGTATAATAAATTATTTCATCTTGGAAAATAAGAGCATGGTAAACACTAGATTTCCCTTTTATTTTCTGCATCATGCTACCAGTAAAAAAGTTTCAACATTTGCTTACCTTAGCCTTATTTTTAACTATCTGAATTTCTATTAATGTTTAGGCATAAATAATCTTAATCTTAATTAATCTTAATTATGCATAAAATGTTTCTTTCCATCTAGGTCAAATAACCTACAACCCATATAGAAGCTAAACAGGTGAGGAAAAAACAAATGTACACCTTACTTTCAGTTCAACTATGGTATGATGATTCAATTTTCTTGGTAACAACATGGAAGTGATTACTCATTGCTTTCTATTGGATGTTTGTGCAATGTCTAGTCTATAGCCCTTGTATTTCTGGGCAGTTTACCATGAAAGTACTATCGAGGGCCAGCTTTGCTTAACTTTTTGAAATCAACTGAGATTTTGCTAGCTACTACATAAATACAGTATTCTCAGAAAGTTTTTGTAGCACAAATTCTAAAATCCCTAATTGCCAAATCCTAGAGGTATGTTGTCACAGAATTAGTTAAAAGTCTTTAAATAATTCTATATTCTCTCTCCCAGCCTTATTAAAAACATTACATTAGCCTTCTTCAACCATGTTGAGATTACAACACCACAGATATTCCTAGTTTATCTAGCACGGGTGTCAAAGTTGCGCCGTCACGTTGCCATCACGTGATGTTTCATGATGTTTTTCCCCTTTGTGGAGCTGGGGTGGGCATGGCCTGCATGTGACACATCCAGCCTGTGGGCCACCAATTTGATACCCCTGCAAGAGGAAGGATTTCTCTGAGTGGCCACAACAGAGAGTTAACAGGGCAACAGTATTGTCTTTTTACCTAGCCAATAGCTCAAAGGATTTGGATATCCAGCGAATATGGACATTTGCAAGTATTTTCAGCAATTTCATTGAATCTCCAGGCTATTCTCTCTGGTTGAAATAGAGTGCTTATTTGCCTTGCTACCTCTAAAATAATCTGCTGCTTTAAGATGTAATAGAGGTGGTAGTTAACCCTAATAAATACACTTTAAAAAAACCATAACCTGATCACAGATCCTTGCCTAAAAACTTTTAACTCTGTCTTAGATACATAAAATTTTCCTGGCTTGCTTTACCAGCTCATTCTTTGGGATAGTCCCTAACTGTAAGAGATTGGAAACTTCAGCTGGAATTCTAGGAGCAATTTATTTTACTTGCTGTGATTTAATGGGGCTTCAAGGATTCTACTTTGGAGCTCCCTCCATCAGCTCATTTCTTCAGAAAAATCAGGTTAACTCTTCACCACAGAACCTGGTGGTCTGCCTTTCTAAAGGTCTGGAGAAATGTTCTTTGCTTGTCCAGGCTCTAGTACTTCCTCTAAGATTAGTTGTCCTTGGAGTTCTTCTGGTCCCTCGTTCTGAAATTATTCTATCCTCTTTCAGGGAGCCATTTTGCCTCACTCTGATCTCTCACGTGTTCCTCGATCCCTCTCTCACATTTCAAAATGAACCTTTTTAAATGGAAGCTTTCTTGAAGCTAGGATTCTAAGATGACTTTTAATGTTTACTTTCCTCAAGGAAAAGGAGGAAGGTTAGATTGTTTCCCTGTTCTTCATATTAATCAGAGATGTTTGGGGATGGAATCTATTCTGTTCCTGCCTTAGAGGTGTTTGCCTGTGGGAAGAAGAACTTGCCAGCCTCATTTAATGAACACAAGGGTGTTCATTCGCTACAACGATTATATAACAATTTGAGAATAACAACTGATTCTATTGGTAAGTGACACTGGATGCTGATCATTCAGATAAGGATCTAATAATCATAGCAGGTTCTGCTTGTGTCCAATCCTTCCACTATATTTAAGAACATTCTTCTGTTTGTATTACCTACACCCTGAATCAATACAATATTGTCACATAAAAGGGAAAAACATTTTAATTATGATGGTTTATCATGTTATACTTACTATGAACTTAAGAACCTAGAGATGTACAGTATGCATTTCTTCCCTCCTTTGTATGCCTTTATTCCAAAATTCCATCCATAACAAACAAATAAATATAACCCATTTAGTTGGATAAGAAAAATCTTATTACCTTTCATAAGCAAACCAAAACTATGAGTGAGTATCAAAAGTGGTTTAACTCAGAGAGAGACTTCTAGTGCATATGAAGTGAACAAGTCATTATGTTTTCTAACTATAGCATTGCAGAGAAGAAATTCAAATGAAAGACAAAAATGTCTTTTGCCTGCTGTGTGTAATTTTTAGATTCTTGTCTGAAAGAGAGAAACCAGTTCAGCTGGTAACAAAGGAAACGAAATGGTAATGCTGTTCAGCAAATGTAAAGCTCATTCTCCAACAGTTATTGGATGGCGGGAGAGAGGGAGGGAAGGAGGGATATGTATGTATGTATGTATGTATGTATGTATGTATGTATGTGTCAGCTTTGGAAACCTTATTCAACACTGCCACATAGCTTGAGAAAGTGGGAGGGGGGTGATTTTAGTTGAGTAGCTCTTAGTAGACAAAATAGAAGGCTTTTGTTAGTTCAAGGTCATAGAGTGTGGCGCAGGAACAAAAAGGAACTTACTTTGGGATTGGTTCATGTGATGTGATGATGAGGGAAAAAGGGATGGTTTGTAGTTGGGGACATTGTGGGAAGTCCGGGAAACTTTTAGTTTTGAGATTCCACAGATGTGCCAGGTGCTATTCTAATAAAGGTACTTTTGAGATGATGCCTGTCTTGGAGTTACTGACTGGATTGGAGGTTCCCTAGAATGCTGACAGTATGTGTGTGTGTGTGTGTGTGTGTGTGCGTGTATGTGTGTGTGTCAGTGATATTTTCCTTGATGCTCAAAAATTGCAGAATGCATATTGAATTTCTAATGTTGGATGACACTATGTAAAATTGCCTTTCCCTTCATACTAGATATAGCAGTCTGTATACACATATGCACAGGCAGTCTGTATGTCTGTGCGCATGTGTGTATGCACACATGCAGAATTGCAGATACTGGTGGGACAACATGAAATCACACTTCAGAAAAATCAATCCGTGCTTTGTTTTTGTTTTTTAAAGTGGTGTGAGTCCAGCAATGTGTTATATGTAGAAAATGATACATGCAGTGCATGCGGTGTCCTAATATCAATATCAGAGTTTTAAGGAAGATACCCAGTAATAGATGTATGAAATATTTGTCTGAGAGCCTTGAGAATCACTACTAGCTTGGGATACACTTTGTGCTAAATAGATCCGCTTCGCTGTTCTATTAAAATGGAAAGAATTCAAGGCCAGCATGTTTTTTAACACAAAACTTTTTGTAACTGCTCTGTTCATATATTTCTTCTTAGACACACCTTTTATACATATTTTTTCTTAATTTAGAGCAATTCAATAGCCTTCTATGAATAAATGCTAATTACCCATGCATCCATTCTTCAACACACTTTAAAAATGAAAAAAGGTGACTGCCATTGTTTGTATGCAAATCTCAGCAGGTTATATTATTTTGAGTTTATGACTGGGAAAAGATAAATGCTAGCCAGATATTCTTTGATGTAGAATTTGTGCCACTGCTGAGAGTAGAATGCCCTTAACAGAATCTGCAGCAAAATTAATTCATGTTACTATCACTATTGACAAATAATTAGAAATGTTGCTCTTATTTGGAATTGCAGTTGAATTAATCCTTTGTTTAAATAAGGATAAAGGCATATAAGACTACACAATTCTTATACTGTTAATGTTGTTCAAATCTGAACTTATTTTTGCTTTTATTTTATTATATCTTTTTCTTTCTGTTGCAAACTACTTTCTTACAGTTGCTGCTAGTATTCCCTCCTAAGGACTAGCTTAATAAAAAATAATTGACATTTCTTTAACTTGTTCTTCTTCCATTTTAAATTCTAATAAATGTCCATAAAGTTTTTTAATTACCTTTTCATCAGTACCCATCAGAATTTTATGTAACTCAGTCAACTATCATAAATACCTTCTGTTTTAAAATCTTTATCAAATCTAGATTGTACTTGCAAATATGAAAACCAATTTATTTTTACACCTTGTTCTTCCAACGCTTGCAGAGATTTAAGTTCACCCTTTCCATTCAATATCTCACCATATCTAACTGTTTGTTCCTTTTTGTATATTACTGGATATGAAAAAGCTTCAATAGTAGATATCCATAGTGGGATTTTTAAATAGTATTGTTTTTTTTAATCTTCTCCCAGTTTAAAAACAAAGCCTCTCGAATATAATGTCTTCTAAAGTACCCTTGTGTTTTAGTTCCCTTATACCAAAGGAATGCATGCCACCCCAGTAACAAGTCATGTCCTTCTAAAGTCAATAGTCTACTATTCCTTGGTGTTATCCATTCTTTTACCCACATCAAATTTGCCACCTGGTAATATAATTCCCAACTGGGCAATGCAAACCCTCCTCTTATTCTTGCATCCTGTAACAGCTTGAATTTTATTCTTGCTTTTTTACCTTGCCATATATATTTCAACCCAGTTTTATTTAAATCTTCAAAAAACTCTTTCCCTAATCTAATTGGAATTGTCTGGAATAAATATAAGATTCTAGGCAATACATTCATCTTAACTGTTGATATTCTCTCAATCAGTGATAATTGTAAATTTTTCCATTTTTCCAAATCTGTCGTTATCTGCTGCTTGAGTTTAATATAACTATCCTCCCTCAGTGTACTACATCTTGATATAATGTGTATCCCTAAATACTTAACCTTGTTTGAGACCTGTATTTCTAAAACTTCTTCCAACTCTTTCTTTCGTCTTACTTTCGTCTTACTAACATGTTCTTTGTTAATATCTTTGTTTTATCTTTATTAATTTTCAGACCTTTCCATACTCTTCTATCCTTTCTATTAATTTAGGTGCTGATTCCAATGGATCCTCTAGTATAAATACCAGGTCGTCTGCAAAGGCTTGTAACTTATACTCTTCTTTTTTAATTTTCATTCCTTTTATTATTTCTTTATCTTCTCTAATACACCTATTCAACACTTCTAATGTTGAATAGGTGTATTACAGCAGAGGTGACAGTGGACAACCTTGCCTAGTCCCTTTTCTTATGTCTATCGATTCTGTCAATTCTCCATTTATCAAAACCCTTGCAGTTTGTTCATGATATATTGTCTCAATGGCAGGTATAAAATTTTTACCAAAGCCCATTTGTGCCAATTGTAATAACATAAAACACCAACTCACATTATGAAAGGCTTTTTGAGGATCTAAAAACATCAGAGCCATTTGCTTTTCAGGGTGTGCCTCATACTATTCCAGAGTGTCCAGAATTATTCTCATATTATGTTTGTCTCTTTGGCAGAAATCCCTTTTGATCAACATGTATAAAATTATTTAAGTATCTTTTCAATCTTTCTGCCAAAATCGAAGCAAAAATTTTATAATCTGAATTTAGTAGAGAAATAGGTTTAGGTCTATAGTTTTTAACTTGCTGTGAGTCTGTATCTTCCTTCAGTATAAGTGTAATATAAGCTTCTAACCATGTCTTGGGTATTCTCTTCTTTAACATAACTTCATTCATAACTTCTAATAGTTGGAGGTTCAATACCTCCTGAAAAGTCTTGTAAAATTCCACTGGCAGACCATCTGGACCTGGTGCTTTCCCTGTATTTTGCTTCTTTAGAGCGTCTGTCAATTCCATCATTGTTATATTCCCTTCTAGCATTGTTTCAATGTCTTTGGGTATCTGTGGTAATTTTGCCTTTTGTAAATATTTTTTCTTCTTGAATGTTTTCTTGATAGTACAATTTTGCATAGTAATCTTGTATAATTCTTTTCTTTTCTTCACTCTCATAACAGACAGATCCTTCTTCATCTGTTAAATGACTAATTCTCCTTGATTCTCTTTCCTTTCTAAGTTTATAAGCTAACCATCTTCCTGGTTTATTTGCATCTTCAAAATAATTCTGTTTAGCGTTTTTAATCTTCTACTAGTAAATGCACAGGAATTTATAATATAGTATTAATACTTTTCCTTTGCTACTTACTATTGCTTAGAGTAAAATCTAGGCATAATTTCAAAGTGGCAAAATGTTCATCAACTTCAGGAGAATGTAAGTGCTTGATTATTGGCAAATAAAAAAAACCAGGCAAGGTCAGAGTTAAGTACTCCTAACCTTTCGGGGTACTATTGTGATTGTACAAAATATTATTGTCCAAAAATGGCTCTGAATATTTGCCATGTGACTTTTGGCAGCTGTCTGTTTATTACTATAATGTATCTTATTACATAAGGGATAGGTCTATGTTATTTATATAGCAGTGACTTGTGAAAATTATCAAAATTCTTTAATTCATACCTAGAACATATATATGTTACACTAAGCCATAGTTTAACTTTGGTTTAATGAATAAAGCAAAATTATCTGAAATTATTTATTTATAGTCACAGCAGTTAGTGTTTTATAGCATGCAATGGCAAAACTAAACAAAATCACATTCTGCCTTAGCATGAAGCTTGAAATATTCCATATGCTCCCTAGAGGAGACTAGTTCTGATTTTCTAGTTTAGCTCCTCTTACAAAGCTATTCAGACTAGAACATTCAAATTGCCCAGCTATTAAACTTCAGATTACCTTTTTTTCTAAGTTAAAAGGAAGCACTGCAGACCAGGAATCAAGAAACTTTTCCATGACTATTTCTTTATATTGTTAATTTTCTTAAGCTTCCAAAATAAAAGAGCTAAATATTCCCACTCACATACACCCACAGACCTAGATATAAATACACTAAGACTCTAAAGTATAAATATCAGTCTATAATGCATAGTGTGCTGAAACAACATATCCAGCTCTTAAAACAAATTCCTAGTGTTTAATCAGCAAAATCAGTTAAACAACATATTCTGGAGAAAAAAATATGGCAAAAGATCATTTCGGAGGAGAAGCAGTGATCTAAACAAAAAACAGTGGAGATTAAAGGAAGAAATATTTTGACAAATAACTGTACATAATACTCAGAGGAAGTGAGAAGATGACTGCTTAATGTATAATTTAAATTGGTGGTAGTTATCGATAAAGACTGTTAAAAATGTCATACCTAAAAAAAATCCTAGCTATATGACTTCTCCTCCTCAGTAATATTGTTCCTTCCTTTGAATTTCCGCTGCAAATGCACACTGTTACCAAGGAATACAACATCTGCACTGCAGTATTGACAAGCAGTTTATGGCAGCTGATGCCCATGCAATTATGTTACACTGAAATACCTAACAGAAAAGCTAAATAAATAAATAGGTCCCCAAGAGTAATCTGTGTAAGTCCAATGTTATTTCTGAGATTTCCAAGAAAATATTTTTTCCCTTTTCAGAATAAAGCTCTTTTGTATTTCTGTATGTGAATTAGATAGATAGATAGATAGATAGATAGATAGATAGATAGATAGAAATAATTCTTTATTGGCCAAGTGTGATTGGACACACAAGGAATTTGTCAAATACTCTCAGTATACATAAAGGAAAAGATACATTCATCAAGAGTCAAGAATCATAAGGTATAACACTTAACGATAGTCATAGGTACAATAAGCAATCAAATCATACTAGGAAACAGTCAATATAGATCGTAAGGATACAAGTGACAAAGTTACAGTTATACAGTCACAAGTGGGAGGGGATGGGTGATAAGGAGTGATGAGAAGATTAACAGTAATAGTAGTGCAGACTTTGTAAATAGTTGAACAGCGCTGAGGGAATTATTTGTTTAGCAGAGTGATGGCTTTCAGGGAAAAACTGTTCTTGTGTCTAGTTGTTCTGGTGTGCAATGCTCTATAGCATCGTTCTGAGGGAAGAAGTTGAAACAGTTTATGTCCGGGATGTGAGGGGTCTATAAATATTTTCACAGCCCTCTTTTTGACTCGTGCAATATACAGGTCCTTGACTGAAGGCAGGTTGGTAGCCATTGTTTTTTCTGCAGTCCTAATTATCCTCTGAAGTCTGTGTCTGTCCTGCTGGGTTGCAGAACCAAACCAGATAGTTATAGAGGTGCAGATGATAGACTCAATAACTCCTCTGTAGAATTGTATCAGCAGCTCCTTGGTCAGTTTGAGCTGAGTTGGTGCAGCAAGAACATTCTTTGTTGTGCATTTTTGATGACATTTTTGATATTAGGTGATGTTACTTTGTGGTATTAAATTCTAATCTGGAACTGTTACTGGTTTCTCTTAGGAGAGATAGTATCAACCATGCAATGGTCTAAAAGCTTTAGACTTGTAAGCAAACACGTCTATTGGCAGGTGCATTTGCTTGGTGGAAAGATTCTTTTTTTTCCCCAGTGTATCCCTTAAAGGTCCTTCAATTCTGCTCCTAAGAGTCAAGGGTTTTTTTTTTAATTCATATTTATATGCCGCCCTTCTCCGGAGACTCAGGGCAGCTTACAATTTTTGGAGCACAACCCAATGCGCTCAGCAATAGCCTTCATTCCATTGTATATGCCTGCTTATTACTAAGGCTTTTTGGGCCCCCCAAGCGGCATTTTTACAAAGTCAGCTTACTGCCCCCAACAATCTTGGGTCCTCAATTTACCTACCCCGAGAGGATGGAAGGCTGAGTCAACCTTGAGCCTGGTGGGATTTGAGCCTGCACTAATTGCAGGCAGCTGGAACTAAGTGCTAGGCATTTAACAGCCTGCACCACCAAGGCAAGACTTCAAGAGATATCTTGGGGATGGAAAAGGAAATCCCATTGTATAAGTTGACACTGTTAAAATTCTGAAGGATCTAGCTGAATATGCACCCCTAATAAAATTTCAGCTTCGGAAAGAAGGGGCATCATGATTTTAATGTGCTTTGGATAATAAAACATACAAAATTGGATTGGTCTTCCCTCCCTTTCCTTTCCAGCAAGGTACAGAATTCTGTTTCAAAATCCCTAGGGGATAGTTTTCATATAAAGTCAAGACTAATCTTGGGAAAAGTTTCAAGAGTTACATTCCAATTTTGATAAGACAAAAATAAATAAAATGTGATAGGATTAAAAGATAATGATATTGGCTTAGAAACTAAGAGACTGGGTTCTTAGGCATGAAAACTGATTAAGGTATCTTTGGGCCAATCACTTTTTTTGGGCCCAACTCACAATGGTGTTGTTGGAGGAGGAAGGAATTTTGGTATGTTAGTCATCTTGAACTATATATGAAAAAAGGCAAGATAAAAAATTTAAAAATTATTTTTTACAAATTCCAATTTAAGCAAGGGTGTTCACTAGGCAAACCTTTCCCCTTGACAACTATTCAAAAGTAAGCAAGACATTAATTGATAAGGCTCTTGCCTATATATTTACTGAGAAGTGGGCAGCTGACTTCCAAGTAAGCTTACTACAAATTCATTTTTAGTCTCCTTATTAAACAACTAAGATTCCACATAAACAAGGTAGCAATCTGTTAAGATCAATTCTTTTTGGCCAATACAAACCTCTCCATTGAGGGATTTTTTTAAAAGAACAATTCTTCGATAAACTGGTATTTGCAAAGTGCCGTTGCTTATGTGCTATTTGTATGTTAGTCCACTTAAATTCAATAAGGCTTACTGTTGAGTAAGAGAACAGTGGGACTGCAGCTTTGTTAAAGAGAATTTAAAAAAGCAGAAGCAGAACCAAGCATCTATGACTTCATTTGCAATTTTGCAGTATCTTCTGAAAAAACAAAAACTCCTTCAAACTCTCCCTCGCATCTCTTCTGACCACTGGCTTATAATAGCATTAGGAAAAGTGTGTATATAATTAGTGTCTCATGTTAGATGCATCAGAACTTCATAAAAGATCAGCTGCTATGGGTAAAAATTGGAGGAAGTAATACTACATACATCACCTTCCAAATCTAACTAACAGACAAATAAATACAATACACACACATTTCTTAGTACCAACCACTGCAATTAAAAATGAACTCCAGAGGTCCTGGATAAAAAGGGAATTGGCAATCATCAATTTACAAACAGCAAGGTATTCTTAAACTGTCATTATTGTTTGCTCTTGCCTTTAATCATAGTATCTTCTGAGCAACTGAGAAATTGGCTTCTGGCAATAGCATAAATTCCTACTGATAAATTGGGTATCAAAGGAGCTTCCTAAGAAAAAAGAAAATATGAAGTTGTGACTCCAATTTCTCCTTTTTATTTCCTGGCACTGTATGGGGCCTCGGGAGCTGAACACATTAGTTAATGTTCAGCACAACTCCTGCTTAACAGCAAACACTGGCAAATGTTCTTGTAGTATCTTAAGAGATATTTATCTATCTGAAAAATAAATTTGGAACAAATAATTCTACTTCTGCCCAAAGGAACCTTGGTTTTCCTATCCTGAACCATTATTAAACAACAGTTGAATTTTCACAGGTTGTTTGAAACCCATAGAAAATAGGACTAGTACAGTCTCTAACTACTTTTCCCCCTGCAGACAGACAGAGAATAAATCAGAATCAGAGAAAACATCTGCTGATACTAGATATCCTTTAATCTTCCCGTAAAGCAAGGAGACCCCGTAAAAGCTTTCTTATGGCAACACAAGCAAAAAATACCAGGATAAAATACTTGGATAAAACTGATTTTCTATTGTCTATTGCTTGTGTCTACATTAAATTGAATTCTAACATGACATGATCACTCTCCCCCCACAAAAAAGTTCCTGCAACTTCAACCCCCTCTATCATTTCTTCTTTGTTAGTAAGAATTAGGTCCAGTATAGCTGTCCCTCTAGCTCCCTCCCTTATCTAGGCTGGTCAGGAACCTGTTTGATTTCCCACCTGATGCAGAGTTTGCTTCCCAATTGATGTCAGGGCAGTTAAAGTCCCCCATTACTACTGTGGTGTATATTTGTTAATTGATACAATATATTTGTTGTATATACAGGTCTGGCTACGGAATAGAAACTTGGTTGCCCTGTGGGATGATGAGGGCCAAGAAAAAGATGTGTGTGTGTGTACAATTGTGTTTGTCTTCCTGAATCTCTCAGCAACTTGGTACCATCAATCATTCTGGGATAGGCTGACAAGAGATGAAATGTGTGAGCATTGTATTCTGATAGTTCCACCCCATGAGCTCAAGTCCCACCTTAGCCATGAAAGCCAGCTGGATGACCTTGGGCCAATCATTCTCTCCCAGCCCAACTCACCTAACAGAGTTGTTGCTGAGGGGAAAATAGGAGGAGGAAGGTGTGTTAAATATATTTGTCAACTTGAGTTATTTGTAAAACTAATAATGGTGTGATATAAATAAAATAAAAGACAAAGTTACTGTCCATTTAGGCCATACCCTGCCTGCCCTGGAGTGGTCTGCACTTGCGCTAAAGGAACAAGTTTATAGTTTAGGGAAGCTTCTAGATCCATCATGGACACTAGAGCCACGATGGCGAACCTATGGCATGCATGTCACAGGTGGAAATACTTCCGGAAATACCAGAAGTGACAAAACGGGCCCATTTTTCGGCCTCCAAAGGCTGCAGAGGCTTCCCTCGAGCCTCTGGGAGGCTGAAAAAGGCCTCAAATGGGCTTAAAATCAGCTGGGAGGCATGCACATGCACAGTGCAGGTAAGGGGCAGCAGGGGGTCACATATGCACGCGCAAGGGCATGGGGGGCTCGTGCATTGCCTTCTGAGTGCTGGCACACGAGCACAATTTTCGGCACAGGACCCCCAAAAGGTTAGCCACCACTGCACTAGAGGTTTGGCTGGCTTTGGTGGTGTCATGGCCAGAACTGCTTTTTCAGCTTCAGCTGATTTATCAACTGACATCTTAACTTGGATACAATTACTCATGCTGAAAACTTCCTGATTTGATTAATGCAATGTGGGGCTGCCTTTGAAAACAGTTTGGAAACTAAAATTAATTTAAAATAGAGCAGCTAGACCTTTCACCAATATGGTCATATTATTCTAATTCTTTGTCATCTATATTGGCTGCTGGTTCTTTTACAGAGCCAATTCAAAATGGTGGCTTAGGACCAGATTATTTGAAGGAGTGCCTTCTTCCATACTGCATCACCTACCCGGACTTCATAAGGAAAAAAAAATCTTCCTCAAGGAAAAAACATAGTACAGTTCAGTGGTGGGATTCAAAAATTTTTACTACCGGTTCTGCAGGCATGGCTTTGTGGGTGTGGCAGGGGAAGGATACTATAAAATCTCCAGCCAGAAGTAGTATTTGCCAGTTCTCCAAACAACTCAAGATTTCCACTACCGGTTCTCCAAAACTGGTCAGAACCTGCTGAATACCACCTCTGGTACAGTTGCCTTTTTTTGGGGGGGGGAGCACCTTTGAGTCTAATGAGATCCTTCTCCAGGTCCCCTTATCAGGGGAGAGATTCTTCTGTGATAGCACCCATTTATGGAATTCCCTTCCTAGGGAGGCTTGACTGGCAGCCACACTACCATCATTTCAGTGCCAAGTGATGATCTTCTATTTTCCATAGCTTTTAAACTAGTTTTTTAAAATTACCTGCCTTTTTATTTATATTGTTTTGAAGATTGAAGACTGATTTGCAGCTATCTAATTTATATGATGCTTTTATTTTCATTTATTGTATCTTTTGATTCATACTATATTTTAAGTGTGCTTTATTGTAAAGCTGTAGTAAACAGAATGGCAGAACCTGGAGGCAAAGTGAAAAGGGAGATCAGCTTAGAATTGTTACACAGTCACAAATAACTAAGTCCAACCCACCTTGAATGCTGTTGGTCCTTATCTAACTCTAATCAGCTATCCACCATTAGTTGAGAAGATGCCCTGTGCATAGACTTTAGCAATAAATCAGTTTAATTGAATGTGTGCATCTGGTCTTTTACGCTTGATAAGACTGCTCAGAAAGTTTTAGCTATTAGGCAATTTAATAAATAGATATATAGGCAGATAAGTAAACACTAGATCAACCTCTACTAGAAAGAAGACAATGAAGATACAGGCAAGAAATCTTGCAGATGACAACACTGGCATTAATGATAGAGAGAGTTAAACTTGGCTCTGTCAACTACTGTAGGCATCCAATAGTAGCATACAACCCCAGGAATAGCTGGTGACTTATGGGTGTTCCATCTTTTAAAACTTAACTTTGCTTGCTAAATTTGTCTAAATTCCAATAGATTTTATAGTAATTTGTAAATTACTATAATGAGATGGACAGTACATATAGCACCTTTAATTATAAATAAATAATAAAAAGCAGATCCTTGCTGGAGGAGGAAAGAATTGGAATGAGTCATCTGAAAGACCCTAAATAGCATTTGCAACCCAGATCAGTAACGCAAGAGACAATACTAGCAAACGTAAGTACCCCACTGGTTGGAAACCTGAGAGACAGATAATTGCAGGACTTTACTGAGATCAGGTTGGGAGCATTGAAATGGGAAGTGTGGTGAAGGAAATAGGATTTGTTGTATGAATATGAGAAGTAATTCCTCTAGAGCTGCAGGAGTGAGTGGTTTAATATTAGCAAGAATTGCCAGATTACCCTCCCTCCTTCTCCCTACTCCCCCTTGCAAAACTAGAGTGTTTTAGAGGGAAATGGAGTAAGAAAACAAGGATGTAGGGCACTGGTAGTTTTATTTTCCCCATTTCCTGATTGGCTGCCTAGATAGCCTTTCTATTCAAGGTCTATGGAGGGTAGATATAAGGTCTATGGAGGGTAATATAAAACTGCATCACAGAGCAATGGAGGTAAAGTTGGCCACTATGAGAAAGGATCTAAGGAGAAAAGTACTCAGGGAGCCAGCATAAAGCAATTCACAGTTTGGCTGTTTGGAGCTTTTTCCAGGGCAAGATCTTGCCATATGACCACATATTGGAAAATGTGGCAGTGTAAAGAAACATGTGGCAGTTAATAGATACGAAGTAGGAGGGAGAGAGGGAGAGAGAGGGAGGGAGAGAGAGGGAGAGGGAGGGGGGGAGGGCGGGAGAGAGAGAGAATGAATGAATGAACGAACAAACAAACGAACGAACGAACAAATGAATTCTGGATGTGTATTGTGTGACATTATATCTGATCAGGGGAATGCTGTCAGACAATGTTGAGATGATCAAGCCTGGAAAATAAATTTGGAGAATCATTTTTTCCTAATGATTTCCAACTAAATTTGAAAAATAATTCATTATCTCAAGCTAATTATCTATCATAGACTGATCACAACATCAAAATCAAAATGTATCTTTTTTTACTTTTTTCACACCCGCAGCACGCTCTCTATGCTACTTTTTCCAACCCAACTATTATACCTGACCCAGTCTTGCTTCTTACTCATCACATATTTATGCACCATGCTGTTTTAGCTATGATTAGAAGAAAAAGGGGGTGGGAAATCTATCTACCCTACCTTTTTTGGTGCTCTTTGCTCATAGCCATAATAATAGGGACATGGATGAGAAAAAGCATCCTTCTTTATTGCGCCCAACATATTGCACTGTTAGAGCAGCAAAAACAAGGAGGTAACTCTGCAAGTGAATGAAAAGAAGGGTTTAAACTTCAAACCTGAAAAGAACTTTTGGGAACTGCAAGGCTCATCTCAAAGTAAAGGCAGGCTGTATGAACTACTGAGATTCATAGTACAAAGAAAAAAATATGACATTTGATGGTATCATTACTTTCTGCTATCTATTGCTTTGCTTGGGGCTATAAACGCAGGACATAATATAGTGCATCACAAATATCCAACAATATTTTTGAGGTAAAAGAGGCTATGAAACACTCTGTGAACTGTCACCCCTAGTTAAATAAATATGGGACATATACTTATCAGATTCTCAGTTTGGCTGCACTAAAATGAATACATGAATATTTAAAGACATTATTTATGCCTGTTTTCAAAATTGGAATGCTATCTTATCATCTCTCTTCCATGCTTTGTACTGGAAAGCAAGGTCTGTCAGCAGAATTTATTTATAAGTAATAAGAAATCTCTTATGTTCCCCCCCACACCTTTTTCTCTCTCACACACACACAAATTCATAACTTTACAAAGGCAACAACTAGCACTGGTTCAAACTCCCACAGTCTGGCAGTGCTGATAATGCCAATTTTGCCTTTCAAATTACAATGACAATTTTAATGCTTTGAAATGGTCCTAAGTATCATGTATGAACAAACTGTGTTTACTCACTGGACAGAATTATTCACAAATTGACTTGGATCCCTTTTCTTTTTATTGCTATGAGTTGATTATTTACACAGTGTGTCCCTGCTGAATTGTCTGAACATAGCAATATTGGCTCTAGAAACATACAAGATATTGGATTTAAGTCACATACCATATAAGTTCACAATAAAATTGCCTGATCTGTGGTGTTATATTTAAAAACTATTTGAGATTTAGAGCACCAGCAATGTAATATGGATCATAATACTAAAGACATTTAGAGTTCAATATATCTTTTTTAATGATGAAAACAACATGCCTTAAAGTAATCAAGCTGTATTTCCATTTGTAAGGAAATTCTATCTACTAATATAATGACTGGAAAAAAAAGTATATCTCTGTCATTCAACATCAACACTGTGTGTACAGTTCAGATATGAACAAGTAAACAGCTTTTCTTCATCCATTTTGTATCCTGCTTTTCATATGTTTGACTCCAAAAACATTGAAAAATCACTTTGTCAAAATTGAAAAAACAGTTCCAAATCCACAAGTATACATTGAAAAGTAAAACATTTATGAAGAAAGTCGAAAAATATGAAGAACACACAAAATAAATAATATGAAGAAACCAAAAGTAAAGATAATCATTTATATTACCTCATCAATGGTCAAAAGAAAGATACACTATTAGAGAATGGAATTAAGGCCCAACCTCCCCCAACCCCCCCAAAATAAAATGGACAAGCAGAAGATAGAAATTCTACATTTAGAATGAAACTGAAGCTGAGCAAGGAGAAGGAGAAAAATCAGGTAAGGATAAATGGTTTTAAAAAAAAGATTGAATCATGATTTACAAATGTTAAACGAACACAAGTCATTAAATGAACAGTAATTAATCTTTTTATCTGCAAGGACACCCTAATGTTGTGATGTTTCTTGATATGCACTAACAAAATAAAAAACACAATTATTTGAAACACCCTTAAACTGTGGATTTCTAATCACATTGATTTAAGGGGAATTCTTGAATTCAAGGCCAGGAACAAAAGAACATTCATGTTTAGGCAGGAATGTTTCTCTTATATGCTTGCTGGTTTTAAAATGTAATTATGCTGCAAGATTCAACATTAAATCTTATGCATCTGATTAACTGAGCAAAAATCATGGAATTGGATGGTATAATAGCATTTGAACCAATAACTGCTCCTTAATATAGCACCAGGGAACCAAGATTTCTTATCATTCTGAAACACAGATACTCTCACAGACATGCATACAGCAAACAGCCCAGGTCTGCTTTCTGGTCAGCAAAATAAATGGCTTCACTGTAATACTTGTACAATAAGCTAAGACAAGCTGCTATTTTAATTAATCAAGTTTCATAATTTTAAAGAAAAATAAATAGAAATAGAAATATTTCTTTAGCTATAAGGAAAGAAAAGACCGACTGGTTTCCTCAGAGTTCTACGTATGCTGAATGGATGGCCTCTAGGGAGAGGCAGAACATTTGAATCAGCAAAGGAAAAAAAAACTGGCTCTGAGGATAATAGAAGGTAATTAATTGTGAGAACTAAATGTCTTTCATTTTGGTAGTGCCACAAAACAAATAAAAACATCTGTGCGGTGTAACTAGATAGCTTGTTTTGAGTGCATACCCTCACATGCTCACTGAAACATACGCACACAAAGTATTAGAAGCTTTGTAAAAGGTGTTCAGTATTTTATTACTGTCAATGTCCAGAAAGCCCAACAACGTATGGGTTTAGGGATTCCATTTCAATTTAGCGCCCAAGATTAAATCCATCCTCAATTAGTGCTAAAAGTATGGTGAGACAGGTTTACAATCGATAGCACAAGGATGTATTTTGTTTCACAGCAAATAAAGCAACACCCAGTGAAATAAACTGTTTACTTACAGTGTTAAAGTTTGGGAAGAGCCCAACAGCAGAACTGCTCTCCACGGGGAAGGGCACAAATGATTTGACATCCAGAGAAGGCTGCATCACAAGGGTAGGTGTCCGGACAAGCGCTGGGAGTGAAGTACTATGGCACGTGCTGCCTGCAGAGAGGAAGACTGTTAAAAAGGATCATGACTTTACAGCTAGTCCTTGACTTATGACCACAATTGACCCCAAATTTTTGTTGCTAAGTGAAACATTTGTTAAGTGAATTTTATGCCATTTTAGGACCTTTGGTACTACCGTTGTTAAGTGAATCACTGTAGTTAAGCTAGTAACGCGGTTGTTAAGTCAATCTGGTTTCTCCATTGACTTTGCTTGTAAGAAAGTCATAAAAGGGGATCACGTGGCCTCAGGCCACTGCAACCATCATAAGTGAGTCAGTTGCCAAGCACCTGAATTTTGATCATGTGACCATGAACATATACAACAGTCATAAGTGTGAAAAGTAGTTATAAGTCACTTTTTTCAGTGCTGTTGTAACTTTGAATGGTCACCAAATGAACTGTTGTAAGTTTATTATTTATTTATTTATTATTTATTAATTCGACTTATATGCCGCCCCCTCTCCGAAAGGACTCGGGGCGGCTCACAGCTAAAATACAATGATAACAATAAATAACCTAAAAATATATTAAACAAATTATAAACCGAATTAGAATTAAAACCCCAAAATTAAAATAAATAAACCCCAAAGAGTCAGCACAGCCCAGATTGTAAAAACAGCCAGGTTTTTAACTCATGGCGGAAGGTGCGAAGATTGGGCGCCAGCTGGAGCTCCGGCGGAAGAAGATTCCATAAAGTGGGGGCCGCCACAGAGTAGGCCCTCCCCCGGGTCCCCGCCAGGCAACATTGAGTCGTGGACGGCACCCCGTCTGTGCGCCCGTACTGGGCGGTTGGTATTTGATGCTGGGAGGAGTCGTTCTCGAAGATATCCTGGACCCATGCCATGTAGGACTTTGAATGTTAACACCAAGTTGAGGACTACCTGTATTTTTTTAAAAAAACTTCACCAAACATCAAAACATATCCATGACTTTCAGTAATACATGCTGTTCAAATTATATAGTATCTATATAATTAATCACTTAATGTGATTAAAAATTATTATTTTCTTAGAGAACATTGAGAACTTTAACATGGATATATTCTACAAAGCCAAGTCTTCGGAGAAGGGCGGCATATAAATGTAGTTAAAAAAAAATCATACTGTCAGATGAAAACAAAAAAGCACAAATATTTTGGTCACGGGTTGTTGAATATTTAATCCTTAATTTTGGACAATCACACTGAGCTCAATAATGGTAAACCAGGAATGTTTAAAATGACAGTTTGTCAAACACATCTGGTTTGCTCATCTTTTATTTTTAATCTTTCAGTGTTATGGTTTGCATACTTAAGCCATCACAGGAAACTGATGGCCTTTCCTTTTCCTTCTTAAGCCTCATGGTTTCCTACAAAATCCATTATTTAGATATTGTAGGCATTTCAGATGCTGCTCCAAACATTTTTCTGATCCTTGATGAGTTTGTTTCTCTATTTGATGTTGCTGTCCCTTTCTTTTTTACTCTCTCTAGTTTAATTATTAATTTCATTTTTGGTGTGCTGTAATATAAATTAATATACCCACAGAGACAGACTAGTTCTTTATATGTGTATACAGTATAGTGCCCAATTTATTATGTATTTCACAAATTATTGTCCCTATACATTATTAGTATAATATTTTTAAAGGAAACTAACAATTTTAAATACCTCCCCAATAGCTAATATTGGATTCACCGTCTTGCACATTGTCAGCAGACTTCTATTAGTAATCAGAAAGTCATGGCAATAGCTACCTGCTAGAAGATAAAGGAGGCTTTCTCTGCAAATTAGGTAGGATGAATGCAGTATGGCCAGATTAATTTTTCTAATAATATGGACTTTACAAATCCCAGGAAAAAATACTGATAGTTTACGGTGCTATAGGTACAGATAAGTGTACATTGGTATTCCTTCCAAAAGAAATGGAAATCACATCTTTTTATCCAGATTAATTTTTCCAGTTTGCTAATAATTTGCCAAAGTTACAGCACAGAAAAAAAGAATTACGGTAATAGTAGCCAGTTTACATGCACCCTAACCACATGTTTGCTAAGAAAGGCTCAGCCATGATATTAAAGAAAGGGCCAGTGAAAGGGAGAGGCATTCACTCTTTCAAAAGAAATACTACCTTGGCACCTAGCGAGTAATAGGATAGAGAAACTATATGTTTCTACCCATTTTTATAAATTTTCTATAGAACATTAAATATTTTAATTATTAATTATTTAATTTATTTAGCTGCCCACCTCAACAAATGACTTTAGGTAATGAAGAGTATTAAAAAAATAAAGATACATATAGAAAAATTAAAATACACAATAGCCAAGAAAACCACAACAACCATCAACAAAGCCAAGAGACAGGTCCCTTCACACACTCAAAGTCCACAGCAAAGCATAGAACCATTTTTCTAGATCTTCTGAACAGCCAGTATGGTTGGTAATCTTCAGAGAGATTGTTTCAGAGGGTGGGCAGTATGGCAAAAAAAAGGCTCATCTTCTGGGCCCTGCTAGCTGCCATTCCTTAGCTGATGACACCCAGAGCACACCCTTCTTGGTAAACCTGGAACAGTGCACGTGTGACTGTGAGTAGAATTTCCCCGTTCAGGAACAGGTACAACCGACATACAAGATGTGCAAAAGCCCTGCAAGCCAGACTGCCAACTACTCTTTGAACAAAACTTGTCAGACGAAGAAGGCACCCCTCCCACGCCAAATTGGATGCCGGGTCTGCCTGAAGTAGTGTCATCTCATTCAGAGACAAACATGGAATATCCCTGACACAAGAAAGCTAAATATCCAAAGCCATTCAGTCTTGCTTGGGAGGAGCTGAAGTCTACTACGCCACACCCATCATGTCCATCCAGCCTCCATGCTCTGGGATAGGATGTTCATTGCATGACAACTAAGTAAAGCTGTCAGCAAACTGATGAGACTTCACAGCAGACTATTAGATGACCTCACCCAGAGGCTTTCTGCTGATATTCTGAAAAAGAACTTTTAGAAAACAACTAAGAGTGGAAAATGTATTCAGGAAAGGATTCTTTTGACTGCATAATATTCTGTGATGCATTTGTTTCACATGGTCTCTTTAGATAATGTAAATTAATTAAACATTTAACCAAGGATTGCATTACTTACTATCAGTCAGGTATATGAAAATATAGATTTGATTACAAGTGTTTATCATTGTGTGGCCATAACTAAATGAAATTAATAGTGCAATTGCTTTACAATCAATTATCCAGTTGTCTTACCTCACCCAGATTCATAGCCTACTCTTTTAAAACTCATGTCTATGAATCAATTAAATTATTTCAACAACCACTAAGGCAGCTTCATAATCCATATGCTTTTTTCAGCTCATACTACATCATTCATTATCTTCCTTAATCAGCACATCAATAGAGCCTTGAGTTTTTATCATTCCAATCTAGTAGTCCTCTGCTAAAGTTTTCTTCCAATATTTTTCTCTAACTTTTTTAAAAGATAAGCATAACATCGTTAAGCTAAAATTTCTTGGATTTAACAGTTGCTTTGTTTTCATCAAGAGCTACTCAAACTTACTTTTTCTCTGTGAGATGTCATTTTAAAGCACAGAGATTACTTATGAACTGACAAATTTGATTACATTTTGTTTCTCTAGAAAAATGATATCCTTCATTTCCTTTCCAGTTCCCTGTACATATTATCTGCTTATAGCTCATCAAGTGCTTTTATGCACTTCATATTAAAGGCTTTCACAATGTTAAGTGAAAATCTTAGAGAAAAAGCAATCATTTATTTATTTTATGTATCATATTTATTATTATTATGGAAACTACAGCATGGAAGATGGCTACCAAAATGAATAATTGAAAATTGTTTTGGCACCTCTACCAGGTTGATTCTTGTGAACATTTCACTATAGAAGGTAAATTGTTGAAATACAACTGCCTTTCCTCTCCCATTGTTTATTGATTATAAGCTTTCTTTAAAATCTTTTAAGTAAATCAATGCTTGCCTTCAGGCTCTGATGTACATTGACAGCTTTTCTTAATTATCTGTAAGTTAATTATTAGACAAACATTATAACTGACAGACTCAACCGGTTAATCTATATTGGTGACAGCTGAAAACTTAAAGTTTTTATTTATTCATTCATTTATTTCCCACCTTTATTATTTTTTAAAAAATAACTCAAGATGGCAAACATATCTATCACACCTTCTTCCTTCTATTTTCCCCACAACAACAACCCTGTGAGATGGATTGGCCTGATAGAATGTGACTAGTTATGCATTTGTCTGTCTTGAATTGTATGAATCTGCTCATCATAATATCCTTATTCAGGCATTTGAAAAAATGGCAAAACTTTCCATGTGAGTGACATTGAAAAGTATCCCATGCCCCAGTCACATATTACCTATAAAGTTGTTTAAAGAACAGTATCGACGCATTTGGTATAGATATTCAATAATGAGTTGTTAATAAACAATGACTCCTGTGAAATTCCAGACTATGAAAACATATGGTTCAATCCTGACCAGCTCAAGGTTGACTCAGCCTTTCATCCTTCTGAGGTCAATAAAATAAGAACCCAGATTGTTGGGGACAATATGCTGACTCTGTAAACCATTTAGAGAGGGCTGTAAAGCACTGTGAAGTGGTATATAAGTCTAGGTGCTATTGCTATAATCAAATGATCAAAAAAATATTTTGAAAAAGTTTTTTAAATTTTTAAATGGTCAAATTTTGAATGCTTGATAACCACATGTATTTACAATTGCAGCATCTTGGGGCCATATGATTGCCATTTTTTACCTTATCAGGGGGCAGAGCAAAATCAGTGGGGAAGGAGCATTGGTAGACTTACCTGTGAACGCGCCTTCTCAGATGGTGAAGACAGGATCCATGCCAGGGATGTATTCAACTCTGTTTGGCTATAGACTGAATAGAAAAACTGAAGACACCCCCCCTCCGGGCTACCATCTCCAGTTCTGCATGAAGTCAAGGCTGTCCTATATACGCTGCAAGAGTCCAATCTTTGTATAACATTCATGATTAGTAACAACTTATATTTTAGTCCAATACACAACATGATTGCCAGATTCTAATAAATGGGTGGGACTGGATCCTGTCTTCACCATCTGAGAAGGCGCGTTCACAGGTAAGTCTACCAACGCTCCTTCTCCAGAATGGTTTCGACAGGATCCATGCATGGGACATACCAAAGCAATGTCCGTTGGGAGGGATTCTAACCGTGATGAGACTGATCTTCTGGCAAAACCTTTTGGAGCACTCTCCTTCCAAACGCCGCTTTCGCGGAAGCGAAAGAGTCTAGTTTATAATGTCTAACAAATGGTGAGGGAGTAGACCAAGTCACCGCCTTACATATTTCTTCCACTGAAGCCTGAGTACTCCAAGCTGTTGTAGTGGCTGCACTACGTGTTGCATGAGCCGTGATGTGAGATGGGACAGGTAACCCCTGTGCTTTATAAATGTTAGCGATGGTTGCTCTAATCCATCTGCCTATGGAAGAAGACGACACCCTTTGTCCCAAGTATTTCTGATGATAAGAAATAAACATTGCTTCCATCTTTCTAAAGGAAGCTGTCCTTTTTATGTAGATATGGAGAGCTCTCCTTACATCTAAGATATGCCAAAGTTTTTCTTTAGGGTGAGATGGATTAGGACAAAAATTTGGAAGAACGATTTCTTGCGCCCTATGGAAATGAGAAT
The DNA here is from genome assembly GCA_009733165.1 of Naja naja. NCBI lineage: Eukaryota > Metazoa > Chordata > Lepidosauria > Squamata > Elapidae > Naja > Naja naja. The sequence goes on along the minus strand of CM019148.1, from coordinate 203,985,167 downwards.
TGACTTTTGGTATAAAAGTAGGGTCCAACTTAAAACAATTCGATTGGTGTGAAAAATACAGAGATAAGGTCTTATTGACAGAGCTGCAAGCTCAGATATCCGTCTGGCAGACATAATTGCCACAAGAAAAATTACTTTATACGATAAGTGTTGTAGACTGACAGTTATCAAAGGCTCAAAAGGTGAAAGAGTAAAGGCTTGCAGTACCCTGGAAAGGTCCCATGATGGAAATCTATGAATGACCCCTGGTCTTAAATTTGTTGCCCCTTTAAGGAAACGCTGAATTAAAGGATCTTGTGATAATAAATCCGAAGTGGTACATGAAATTATCGATGAAAGCGCTGCAACCTGTCTACGAAGAATTGCTGGGGCAAGACTCTTGTCCAATCCTTGTTGTAAAAATTCCAAAACCTGTGAGATGGAAGCCTGTCCAGGATCTGAGCCCTTATCCTTGAAACAATTACAAAAAACTCTCCAGGTAGCCTCATAAATCCTAATGGTGGATTGTCTTCTGTCTGCCTATATAGTATTAATAACCTGTGTGGAAAGACGCACCTTTTCTAACAGTCTCCTTTCAAGTGCCAGATGGCCAATTGAAGCCATTGAGGCTCTGGGTGTTGAATTGGCCCCTGGCTGAGAGACACCCGTTCGGGAGGAATCCTCCCCCGACATGACACTGACAAACTGACCAAGTCTGCAAACCGCAGCCTCCTGGGCCAATACGGTGCTACAAGGAGAATATCTGCTTTCTGCTGAAAGGTCTTCCTGATGACTGCTGAGATGAGAGGTAGTGGAGGGAAAGCATAAAGGAGTCCTTTTGGCCACTGGCAACGAAGGGCATTGACTCCCTCCACTCCCCGGGATGGAAACCTGGAGAAGAAATGAGGCAGTTGATGATTTGACTCAGATGCAAACAGATCCAGTACTGGGTGACCAAATCTGCTGGAAATGTCTTGAAAAAGAAGAGGATGCAACCTCCACTCTCCCTGATCTATTGTAGATCTACTTAGCCAATCTGCCCTGACATTATGGGTCCCTGAAATGTGTTCAGCTTTGATTGAAATCAAAAAATTTTCTGCCCATGTACAGAGACAAGAAGCTTCTTTTTGTAATGACTTTGACTGTGTTCCTCCCCGACGATTAATGTGTGCCTTAGTGGCCACACATTGTTAGGATTAACACGTCTTGTCCTCTGACTCTGGCCTCAAATTCCTTGAGAGCTAGATGGACTGCTCTTAATTCTAACCAATTGATATTATGCTTAAGGTCCTGAGTAGTCCAAATGCCCTGTGCTACCTGTTCTTGACAATGGGCCCCCCATCCTGAGAGACTAGCATCGGTAGTTATTGTTGTAAACTCCTTATCTTTAAAGCAGCATCCTTTATCTAAGGCTGAAGAGGTCCACTAAAGTAAGGATATTAAAACCTTGGTTGGCAATCTCACTTGCATGGGAGAGGTGCCTTTCATGGATCTCTGAAAGGGTAATAAGAACCACTGCAATTCCCGAGAATGCAGTCGTGCCCATGGCACTATATCAATGCAGGATATCATTTTGTCTAACAATTTTGATATTTGGGCTGGGGATGCTCTCTTTATGAAATAAAAATGGGCTGCTAGTTTTTTAATGTCCTCTCTTCTTTGTTGAGAGAGAAAAACTAATTCTGATTCGGTATCTATTACTGCCCCTAAATGTAGGATTCTGGTAGACAGTTCCAAATGAATCCTTTCTTGATTAACCAAAAAACCATGAGACTGTAATGTTTGTAAGGTGATGGCTAAATCTCTAATAGCTAACTTGTGGGAGACTGATTGTATTAAAATATTGTCCAAGTAGGCCAGAATCCTAATTGGAACAGTTCGAAGATGGGCTATTAAAGCTGCTAGGATTTTAGTAAATGCTCTGGGTGCCGATGCCAACCCAAAGGGGAGTGCTCTATACTGAAAATGTTGACCTGCATAACAAAATCTTAAATACTTGCGGTGGTGAGGTGAAATTGGAATATGAAAATATGCTTCAGTAAGATCAATTGAAACTAAATAGTCCCCATGTCTCACGCCCTTCAAGATAGATTGAAGCGTGCGCATCTTGAACCTACGATAAATAACAAAAGAGTTTAGTCTTTTTAGATTTAAAATAGCCCTCCATCCCCCTGATGATTTTGGAACAAGAAATAACATGGAATAGAAGCCTTGGCCCTATTGTTGATCTGGGACCGCTTCAATAGCTTGTATTGTCAGTAGGTGCTGGATTGACTCCTCCATTTGTCTCCTTTTGTGTATGTTTGCAGATACTGGACACCTAATAAAAAATCTTGGGGGCTTAGCTAGAAATTCAAGTGCCAGACCTTCCCTTGTTGTCTGCCTAACCCAAAGATCCGAGGTAATTTTCTCCCTTTGGTCTGCAAAACTTTGCAATCTACCACCGACAGGGATATCCAAGTGACTATTTGAATTTTCTAAATGGTCTGTTTGATGAGCCACGGAACGGTCATTTGGACTGTTGTTGAGATCTTGCCTTGTAGTTGCTGCTTGTGGCCTGTTCAAAAGGTTTCCTCTGGCCGAAATTTGCTTGACTTCTTTGACTGGTAGACCTGTAGAAGGGTGCACAAAAAGAGTGTAATAGGGAGAGAATTTGTTGTCTCTCTTCTTTAAGACTGATGGCAATATCTTACGTTTGTCCCGAGATTCGATGAGAACAGGTTCTAACGATGTTCCAAATAGCTTTCCCCCTTTGTATGGTGTGGATGCCAGCTTCCATTTCTTCTTGCTATCGGCCTGCCAGTACCTGAGCCAGAGTAATCTGCGTGCAGCCACTGCCGAAGACATGGCTCGAGATGCGAATTTGACAGACTTCAAAGTTGCGTCAGCTGTATATTCCGATGCAGCTGTAACTTTGTTAAAGTCTAAGTGGGCTCTTATATTGTCTGTTGGTACCTGCTGCTGCATTTGTCTTAGCCATATCATAGCGGCCCTGGTAAAAAAGGATGCCGCTGTGGCAGTTTTGACCGCCTATGCGGCTGCAAGGTGTGTCTTACGTCACATTGAATCAGCCCTTTTGTCCTCTCCCTTTAAGACATCAAGTTCATCACTGAGAGTAGTTGAAGAAGATGCTAAAGCTAACACTGGGTCATCAATCTCGGGTAGCTGTAAAGTAGCTGCTAACGGTGTGTCAACACTGTAAATTTTTTTGTCAAAGGCCGTAATTCCAGGTCCTGAACCGGGCACCTCAAGCTGTCTCTGCACCATATTAAAGAAAATTTTGTAGGAAGGGATGACATCCGCTTCCACTTTTGGGTCCATGAAAAGCACTTCATTACCTACTATTTTGTGAGTAGCACAAGGCGTCTCTTTGTTAAATTCTAGACCGGTTGCACCCTTGGCCTTAGCTAATAATGCTTTAAATAAATGTGGTTTAAACAGGCCTTTAGTATCAGATACCTCTGGCTCTATTTCCTCCTCTGAAAGGGAATCTATTTCCCCTTCCTCTACTAAACAATCGGAGTGTTCATCCTCTGAAGTGGCAGGAGAACATGTTCTGGTTCTAAGAGTCAGTCCAGGAGGATGGGAATGTTTTCTACAATGGAGGGAATCTACTCTCGAATCTGCCTGCATAGCATTAGTCATCTGAAATCCTCCCATCATTCCTTGCCCAATCAGTTGTGTGAACCACTGCTGGACCACCAGAGGCATCAATTGATCTTCTGTTTTAGTGTGTTGAGTTTGTACAGGTCCAGGTAATGAATGAGCCATTAGTATAGGATTACTCCAGTAAGAACACCCTGGCATCCCAGAATCCTGTATGTTAGTAGCTACTTGGCCCAAATTATCCATGTCAGATTCCACTTGAGAAAAAAGTGACTGACTTGTACAATTGGGAGGGCTTAATCGCAATGAATTCACTTGATCTTTTGAAGTCTTTTCTATTTGCTTTGCCAATGTACTATGTAGTCTGTGCTCAGCCTGGCCATCAGCCCCGGTCTTTCTGTTGACTCTGGCCTTGGCTCTGATCTTGTCAGCTGCCTCCTGTACCGATCCCTTGGTTTTACAGGATCTTTTACCCCTACCTTTGGGCTGAGTGGCAGCGGTCTGCTGAGGAGACAGCACATTGGCAGAGTCCTCCATAATATCTGAGAGAGATCGAAATAGCACCCTGACTATAATAAATAAAATTAGAAATAACAAATAATTAGTGTGTCTTTATCTTATGAGAAAATTATCCAATAACAGCATTAGTCTATTTCGGTAACTTTATGCCTGAAAACAGAATTCCGCCAATAATTAGGATAATTAGTTAGCTTAATGTTCAAAATTTCTCCAGGATAAGTCTCTATGAGCAGCCATTTTTGGTCATGAGGCACAGTGGAAGCTACTAGAAAATGGCCACCTTTACAAAATGGCGTTCCTGCCAATTTTAACCATTACTGGGGCCTCTTTGCGACAGGCATTACAGCTTTGCTAAGGCTAGAAGCTGGTTACCTTTACAAAATGGCACTCCTGCCAATTCTGACTGTTGCTGCGTTAATTTTTACCATTGCAGAACCACATCGTGACAGTCCCAACAGCTCTGCTTAGAAAGCTCTTCCTTACTGGACAGGCTGTCTGACAGGCTTTTCGCTATGTAATCTTTCCAATCACGGTCCAAACAATCTCACCTTCAGTTGTTCGTCGCGAGGAGGCTGCTCGGCGTTAAGAAACAAGGCGAAATAAATCGCCTTTTGTGCTCGAGCTACTGAGCTCTCCCTTATATGGGCAGGCTACTGAGTCAGCACAAGGTATCACTTCAATGCTCCCAAAACCCTATTCCAGGTTTTTGGGGATGATCCTGTAATCTCCGAGCTGAAGAAGCCTTTGTAGATGCAGAAGCTGTGAAATGAAGGCTTGTGATACCAAAAGCATCGAGGCTTCGAACAGCCTATTGTGCTGATAGTCCTGTAAGGACTGTTGTGTGGATAGTCCAAAATAACAAATATTAACAAAAAAAGGTATTACAAACACCCCTCTATGTGAAAGAATAGAGGAGCAAAAAAAATTAAGCGTCTATTCTGCCGAGACTGAATAGAAGAACTGGAGACGGTGGCCCAGAGGGGGGGTGTCTTCAGTTTTTCTATTCAGTCTATAGCCGAATAGAGCTGAATACATCCCATGCATGGATACTGTCGAAACCATTCTGGAGAAAGCTGGATTCAATTAATCACTGGGTGATTCACTTAATGACCTCAGTAACTTGCTTAGCAACTGCAGCGAAAAAGGCCAGAAAATTGGGCACAACTCACTTAACCACATGACTAAGCAATGGAAGATGCAGTCCCAATTATGGCTGTGAGTTGAGGACTAAGTTGTAGAGAGCCAGTAGTTTTATCTGAAATATTGCCTATTAGAGATCAAGATAACAAAACAAATTCATGTTATTCAAGGTTTTTAGATGTTTGAGGAAGCACACCCAGAGAGAATGAGTAGCAATTTAGTTCATTTTTAGTTCATTTTTTTCATTTTTCTTAGAAATGAAAGAATGGCAGAAACTCACAGTACATTTTCATCACCATCTATATCGTGCCCACTCTATGTATAGCGGCCAAAAAGAATAGTCCTGAGGAACAGAAAGAAGAGCTGAACCAAGACAGTGGTGAGATAAAAGGAATTTGAGTCTAGTCTAGAACACCATTGGAACTTGAGTAAGAGTCTCAGAAAAGATTCTCCCGAATTCAGACTTGCAAGATTGTTACTATAACCTTTTAATAAAAGTAGTATTAGTTTGCGTGCATTTGGGTTCCAAGTTTTTTCTACCTTGGAGGACTGACAGCATTTGCTAAAAAATGGAAGTATGCCCATTTGCCCCATAAAGTTGGGAAACTCTGATTAAACAATGTTTTATCATCTCTCTTCAAAATCTCAGAAGAATTTCAAAATTCCTGAGCTGTTTCTTAACAGCTTCAATACATTTACATATCCATGATGAATTATTTATTTATTTGTCTAATTTACATAATAGTCCACTTCACAAAGCAAGTGACCTTGGGTGTGTGCATGTGTGTGTACAACTAAACTAAACTAATAATACCTTAAACATAATCATTATTAATTATTAAAAACATTTTAAAACCATAAAACAAAGAAATAGTATTAACAGTAGAGTGTTAATAATAATGTCACCTCATTTGTACACCCATTCCTTAGGGCTCCCAGTCTGCTGGCCTAACCAGATCTTGAGGACCTTCAGAAGTTAAAGAATGATGAGCCCATCCTTATCTTAAGGGGCAGAGATTCTACAACATGGTTACCAGAGCAAAAAAGGGTCACTTTCTACCTGGTGCCCAATTAATGTAGCTCCCTGGATGACAGGACCTGCAACATGCCCTCTCTATTGGTTCTGGTGGGTTGGGCATATGAAATATGGGAGAGGTGATTCCTTAAATAGCCTGGTCCCATACCATGTAGGGTTTTAAAGGTCAACATCAGCACCTTGAATTGGATCCAAAAACAATCAGGTATCCATTGCATATTGCAAAGAAGAGATGTAACGTGTGTTCGCATAACTGCGTGTGCTGCTGCATTTTGCACGAGATTACGTTTCTGGATAATCTTCAAGGACAGCCCCATGTAGAGTACACTGCAATAGTCAGGTAAAATAGTGGGTAAATGAGGACTCAAATTGTTGGGGGCAATATGCTGACTCTGTAAACTGCTTAGAGAGGGCTGTAAAGCACTATAAAGCGGTATATAAGTCTAAGCGCTATTGCTAATAGTCCAGCTGGGGAATGACCAAGGCGTGAGTGACCCTGGATAAGTCCTTCAATCTAGAAACAGGAACAACTGGTGCACAATATGATGCCCTCATAGCTGCAATTGTCACCTGCTCATTGAGAAGGAATCATGAATCCACAAATTGTTTGTTTGGGGCAGTGCAACCCCATTGAGTACCAAAGTTTGCATAGAAATGGAAGGCCTTAAATTATGAATATGTACTGTTTAAAAAAAACAAATGAGGGAATACTATTATTCAGGGGGTGGGGGTGGCCCTTGCAGCACAATCCTAAAGTAAGTATTAACTTACTGCACCTGTGTTTGGTTGCCAATTGCACAGTGGCAGATTGGACAGCACTCCAGAGGGTTGACGTCATTGCCCAAAGGATCATTGGTTGCCCTCTCCCCTCTTTATAGATTAAGAAAGTTCAAAACAAAGATCCATCTTATCCTGGGCACCTTTTTTTTGAACTATTACGATCTGGCAGATGGTACAGGATAATAAAAACAAAGACAAATAGGCTGAAAAAACAGCTTCTATCCCAGGGCTGTAACTATATTGAATTCTACTGTATAGTGCAATATTAATGCAATATCGGGTTTTCAATTCAATTGTATAAAATGTGAAGGATGTGTATTTGTGTTTTATTTCTATACTTATAATGTACATTGAAGATGGCATTTAATTTCATTGTATGAGGTGCAATGACAATAAAGTAAACTGAACTAAACTAAACTACACTTACATAGTCAGAAGAAAGGATGCTTTCACAGGAAGCTTTTGTAATACAATTGTTTTGATGTCTTTGTCTTGTTTGTTCATTTCTTTAGTGGATTTATATCCTATCTTTAATTCAGGAGCTCAAGGCAACATATATAAATCCTTTCCTATAACTTTTTCAAAGTCACTACCCTCCTCTCTGTAGTATCCTGAGCTAAGAGAAAGAGACTGGCCCACAAGCACCTTTGAGGGATGAGAGTGGACTTGCACTTGCTAGTCTTCATTACACCATGCTAATTCAGAAGAATTAAGAAGAATTTGTCATATCTGATAGCAGTGGCACATAGACTTATATACTGCTCCATAGTGCTTTACAGTCCTCTCTAAGCCGTTTTACACAATCAGAATATTCCCCCTAACAATTTGGATCCTCATTTTACTGACCATGGAAGGATGGAATGCTGAGTCAACCCTGAGCCAGTCAGGATTGAACTCCTGGCAGTGGGCAGAGTCAGCCTGCAATACTGCATTTTAACCACTGCACCACATGTTTGCCTAACACTTGTTTCTACCTTTTTTCCTTCCATAAAAAATGGGTAAAAAAAAAAAGCAGGAAAGATAGATGTTAATAGTCAGAGTCACGGGCACTTGATCTGAAAACAGCATTTCTCAGACTAAAGTTGTACATTATGCTATGCTATGAATGGAATAATCAACAACTGATTGTTGATACTATACTTTCGATAGCAGTAGCACTTAGCAATAGCACTTAGACTTACATCCCGCTTCACAGTGCCTTATATCCCTCTCTAAGCAGTTTACAGAGTCAGCCTATTGCCTCCAACAATTTGGGTCTTCATTTTACCCACCTCATAAGGATGGAAGGCTGAGTCAACCTTGACCCTGGTGAGACCCGAACTGCCAAACTGCTGGCAGCTGGCATTCAGCACAAGTAGCTTGCAGTACTGCACTCTAACCTCTGTGCCACCGTGGCTCTTAATCATTTAGAAACCACAAAACTCATACACTATATTAAACTAAGGGTGAAAGGTGCCACTGCACATGCATGCCATAGTACAACATTAAAATGATGTCATAAAATGGTTGAAGTCTCACAAGATTGCCCTATCTTACATGATTTCAGCATTCTTACCCTGAATTCCTAACAGGTTTTGCCATTCTCATTTGAAAGTCTTGCACAATGTTCAATAAGATTTTCTTCCAAATAAATGTATGTTAAGATCTTAACAGATTAATGTTAATCTGTTAACAAAAGAATGTTAACAACATTCTTTTATTCATTTATTATCTGAGGTCACCATCAAATAAGTCCTTTTCCTCTTCTCTCAAAACATTCCTGTCAGTTGCACTGGATTAAATATGACCAGAAGGGCTGACTAAATCTACTTCCGTCAAGAATCATCACATCAAAAACAGAACCATGCCAACATTTCCTCTAAAGGTCAGAGACATTTACACCAATGCCAAATCAAATTTGTATGCAAACCATGTCTAAGCAAGGAACAACACTGACATAAGAAGGATGTAGCTGCCAACATTCATTATAATTATGAACTTAACAGAAGTTTACAATTTAATTAGCCCTCTAGTGATCCAAGCAATTTAATGCATAAAATAAAGACTGCATTTAATATTTAAGTATTAGTCAATCTCAGGAACAAATATTCATTTATAAATTCTGAATCCTGCCTTCCCTAAAAATCAGTATTGTTGGACTGAATATTGCCAATAATGTAAAATGCTGCGTTTCCCCAAGTTGTTTGCCCATTTAGATACGGTCTAAAATGAATATGCTTTCCTTAAAGACCTTTAGTCTTGAAAAAGTCTTTTGCATTGAAACAATTAACTTTGGAATAGTAATATTCCAATCATGGTGAACATCCATCTCTATGGTCACTGAGATGACATCAACTTGATGGCACATAATCAATCAAGTAATTGTATTCAAAAGAGAACACAGTATTGATGCAGTTCTTCAGTTGCAGAAAATATTAGCCTTATTTTTATTTGCTAATTTATTTATCAAATTTATTTGCCACTCATCTCGCAGTTCAGGCAACTCTGAGTGGTTTAGTCTGCCTCTTGATCCCTTTCCTGGAAAGGAAAACACTACTGTCCCTTGTCATGTGTTCTTCACCCAAGTACTACAAAACAACTGTGGTGAGATATTGATGAGATCAAGATGAATTTGGAGGAAAAAATTAGGTTATCTCAGTTCATAAAAAGTTTTTCAACATCCGCTTTAAAAGAACAACTGTCACAAATCTCTCCTTCCAAGAACAAATCCTAGATCTGAAGAGGAATCAGTGAGGCCTGGATGAAACAGACCGATGACAAAATGTTGTGTCTATGGATGTGCACTTCATCTAGATATTATGTTATACAGATAATGGGTTTTAAATTCTCAAACTATGAAATACAAAGGAAAAGATTTCTAAAGTTCAATGCACAAAATGCAGAGATGTATGAAATGCCACGATAAATGGAGAAAATATATCAAAATGATAAAACTCATACGTCAGAGATGAAAGCTTGTTTTCATTCATCATTCTTTAACTTTGGTTTAAAATCCACCAAAGCATTTTCTTGAATTTGTGTTAAGATAAATTTGTGTTTTTCCAGAATAAATGGGTAGTCCAATTTTATAACTCTTGGCAAAAATATAAATATAATGGCATCAAGTTTACTAATAGGCAATTTTAAATATCTTTTAAAAGATGTTAAATCCATATTGTAATAGGAATGAGGAATGAGTATTTGGCCTACAAAGGTCAACATTTGCACCTGATACATTTTATATTTAATAATATAATTAAAAGTAGCTGAAGTTAAAATTTGGTTTTACAAATGTTTTTTAATTCACATAGAGTGAATTAATAAGAATCAGGAGATACAGAGAAAAAAACCTCACAGATATGCACCCTGATCTTATCAACTGACATGACCTCCTTGGAAGGGAGGAAAAGAGCAGTGCTATTGGAATGTAGGCATTTTCAAGAAGCTTATTTAAATAAACAAGATGAACTAAGATGCCAGTTTAAATAGAAATATAAGTAGCCAAACGAAGGAAATCATGTCAGAATGACAATCCATGAGACTGCAAATTTTTTATTTCAATAAGCAACCTAGCATTTCCAGAGCATTGGCGAAAATATTTCCAATCATAGCATATAAAATGAAAATTTAAAGAAATAGTTCACAAATTTGGGTTCCTCAGTTTTTTTAGGAACCAGAAAAAGCTTTCAGAAGGAAATAAGAAAAAAAAGAAGCATGGATGCAGACACATGTCTATCTATATCCCATTTTACCTATAGTTTCATATCTTCAGTCCTGAGAATGCATCCATCTCAGTACAATTTCATTTGTGACACCTTAGGAAATGAAGAGAATGCCAGTGGCTTCTCATTTCTTGGGTTAAGGGCTTTGTCTTCTATAAGCTGACCAAGTAAGGGCGGGTGCTGAAAGCAACAGAATAAAAGAGCTCCTATGTTTCAACATACACTATTTTAACAACAATTTTTTTTGGATGAAATGGCATGAAATGTGCAACAATTTTTGAATCAACGTACCTCAAATGGGCTAACTTAAACAATTCCTCAAAAATCTGGGATCATGACTCCCATTGGACTGAAATTTGGTAAAGGTGTGGCCGCTTCAGCACTGCCATGCTTTCTGACTACAGTTATCCCCGCCCTCCTTCCCACTGCCTCATATTTCTCTCTAACTTTTGCACCCAATTGGCTAATGGCAAGAACCAATGGGCACTGAGTGGAAATTTGAAATCCCTTAAGGGCAATGGCCAGAGAGGGAACTATGAGGGAATGATTCAGCTGCCTGTCAGCAAGGCAGGTCTGGCTGGGGAACACTGGCCCTCTTCCCTCTGTAGAGGGAGGGGGCCTTGGGGACATGCCAGGATGGGGAACAGGGGATACAGTTTTCCTTACAGTCTGCAGCTCTCTTGGTTCCCCCTCCCCACAACAAAGTGGCAGGCAGTTCCATGGCTCAGAGAGGAGGAGGAGGAGGTGGAGGCTTCATTGGGGCTCTCTTGAGGTGGTGAGAAGAGAAACAGTGCAATCCTATATTATATGTAGAAAGAAGAATGATCCAACAGGACTGTCTAGTTTTCTAGTTACAGCACTAAACATGGCACTTACATTTTTTCATACACAGAGGAACAGAATCTGGACCGCTTAATGTTGCCCCCTAGGGGAAACGATACTACAGTTAGATTGTACCCCTAAAGGTGATGCTGAAGATTGAACCTTCTTACAAATCATAATTCATTAACTGTGATTCACAAAACACACATGAGGATTATCTCCATGCAGGGCTTTAAATTTCTGATGCGATATGTATGACCTAATTTTTTACTTGTTAAGCCACTAGAAAAGCCAGTGTCCTTACTAGGGATCTAAATTAGGATAGCAACCTCTTTGAAACCACACCCTAAGATGTTCAAATGCTAGTTTTTGCATGCCCAAGGAGATACCCATTTCTGATTTTAACATCACACATATTTAACTATATTGGAGATCACTCTGAATCCATTATCTGAACCCAGAATTAAGAAGAAAAGGTAATGTAGAAGTCACAGTTGTAAATCATAATAGCTAGGCAGCTAACTGGTGCAATATATATGGATCTTATAATACCTAAAGTGAAAGATTTTCAGTAGTCGCTAATTGCTTTCAAGCACAATTTAAAGTTAAATGTTAAAAGCCCTAGATATGGTCTATATGAGGGACCACATGTTTGTTTATGAAGAACTATATAAATGGTCAACAGAAAGACTTATCTGAAGTTGTTCCTTTCTCCAACATGGGAGATAAAGATTTCTTGAATTGTTTCTAGGCTGGAAGCAACTTTTTCAATTAACAAAATTTTATGAAAAGACACATATCATTTGCAAATTGCAGCTCACTTCATCAGATGCAAGTTTATTGGGAATTGCATTTGCTTCCTATTTTTTCTGCCTTAAAAAGGAAAGCAAGATGCATTTGTTTCACAGATTTTAATCACCATTTAGTTTATTTACTACTTTTATTTTATTATTTTAATGTTTGTTTTTTGGGTTCTGTATGTTGTTAACCAACTTAAGTACTCAACAGAGTGTAAAGACAGACTATAAATAATTTTTCAATGCTTACTGAAGCACATACAAGTTTAAGTGCAACCAGCTACTTATATTTTAGTGTTGTTATCTAAAGATATATAGCTGTCAGGAATTGTTTTGGCCAACTAGCTTATAGCAAATCAATCTTATTGTTGTATGCTGTGCAGAGTCTGGTAAAGTAGGTGGCCTATAAATTATGCAGTATGAATAAACAAATAAATACATTTCATGTGGCAGGAAAACAGTTCATTTAATAAAACTGACTATCACTTTTTAATGAGATTTTTGGAAATGATCATGCTTGTGGTATTTTAATATTTCTAATATTATTATTAAGACTGTGTAACACTTTGGACTCAATCTTAAAAGGTGTTCAAGAACAAAATATAATTACCACACCTTCACGTGACCAAACATTTTCTCTTGATCACAGGGCAGCTACAAACAGTAATTATAGGAAAGATATGGTTGTTTTAAAGTATTGCAAGTGATGCTTTCATATTCCTGTGAACTCTAAAGCAGGGGTATCAAACTCAAGGCCTGAGGGCTGGATCTAGTTCGTGGGGTGCTTAGATCTGGCCCGCGGGGCTGCCGTGGAAACAGTGAAGGACCAGCCCGCAGTCCCTATGTCAGTTAAAACGGAGCTTGGGAGGGCCGCAGGCAGCACTCCTAAGCTACATATTCACCAGCAGAGGGTTACAGGAGGCCATTGCAGTCAAAAACGGAGCTTGGGAGCCCATTTTCACTGGCAAGAGTGCTCGGGCCACCACAGGCACCTCCAACATGAGTGACATCGAGCTGACCATACCCATCCTTGCCATGCCCACCCTGGCCCCCTGAGGTCAACCACAACCCTAATGTGGCTCTCAATGAAATTTGAGTGTGACACCCCTGCTCTAAAGAATCTTTCAGAGATAAAATCTGAAGCTCTGTACAGCCCCACTTTATATTTCATTTTAAATGTACTGTTTTGACGTCTGCTATTTTGACATTTAAGGGGTTTGCAATCATTCTCTTTTTAATATTTATTTTGTAAGGAAAAGAAATTCCCCTTAACTGTAAAACATTAACAATACAGATATAATTGACTTTTTTTAATATAAGCAATTTCATAAATTAAGAAACAGTCCTCATTACATTTAGAAAATATATTGTATAAGTGCAATTTGCTCATATCAGGAAGTCACATGAACACATTTCTTTAGTTATAAATCTGATTTCTTAGACTTTAAACAGACAAGTCAATTTGTTCAACTAGGCAGCAAACTTGGATAGTTCAATTCCTTAAAATGCACGCACACACGCACACATCTGTAATTACTAGCACTTCTGCAAACATCACTAAACTTGCACATAAATATCAAAGCACCACTCGTTAAAAAGAACTAAGCAGCAAAGCTGGAAAAGACTCACATCCAAGAAGCAGAAAAGGCATTGCAGAAAGGGCACTCCCTCCGTTGGGTATCCTTAAAATGTACTAGATTACATGCTGAGTAAGGATGAAGAGCATCAGGCTGGTTTCACACATCAGATTATGGTTTGCTGAATCAATCACACTTGGCAACAAGTGAACACCGCAACAAACAAGCAAATCACAACATGACAAAGCACGATATGCAAACCAAACTGTAACCTCTCTGATTACCTGAATGGGGGGTCTTGGGATCTACAAAACAGATTCAAATTAAAGTACCTGACAGTGGGAGATGGAATTTTCCTCCTAATTAAAAGTGTAATACAATTGTTTGCTTATTTAAAAACACCTGATGCCCTCCCTAGGGTGTTCCACTGCATACTAGATTGCTGAAACGAAGACAGTCTCTACTTTTAAGTGGAATTTTCTCTGCCTCTACAAAGCTTAGCTTTTCTTACTGCTTTTATTAGTTCAGTTAACCATAACTATGCTATACAGACATTTAGGGGGGACTGGACTTTTTTTTATTCCCATACAAATGCAAAAGATTTTGTCAACATATACCTCACCAGATATCTTGCTATTTTTAAACTCATAAGAATGGTCATGCAAAATTTAGCTGATTTATAACTTAATTCCCACAACCCTGCTTGAATCACAATATACTTTATGATGTAAAGTATCCATTTAGAATGGATTAGATCTGTATGCAAGAAAGCAGTTTTACCATATTTCTTCTTCAGGATAGAACATACAAGAGCTGTCTCTGGCTTTAGGTACCAGTGTGGAAATACATCTACTGCAAAGAAATCTACATGTTCATTCCTGATTTGGCAAGTGAAAATAAAGTTACAGTCAATAAACTCATCTGTCACTGCTAAACCCAATAAAGGAATGTCACTGTATTTTAGTCACAGAATTACCCCTATCGGTCCCTCAAATTCCCACAAATTGAATCAATGACAAATTGTCAAATTTTCTCCTCAAATTCATACATTGTTTAAACAAAGGATTTTAAGACTTGTAAGTGACAAGGACTTGTGAAATGACAATGATAACAACCTGATCTGTATTCTACTGCATTGTATTACAGTATTATAATTAATAATTTTGTTTGAAATAATCTTGAAAAATATGGCGGAATCGCTGATCTTGGTAACTATCGCCTTCTCTGTAAGTTGATTGCTTTTCATGGTATTGCTTGATAAATTAGTCTAATCTTTTCAAAAAGAAAGCATGTTCTATAAAATTACCCTAATCCTGTTTATTTCCCTTTAGCCAAGTAATTTCTGTGACAGATTTAGTTGTTGTTTGTTTTGCAACCTTATAAAAATGGTAAAACAAAGCAAAAACAAAAGGAAGGAAAGCCTAACTCTGTGTTCTAAAGAGATACCTTAACGCTTGCCTTAGTTATAAGATTATAGACCATGATAAGCAATTAGGCATTAGATGTGCAACTACGTATCTAACATAAATAATGCCTTCATTTCACCACCGTGCTTTTGTGAGGTTTGGTGCTAAGAGGCGTCAGGAAAGCGATAAGCCTGAACAAATCCTACTCCCTGACACCACTGCTTAGCTCTTAATTACAGTTGAGGAGACAGTTTGCAATTTGATTCGGGAAAGAGAACAGCCTACCTGATGACATCACGAGACCAAATATAACCTAAAGGCTGCACAGTTGAACATTTTAATATTGTTTCTAAAAAAGATCAGAGCAGCTAGAACTTCTACTCCTCCTTCCCTTTGCTTTGCCAGTAAGCAATCACCTTCTGGGTAAAAGTGGTGGCAATGCTTTCGGAAGGTCGCAGTTACAGGCTTTAGCTTTGGAATTATTTTAAAAACTTCAAACAAGCATTGAAATTACAGCTTACAGTTGAGTGAACTTCTCTATATAGGAACACCAACCCGTTCAGTTTATATTGACATCTGGCAATTCTACATTTCCCAACAATGGAAATAATTTCTTGAATATTCAGAATGGAGGTTGAATTATAACTCAGGGGCTAGGCCAGAGAACAGCTTCTTCTCAGGGTTTTGTACAGGTCCTCGACTTACAACAGTTCGTTTAGTGACCGTTCAAAGTTACAACAGCACTGAAAAAATGATTTATGAAAAAAAAGTGATTTATGACCACTTCTCAACTTATAACCATTGTGGCATCCCCATTGTCATGGGATCGAAAATTCGGTTGCTTGTCAACTGGTTCATATTTATGAAGTTTGCAAAGTCCTGGGATCATGGGATCCCCTTTTGCAACCTTCTTGCAAGCAAAGTCAATGGGGAAGCCAAATTCACTTCACAACTCTGTTACTAACTTAATAGTGTAACTGAAGTGATTCTCTAAACATCTGTGGCAAGAAAAGTCATAAAATGGGACAAGGCTTGCTTAACAAAATGTCTCACTTAGCAACATAAATTTTGGGCTCAACTGTGGTCATAAGTTGAGGACTACCTGTATTCCATTTTGATCATGCATATTTGGTGATGTGTGTGTATGTAATGAGTATGAAAACACTGCTTGTACTTGAAGCACTGTGGTTCTTAAGTTAAGAAGAGACACTCGGATACTGGCCCAGTCTTCAAATTATTTATTCTGATCAGCATTTTAAGGCAACCTAATAAAACCTAGGTTACCCTAATTTATACTATTCTGCCCATTTATTTATGCAATCCTGCATCATCATTATTATATTGTCAACTCTGAAGCGAACCTGGCTGAAGCCTTCTTGTGCTGCCTCATCGTTGCCATGAAGCCTGAGAGGGGGAAGAGAGGGGGGAAGTAGATAGCCCAGCCAACAGTCAAAACAAAAAGTTTTCATGTGGGAACCAACGTCATCATAACAGGTGGCTGCTGAAGGAGGAGAGGAGCCTGCTAGCTATATTCATTGGACAATGTGACCAGTGACACCTGGGAGCGGGGATTTTTACTCTTTCAATTAAGTGAAAACCCAGGAAATTTTGGAGTTGGTTTTCACCGGCTGTGCCGATATGATGTATCCAACAAACATGTTCTTTGAGAAACCCAGGGGTGTGATTCAAATCTCTTAACAACCGGTATTGTGGGTGTGGCCTAATTTGTGGATGTGGCTTGGTGGTCATGTGATTGGCTGGGCGTGGGTTGCTGGCTGGGCGTGGCTTGGTGGTCACGTGACTGGCTGAGTGTGTCTTGGTGGTCATGTAACCGGCTGGGTGTGGCTTGGTGGTCACGTGACTGGGTGGGTCAAAAGATTGAAACTCACTTTAACAAGGCTCTTGGAGCGGGGTTGGACTAGATGACCTCTGAGGTCCCTTCCAGCCCTTGTTTGCTGTGCTGTTTCAAAGCATCCTCTGAAGCTGCGTTTGTTGCCAGGGTTTGTGGTCCTTCCTGCCTCTTCTTTTTCTTTCCCCACCTCCCTCCCTCCCTCCTTCTATCCATCCATCCATCCATCCATCCATCCATCCATAACTCATTCACATTCCTTTCCCTTCCCTCTTTCTCCCTTCCCTCCCGTTCTTTCTTTCTTTCTCCCATCCCTCCCTCTTTTTCTTCTTCCTTTTAAGACAAAGGAAGGAAGGAAGGAAGGAAGGAAGGAAGGAAGGAAGGAAGGAAGGAAGGAAGGAAGGAAGGAGAGCTACCATGCATCTCTATGCTGTTCATGGTATATTTTCAGCTGGAACCTCTTTCTACTTAAACCAGGGGTCCCCAAACTTGGCAACCTTAAGACTTATAAACTTCAACTCCCAGAATTGTCCAGTCAGCTATGCTGGCTGGAGAATTCTGGGAGTTGAAGTCCACAAGTCTCAAAGATGCCAAGTATGAAGACTTGAACCTTAGTACAACACCCAGATATTTAAAGCCATTAAACAACTTGGATTAATCTTGAAACTTTTTGCATACTTGTACTTAAACAGAAAGAATTTTGTTTTAACACATATGGCTTCAATTCAAAAGCTACTTTTTATGAAGACCAAGTCAAGAAAAGGAGATTGGAAACAAAGCAAAGGTTAACCTTCTCATTCTTTCTAACACTCTAAAGTGAGCGTTTCTACTTGCCATTTTATTACCAAAAATTTACCACCATCTTCAAATTAAAGAGTTGCCTTCCAACAACAAAAAACACAAGTTTGCAAACTGCCTGAATTTTTGTATGTTAAATATCGAACCACAAAGTGGAAGATGGAAAATATTAGTGAGAAATGTTTACTGTGTTTTTTGCTTGTCAAATTTAAAAGGCCATTGGACTCCATAAAGGTTGTGACAGCCAATAGAAGTAATGAAGCAGCAGCTAGGCAAACTGCTGAATAGTCTGAATTATGTTTTGGAAATTGTGTAATGTATGCTCTGAAATTGAGCAAATGAATGAGACCTAAAGGTAAGATGTTCTCTACAAAATCCACTCTGAACTTACCACGCTAAGCCTGGCATGAAAAAGCAGAGCAACTTACTAGTTTTGAAGAGGAGGTATATGGAAGAAAGAAAGAAAATTGGCTCTAACAGTTTTAGGAGACTGCATAGTTTTGATTACCCAGAACATTCCCTAGGCAGGAATCAATACTATATTAGCTCCAAATGTTCTTTTGGCTAAATACTGAATCCAGGCATACTGGATGGCTGGATGCTCCCAGGAGGCTGCAGGAAGGCCTCCTAGGCCCAAAACGGGGCCTAGCAAGTCACTATGGAGCCTCCTAGTAGCGGAGTGGGGGGGGTTCGGCCTAGCAAGTCTCCCTGGAGCCTCCTGAGAGCAAAAAAGGGGTGGGGGTGGTGCCGGACCCCCCCACGCCCCATTTTCGGCCTAGGAAGCCTCCTTGGAGCCTCCTAGGAGCAAAAGCAAGGGGGGGCAGCATTAGACCCCCCCCCACGTGCCATTTTTGCTCCCAGGAGGCTATTCTACACTTACCTGTGAGCCAGACAGGCCTCGTGGGTACTCCTGGAAGGGGAGGAGCGGGGTGAGCGGGGCCAGCTGTTCTTCAGAACTACCGGTTCGCCGAACTGGATGTAAAATTAACATCTGGTTCTCCTGAACCAGCCCGAACTGGTAGAATCCCACCCCTAAATCTACCTGCCTCAGAGTTCTGCTTTCAATGGGTGTGTTACTCGGAACACTTACATATATACATTATGAAGGCATGGATAAGGTCTCCCTAAAAGAGATCTAGTAGATATATCCATATAATTTTCCTGGGAACTATATGTAAAACAATTGCTACTGCCTTCTTTTTTCAACATCTCCATCTAGGCCAGGGGTCCCCAACCCCTGGGCCACAGCCCACTACCAGGCTGTGGCCTATTCAGAGCTTTGGCCAGCCACTCGCACGGCCTAGTTTCCCTCTCCCAGACAGACCACCAAGTCACAAAGGTTGGAGACTGCTGATCTAGGCTACAAATCTAGCATTTCTTGCTGACCCCCCTTCCAATTATTAATTCGGTCTAAACCTACAACATTTTGAGACAGCCAAGTTGACCAAGACCGATCAACAGCTGTAGATAAGACATATAAGTCCTGTTAACAGAGAAAGAGGGGAACTCTGTAAGTTAAATGGCTCATTGGGGGGGGGGGGTTTCTTTCTTTCTTTATCCATGCTCATTCTGTGCAAATAGAATGGAGAATGACCAAAAGAAGAAGAATATGAATGCTGAATTAGAAGGATTCATAATAGTGCAGAAACTATAATAAAACAGCCTAATCCAGTCTGGATTTTTATGCACAGTAGAACCTTCCTTGTATTCCACTATTTTTAAGAGTGCTTAATGTTAAATTAAGAATGCCTGTATTTTTTAAAAAATTACTATAGCTATAAAGTTGCAAAGAATTCGTTAGAGTCAATCCAATTGCTATATTATCAGAGAGAACAAATGAGTCTGAAGTCAGGACAAAGGAGTGAAAAATTTCCTGTGAAGATGCAATGATGAGAAACAAGAGGCTGCCTCACAGCATCAAAACAATGTAAATGTCTGTTGAAGCAAGTATTATTTGCAACATGGTGATCTCACTTTGAAGCTAATTTCAGAAAACATTTGGTGCAGTCTTAGTCTTTGAGTTATGAGTAAATGAAAGCAGCAGGTCCTAGTTCCCACTTATCGAGTGATAGGGCAGATGACACTGGGCCAGTTTCTCTCAGCTCAATCCATTTCCCAAGTTCGCTGTTGGGAGAGTAAAGGGAAGGGCAACCTGACATGCACAAGCTTAAATTCCTGGAAGAAATACTCTAAAACAAGGAGAGATGTATACTAAACCCTAACCCTAATCGTTTATTTATTTGTAGTAAGCAAAGGCCGGCTCTGGAATTGCCAGGGAATTATTTAGCTCTGAACCATGATGAAGAGACACTAAAACAATTCTAGGAGAGATTGAACAAATGAAGAACTTCTCTACAGGAAAATGTGTCCAACACTAAATTATCATTGACTACAATTTGTCTCATATTCTGACACAATATGTTATTACTGAATACATGTTGAATACTTATACTTCTTCACCATTGCTTGACACATTCAGAGTATCTGTCAAAATTGTAAGTTTTGGGAAAGTCCAAAACCATAAAAAGTAGTTTCTTAAAAAAATAAATAAGTAATCAGTGAATAATGTTGATGTTTTAATGGCCCAATAATAATAATAATAATAATAATAATAATAATAATAACAACAACAACAACAACAATATAACATTGCAAAAAAAACCCCTCCATTTACAGTTGCGAAATATTGATGGCATTTCCTGCAAAATGAAATCCATAATTCATTTTTAATCAAACAAAATGCAAAGAGTAAACATGCATAATTTACTAATTACTGCAAGCTTGCTTTTTAAATTTTCAATTAGAACAAGAAATGACAGAATGATTGAACTTCAAAGGGAAGAAATGATAGACTGAAGATGGCCCTGCAAAAAGTGAATCTGCCTTCTCTGGACAGGGAGAGGACTTGAGATCACCCACAATGCTCCAGACAGCTGCTTCTTGTGAAAAGACTTCGAGATAGTAGTCTTTGGCAGGTTTAGAGCTCTGAGAGACAAGGAAGTAACCATTTTGATCAAACCACCGTCAGGACCTTTGAAAGGACAATAAGTTCACATACTTCCTTTCTAATCAGCTATTAGAAGTCTTTGGATTGACAAGTTTGACAGTACCAGGTGAGTTTCCTTCAATCCTTAGCATAAGAACATTTTAACTACAAGTTTAATAATTAAAAATATTTTGCTTTGTAATAAACAGCAAAAAGGTGACTTTTATTTTAGAAAGTTACAAACAAACTTCCAGTACAGATAAATTGCAAATAAGATTTTGGAATTAATTATTAAAAAATCCTTTCCATGGGAAAATAGTTTCGTTCTGAATTTTTTAAAAAAGCCTTAAGGTTGTAAAAATTGGACACTAGAGGAAACTAAAAATTATAATTAAAAGAGAAGGACACATCAACTCAACGTACAATTAGAGAATGAAGCAAAATATTCTAAGAGACATATTGAAGGATATTTTTGAAAAATTGATTCAGAAATTAATTTTAACAGTGTCAATAGAAAGATCTATCTTTATGGAGAGACTATGTCTGAAACATATAATAAAATAGGAACTAGACAAGCATGGCTACTTTGGACATACAAAAGAAACTGGCTGATGTTTTAATATTTAATATGGCTATACAAACCATAAGCCAAGAGAGAGATCTGAATAATTTTCCTATGCTGAATTTACGGAAGAGACTTGTTAAAATATTTTAAAAATCTCATTAAAAGGAACTAACAAGTAATGAAAAGAAATAAAGTTTTAAGACATTATTTGAATGAATGAAGATTAAGATTTCAAAGGAAGGAATATAAAGTTGACTTATTTGATCAAAATTAAATTAGGATATATAATTTCTGGTAATAATGGAATTTATTGACATCAGGCCTGAAATGATGGTGCTTTATGGATTTGTTTATAGATAAGAGATGGGAAGAAGAGATCATATGTTGCATTTTAAGAGGAGGTAATATCTTACTAACATTATTAATAATTATGATGAAGGTAGGAAGTTGTTTTTTATATATTTCTTTTCTTTCTTTTTACTATATTTTTACTTTCTTTTCTGTTTGTTTTTTATTTATTTTCTGCACCTTCTATTTTTATTCTTTTTAGTTTTATTTTTTTCCTATAATAAAATTGTTATCTAAAGAAATAACAGAAAGATTAAGCAATATTTCTCAGAAAATGAATTGGCACAAAATTATATACATACATACATAAATACATATATGCCTATATGCATATATATATAGGTATCATCAATATGCAGATGATACCCAGTTGTATATCTCCACCCCAGACCAGATCAATGATGCTCTCTCGGTGATGTCCCGGTGCCTGGAGGCGGTGCAGGCTTGGATGGGGTGTAACAGGCTCAGACTCAACCCGGCCAAGACTGAGTGGCTGTTCTTACCAGCATCTCGGGTTTCAGTTGATGTGCCATCTTTGGTCATGGGGGGAGGTGTTACCCCGTGGATAGGGCGAGGAATCTGGGCGTCCTCCTGGATGCACAGCTCAGTTTGGAGGAGCAGGTGGGAGCTGTGGCCAGGGGGCTTTCGCCCAGGTTCGCTGGTTCGCCAGCTTCGCCCTACCTGGACCGAGATGCTCTTCGAATGGTCACTCATGCGCCGTCACGCCCAGGATCGACTACTGCAATGCTCTCTACATGGGGCTTCCCTTGCGGATTACCCGGAGGTTGCAGCTGGTGCAGAATGCTGCTGGGCTGTGATGGGGGTATCCCGATACTCCCATGTTACACCCTCCTGCGCGACCTGCATTGGCTACCGGTTGCCTTCCGGGTTTCCTTCAAGGTGTTAGTAACAACCTACAAAGCCCTTAATGGCATGGGTGCAGGGTACTTGCGGGATCGCCTCCTGCCTGCATCACAGTCCAATCGCCCGTGCGCTCCCATAGGAGGGGCCTTCTGGGAATACCGTCGGTCAGGCATTGTCGGCTGGCGGCTCCCAGAGCTAGGGCCTTTTCTGTGGGAGCGCCGCCTGTGGAATCAGCTTCCTGCGGATCTGCTTGGCCCCTGATCTCCGCTCCTTTCGTCGAGACTTGAAGACCTGGCTGTTTCAGCAGGCCGGCCTGGATTGACCTGGGGGTGGGTAGTTTTAATTTTGTTGTTTTAGTGATTTTATTCTTTTAACTTTTGGTAATTTGGACTTGTTTTTATTTGTATTGTTGTATATCTTTTATGTTCCGCCTGAGTCCTTCGGAGTAGGGCGGCATACAAGTCTAAATAAATAATAATAATAATAATAATAATAATATATATATATATATATATATATATATATATATATATATGCATATATGTATGTATATATACATATATACATATATATGGAGGGAGAGGAAGAGAGGGAGAGGGAGAGGGAGAGGGGAGGGGGAATACGTTTTCACAAAGCTTATGGATCCAAAGTTTCAAGGAAATCAATAATATGCCTTTTCTTCAGGAGAAAACCAAAAGCTAGATTCTCAGGGGAAGTGAAGGGGAATTGTTTCATTGGGATTCACCATTTAAGTCACCATTACTTAATGAGGCTATTCATCTATTAGTGGAGCTAAGGAAAGCTGTGATGCTTTGGCAGAAGCAGCAACTCTGGCCAGCTTTGAGTTCTAGGAGGAAGATCTGGCTAGAAGATGGCAATGATAAAAATGCAATGGAACTATGGTGAGTTTTCTTCCATTTCCTCCAGCAATCTCAGTGCCTGAAGTAGAGTTACGTATCTCCTTTAACCTATCTGGAGCATTTTATTTTATCTTATATTCTCTAGTAATCAAGGGCAATAAGAGATTATTTATTTATTTTGTTCCCATAATTGTCAACTTTTATCTCCCATAAACTTGTTGTGGTTTTTAATTTTTCATTATGGCTGTCATCTGAAATGAAGAACTCTTACTTGAGCTTTCTTTCTTTTATGCATAGCTGAGCTTTATGCCTTGGTGCCAGAAATCCAATTTTCATAAATCAATCTTTAAATTTGCCTATGTGTACAAAAAACAATAAATTGAATAAAAAAACCCAATTTATTTATTAAAGATTATGTAAGAGATATGCCATCCTGTTTAGTTTTAAGAAAATTCAACTATTTGTATTAGGAGCAATACTTTCATCACGCAATTCAGATATTCAGCTGCACTAACAGCAGAATAATATGTGTTCATTTGATTTTCTTACTTTATTTGTATACCACATGTTTCTGGTCTACAAGGTTGCTTCATGCAATCAATGGTTGAATCCAATAAATAAAAATCAGTAATGAGAATAAAACCACCCAGAATAAAAGAGTATCATAAAACATTATAATATCATAAGCAATCACAAAAATCCACATATCATAAAAATAAATTGAAGAACGATAAAAATAAACATATCCTAGCAGGAATTAATAGTCAACAGCAACTGAAGGGACAAGAATAAAGTCATTGTGGGGGAGAGACCTCTAGACAGCAGGATGTGTTTGTGATTTGGACCTGAAAAAGCCTTTTTTTATAGCATAAAGCACAACTTCGGTCCCCCTTATTAATGACTGTTTTCATGAGGCCTGTCCCTCTAGGGCAGTGTTTCCCAGTCTCAGCAACTTTAAGATGTGCGCACTTATTGCTAGCTAACATGTGAGTCCCCCCCACATGTTAAAAGTTGCTGAGGTTGGGAAACATTGCCCTAGGATTTGACAGACAGAATGGCCGTGGGGAAAACGGGACGGGCACAAAATGCTTTTGCATGCTGTGCAACAGGCAGGAAATTAAAACAATTATGTCCTTGTTTCTGACACTGATGTGTTTAGGTATGAAATGAAATTGTAATTTCTTATATTCATGAACATTTCAAAATATTTAATCTATGCAGCAAATGTTAATTAAAAAAAAAGACTTTTAGCTGCTATCTCAACCTATTGTTGCATTAGGCAAACATGACTTTTTTTAACTGCAAGAATTATGAAAAGATCAATAGAATAAAGTAGCATTTAAGGACGTATTCATGATATGGGTCTTTGACAACAGTACCAATGTGACCCTCCTGGCAAGTAACAACTATTTAAACTGATCCTTCGCATGACATATATCATTGCATAATGAAACAGCAAATTGTAATATTTAAGAATTAACACATATTCCTACTTATGCCTCACACAGTGAGCCTTCATGCCAGAAATGACCGCTTATGTTGACTGTGACCAGTATTATTCTCACATAGTATATTACAAAAACTTCTGGCAACTCCAGTTTTCAGACCAAATTGCTGCTTAGGTTAATGACGAAGTTAGCTGGACAAGAACAGTTTGCAGACTTCAGAGAATTATTTACCACCCTTTAGCAAGTGGACCCTTTTATCCTGTCTGCTAAAAATGCAGACTATGATTATACGGTTGGAAAAGAGGAAGCATAGATCTGCTCCCATCAATTCTGTGGCAGCACAATCCTATCCCCTAGAGCCCAGATTCTTGCAAAATGCCACCGTGCAATGTCAAATATAGTGTTGATCTGCCTAAAGGATGGAATTAACAATTTAACAATTTAGAGAAAAGCTTTAACTACCATTAGTGTTTCTACTTTTTTTTTTTTTTTGCTGAGAAGAAGGATCGTTGCCTGCATACAACCTGTGATTTCTAGCTCCCAAACAGTTACTAGTAGGGATTACTACGTTAAATATACATTGTTACCAAACTAGACCACCGAGTGGCTTAAATATGATCCACGTGAAAAAGAGTATGAATATTTAACTCCCTTTGTTTCTTGTTATGGAAAGTTTGACTACATAGTAATGCCAGAGGGATTGGTATGTTGCCCCTAGTATCTGGGTACTTTATGAACTATAGTTTTTAAACTAATTATAAGCTATATACTTTTCATGGACATATTGGGCAATTGCAGATAAAAAGCTCAACACTGATGCAATTCAAAATGGTATCCAATTTGCCAAGAGGTAAGAAGTGGAGCTAAACTGCAGGTGATCCTCGCTGATTTTATAGCAGAACTATCCTACCATGCCTTGTTCTATGTAGTTAATACTTGTACAGCTGTGTGAAAAAGTCCTGCATGCTTTACGGTTTACGACATTTTTTTTGTTAGGCCATTGATTTTATGATATTTTAAGCTAACTGCTATGCAAATATTGTTATATTTAAATAAATACTAGTGGTTTTTAAGTGAAAAGCATAAGTTTTTTGCAGTTTGGTGCTGTCTGGATGGGGATTGTGAATTTTCTTGCATGCTTACAATGCATGCTTACAATGACTATGAAAACGGATTAACTGATGCATACCCAGTGGCATGCGTGTTGCAATTACTAAGGCCGATGCTAGTGTTTTGTTAACATTTTTATTGTTTGTGGCCCTGAAAAGGACCTTTTAGGTAACCAAACATGGTTAATAATATGAAATTAGCCAGCCCTTATTGCTTATCACCAGGCGGCATCGCTTCGGCATAGACTGTATAAGCCTTTGCACGTGATCTTTGGTGACAATGTGGTGCTAGGCTGCAATAATGGATTCAATCAGCTCCTGTTTGGTCTCTGGATGCTTCTTGCTTATTTTGTAACCAGTCTTGGCCCACAAGTTTTCAATTGGGTTCAAATCCGGGCTCTGAGCTGGCCAATCCAGGAGTCGAACACCATGCTTCTTCATCCACTGCTGGACAGACTTGGCTCGATGAAAAGGAGTGTTGTCATTCTGGAAGTAAAAGTCCTTCCCTACAAGTTGCTGAGCTGAAGGAAGCATGGTCTTTTCCAGGACTTCAACATACTGCTTGGAATTCATGATTCCCTGCACGATTTGGATCCGACCAATACCAGAAGCAGCGATACAGCCCCAGATCATCACGTGCAATGGATGCTTCACCGATAGATTCAGGCAGTATGGCCCAAATTCTTCAGCTGGAAATCTTCTGACATACTTATTGCACTGATTCCCAGTCAATAAGAGAGTGGTGAACGTTTGTGAGCAAAGGTTTACTTCGAGCCCTGCAGCCTTTGAGCCCTCTGGCAAGCAGTCTGAGACGCACTGTGCTTGTGCACACTTTTACATCACATGTTTCACCCCAAATTCTTGTAATCTGTGGTGAGGTGAGCTTTCTGGCAGCCATCGAAATGCGTTGCACAGTTCTTGCCATTTTGTTGACTTTCTTGGTCTTCCAGAGCGGAGCCTGTCATCAACTGAACCAGTTATTTGGTATTTTTCAACCACTCTGCTCACTGTGGTGCGATGGCATTTCACTCTCTTGTCTATTTCTGTACAGGAGTAATCCTCTTCATGAAGCACAATGATGCGATGCCGCTGCTCAGTACTGGTGAAAGCAAAGGCCTTCATCCTTGCCCACAGCCAGAGCTAAATTAAATTTCTCGATGCTTTTCATGCCTATTTATAGTCAGAGAGTATGACAACATTGATTGGCTCATAGATTTAGCCTCTGTGCATTTTGATTGGTCAGCCAAAGCTTGCTGCTGATTGGCCACTTTTAATCCTAACATTCTTGAAAATGCAAGTTGCGTTTGTTTTAGCACATAAACTCACTCAAAACCTTAAAACAACTTTGGTTATATTAATAAAAATTATGCATCTCAATCCGACTATAGAAATTTTCATCACAGTACTAATTTTGCGTGGTTTCTATGAGTGAAAAGTTGATTAAAAGCGTGCAGAACTTTTTCACACAGCTGTAAGTAGGACAGGGAATGATGCATAAGGGCAACATAGGAAATGTCCAGAAATACCAACATTTAAACGTATACCTATTTCATTTCTGTGGCTAAGCTTTCTGTTAATTTGGTTCTGAAAAAAAATCACCTGGTCTTGATGTGGTCATCCCAATTATTGGTTGGTCAATCTGGATGAATCTTTTTGGAAGTCAACTTGCCTGTTAAGTATTCTGAATAGTGTATATTGGAGGTGGTGACTCTTTGACATTTATATGCAATGAAATTTCATTTTAATGTATGCCAATTAGTGTATATTCAAAGTGACAATAAAGTCATTCTAAGTCTAAGTCTAAAAAAAATACTTCTGTGTTTAGTGAAACTTGTTTAGTGGTTAAGTAGCTGGAGATGAGTTGAATTCTGTTTCTATTGTTAAGATTCATAGAGTGATTTCCAAAGATAAAATACTCTTAATTTTCCTTTTAACTTTGACTTCTGGGGCAGTTTGGTGAACTTAAAACAACCATGGCATAGATCAGAACACCAGTGAGTATTCTTAAACCTCTCTGAAAAAGGAGAGGGTAGGAGATCAGCCACATGTGCAAAGATGGATGCACCTTGCAAGAAGACCATAGGATAACAGTTTTCTATGGACTTGAGCACTGGAAGATGACAGGATCATTCATCTTATTCACAATGGTAACTGAGCTTTTTAAAGGACACTAAATTGTCAAACCTCACTTTCTAATCAGTTTCAAAAATTGCCTGTTAAGTATTCTGAGCAATTAAAAACCTTTGGAACAACAGATTTGAAAAGTCTTCATCCAATGAGTTTATCTTCAACTCCAAACAAAATAAACATTAATTACAACCTTAAGAACAAAATGAACATTAATTACAACCTTAAGAACTTAAAGAATTGGAAATAAATAGCAAAAAGCTAAATAAGTTTTTGATCTAAGAAAGTTATAACCAGATCAAAGGTGCAGATTAAATTGGAATGCTGACTTATACTATAAGTTTGTGGAATTAACCATGAAAAATAAATGAGTTATCATGGGAAACATATTTATTTCAATTATCCTGGCAATTGCAAGTCTTAACAAAAGATAAATGATGAATTTAGAAACTGGACCCTAAAGTGAACTAAAGATTTTAAGCCAAAGAAAGAAAGAAAAAAACTTTTCTCAGTTAATACTGACTTTTAGAATGATACAAAATGTTATGACATCAAAAATATTGAAGAATTGATCCAGAAGTTAATAACTACAATATCAATGCTGTCGGTAATGATGTCTGCTTCTAGGAATAGGCCGTGTTTTAAAGATGTTAATAAAGGATAGATATAAATCAAATTTTAACTGATAAGATAAAGTATAGAATGTGGAGTTACAAATGACAGGCCAAGAGAATAATTTGGAAAAAGAGCATTTACTAATATACAAAAGAAACTGGCTGAAGTTTTAAAAATTAAAAGAGAAATACAAATGGTAAGCAAATAAAATGACCTGAACAAAATGTTTTCTTGTTGGATCTACAAAAGAGGCTTATTTAAGCCTTGAAAGCTAATTAATGGGATAAAGACAGGGGTGGGATTCTACCGGTTCAGCCCGTTTCTATAGAACCGGTAGCTCCGAAGAGTAGCTGACACCGAACCGGTTCGCTGCTACGATCTTCTGGTCTTCTATTTGTCCCACCCACCCGCCCGGGCTCTAGGCTGTGCTTTATTCCCTGCTTTTTTCTCCTCAGCTGCTTTGCGCGCAACAGCTGAGTGCTGCTCGTCAGCAGGAGAAGGTGAATGCTTGCCAGAGTCAGTAATTTGTAAACAGTGTGCATGCGCACTCACCGAACCGGTTGTTATGCTGGTAGGATTCCACCCCTGGATAAAGAGGTATTGAAGAAAAATCAAATCATACAACAAGATTTGATTGAGTTAAAGATTGGAACTGTTAGAAGTAAAAGGAAGAAATATAAAGTTGGTTTAGTTGAGCAAATTTAAAATAAATCTTGTTTTTTGCAATGTTCTGTTTTATAGACTTTTTGCTGATATCTAGAGTGAAAAGTTGATGCTTTAGAAATTTGCTTATAGATAAGAGATGGGATTTGGGATAAAGAGATATCTGTTTTATAGAGGATGAAGAGTTACTGAGTTTGTTTACACTTGTGATGATGGTTGAAAGTCATTTTTTATATATTTCATTTTTTTTCTTTTTCTCTTTTCTTGTATGCTTTATTCTTTCCTTCCATTCTCTTTTCTTTCTCTAATTAGTTTGTACTAGTTTTTATTAATCTAGTTGAACTTCTTAATAAAATTATATTTTAAAAAGTTTCCTTTTATTCTGAAGCATATCTATCAAGAAATAATTCTTTTTGCTGATGATCCTGACATAAAGGAATTTAAAAAACCTATTGAAGTGGATAAAATTTAATTTTGTACTAATCCGGAACATTAAAGTAATTGGCAGTTGGGTGGCGTCCAATTTAATAAATAACAACAATATTAATACTATGATTAAAGAGCAGCTGTACCATAATTTAGGTGAGGATTTTTTTTACTTAAAAAATAATCATCACAAAGGCTAGAGATAGTTTTGTCAGAGATGATTTAGTAGAGGATTATTTCATATGTTGCAAAATGACAAAAAAATATTAAACTTCACATATGTAATGGCAAGATATTCAGTCTTTTTAATATATATCCATCCACATAAAATGAATGATGTGCATATTCAATTGTAACAAAAAGTGGACCAGCAATACATATTAACACTGAGAAATTTTAATATCAACTTGATGAATCAATCTTGCCGTACCAAAAACTCCTGCAATTCTATTAACTTTGTGGAGTATAAACATTTTCCCAATTTACATACAATATATACTGTGAAATATTTACGGTTTTTAAGAAAAACAGACACCTCATATGGTAAAATAAATCTTAAAGAAACAGACTCATCTCTAGTACTACTTTCCATTTTTTACATCTTTATGTAAGACAAAGTGGAATTGAGTGATAAAAATGAAAACTTAGGAATTGTTAGAAACACCTTTTGTTTAGAAATACCTTGCAAATGCTATTGCTGTAATCATCCACAAAATCAAGATGAAAATCACATGGAGGCAGCTGAAAATAAGGTGTTTTGCATTTGGCTGCATTATGTACTAGGCTGTACTGGAAAATAAGCCTTTGAGGGTGATACTTGCCAAATAATACCTTCCCTTCATCACATGAACAAGCAACATGCTTTATATATTACGTCAGGGTTAATTGGAGGTTGCATGGCAAGCAGATGCACGGATAACTGAAGATCTAGAGAGGTTTGATCTTTAAAAAAAAATAGACACACTTTTTGGAGAACACATCTACATTTCTATAGTATTTTTATTTACTTCTATATCTACATCTATGTATATTTGTTAAAGCCAGCCACGTGGTCAGGTGTTTCCCAAACCTGGTGCAATAATACTAACATTCAGTCAGATTATTGTCATTGTTTTTAGTAAGAGGCTGATGTTCATAAGAAAATCAAAAGTGTATCCCATTTAATCTAGAATGAAAGAAAACTTTAAACACAAAAATTAATCATGGGAAACAAGAAATGAAACAGAATTCTATTCCCCTTTCAACTTGCCAAAAGGTTGCAAACAGAACTAAGAATAATGTTTATAAATTAAAGATGAAGAGAGAGAGAAATTTGGAATTCTAGGTAAACGCTCGTAAAGGTACTCGGGTATCAGGCTATTAATAATGTAGTATAGCTTATTATAATAGGATCAAAAGAAGAAAAATTCATGTAATATGAAATTTGTGTTTAAGATAATTTAAATTTGTAAGAAACAGCTCTTTATTTGGCTTATACAGTATTATACATACTTATCAAAGTTACATCAAAAATGAACAATATTTTTTACATTAATAGAGCCACACCAAGGTTCATTTGTATCTCTTTCTTAATGTATATATTTGATAACTTCTATCCACATAGTCTGAGAATTTACTCTAAAAGGGAATACATACACTGATTATAGCAACAACTATTCAATTCTATTACAGAAGTTATATAACAATTTCTTATTGTACCTAAGCTTATTTTCATATATAATTTGCATTAATATCAGGATCATATGCCTTTATTCTCTGGTATGTTTTCTAGTATAAAAGCATCGCATGAAATAACTCACACACCTGTGCAGTGCCTATTATTGTCTCCTTGTAAGCCTTGTCCTGGCATTTGTTGCGTTGCTATCAACAATAACTTGAACATGAGATTTTTGGGTAACAACTTCAGAGGCTATTCTTTTGTTGTAAAAGCTCTCTGTTGTTATGGAGACAACAGACAAAGAGTGATTTTCCTGCATCACAGATTACTATTACATAGAAAAGGCTATCACATAAACTGGCTAATGAATCAGATAGTTAACTGAATAGCCGTTCCTTATGGGTATTTTCCAATGTTTTGTTAAACATATCCTGCTCAACCTTATAAAAATGCATGGGTCATTCAAACATAATTAACTACTTCTATCCTACTTTTCTCCAGAGTGTTTCCGTCATTTTATCCATTTTATTGCCACAATAACCATATCAAGCAGATTAGAATTACTGGCCTCATGTAATTTATTAAGTCATAGATTTGACATCAGGTTTTATTTTTAATAATTACTTGGATTTGCAAAACATTTTAAACTATATGGTTACAAACCACAACTGAAGGGTTCACACAATGCAATATTCCAATAGCAACTACATTGCATTATTATTATTGTTATTATTATTATGCATTAGCGCACCAGTGTGCCTACCGTCCCTGTACTACTGTTCCCATTTATTTGTACTCATTTATTATGTATATACTTATACCTGTTTTCTCATACATGCTTGACAAACTAACTAACTAAATAAAATAAACATTGCATTATCATCTGGGTTTTTTGCACTCATGTCAGAAGCACAGAGGCGTTTCTGGGGTCGAATGGATTAGCTGGTAACATCACCGTTGCCCTGGGAACACCCATTTGGGGACTTCTTTCATCTTCCTGGCAGAAGCTGGAGTGAAGAACGAGAACTCAACCCCATCCCACTGCAACTCTCAGGTCTCAAATGCAGGCTTCCTAACCTCCTGCCCAGCATCCCAACCACTCGAGCCAGCACATTCATCCTATTATCATCTGGTGTATACCAGGGAATGGACACCAGCGAGGTTTACAGCTGATTGGACTTCCCTAATTCTAGAACTACAGTAGACAACCTGTGTCCTGTTGGATTATTTCAGAGATATTTCCTTACTTAAACAGCAAAACTGAATATCTAAGGTTCAGCAAAAAAAGCAGTAGGGATAGAAGTGACTTCCGACTTCCTACCAGTTTCCCCATTGAGTTTTCCTGTGCAAATCTGACAGGGAGCATTGGAAATCCTCTCTTCCCCTTTCCAGAAAGTAAGTGGCTGCTGCTGGATGGGGGAAGGAGCAAAAGATTTTGAGACTGATGGAAATTTGTTACGGGGCATTAAAAATGAAAATCACGTGATTGCAGCAACAGTCTAGCAGCACAGCAGCAACCATTAACACTGAGGCAGCCACAACTTTCCCAAGTTTCCTTTTCTCAGTAGTCATGGGTCCATATTTTGGATGTAGCCAGATACATTTCTGAATATCTCCCTGAATTTTTAAGGACTTTAGAAGCTTTGTTATTGTTGAAGGCATCAAGGTTTCTGATATCAATGCACCATAGGCAGCAATTTTGAAATCAAGGTGCCTCAAATATAGGGGGGCTTTTGCCCAGGTTCAGCTGGTTCGCCAGCTTCGCCCTTACCTGAACCGAGATGCCCTTCGAACGGTCACTCATGCGCTCGTCACTTCCAGAATTGACTACTGCAACGCTCTCTACATGGGGCTACCCTTGCGGATTACTCAGAGGTTGCAGCTGGTGCAGAATGTGGCCGCGCGGGCTGTGATGGGGGTATCCCGATACTCCCATGTTACACCCCTCCTGCGCGACTTGCATTGGTTGCGGTTGCCTTCGGGTTTCCTTCAAGGTGTTAGTAACAACTTATAAAGCCCTAAATGGCTTGGGTGCAGGGTACTTGCGGGAACGCCTCCTGCCCGCATCACAGTCCAATCGCCCCGTGTGCTCCCATAGGAGGGGCCTCCTGGGAATACCGTCGGTCAGGCATTGTCGGCTGGTGGCTCCCAGAGCTAGGGCCTTTTCTGTGGGAGCGCCACCCTATGGAATCAGCTTCCTGCGGATCTGCGTTTGGCCCCTGATCTCCGCTCCTTTCGTCGAGACCTGAAGACCTGGCTGTTTCAGCAGGCCGGCCTGGATTGACCACGGGGGCGGGTAGTTTTAAGAGTTTGTTTATTTTGTAATTTTATTGTTTTAGCTGTTTTTGTAATTTGGACTTGTTTTTATTTATTTATTTTACTGTATATGCTTTTTGTATGTTCACCGCCCTGAGTCCTTTGGGAGAAGGGTGGCATACAAGTCTAAATAAATAATAATAATAATAAATAATAATAATTTAAAGAATTTGTACAAAATCAGAGACCTGTGATTCTCATGGAATTGAAATTTCAAGGATCTTCAGACCAGTTGTATTAGCAAATTTGTGGCTGCAGTAGCACCACTGGTAAAGACGTGGGATTATGATTTCTTTCGCTCCCTGCCATTTTCAAACTGGCAGGAAATGGGACGTTGCTCCCACTCGCTCTGCTTTTTTGCCCACCAACGGTCATTCTCTTTAGTTAAGTAAATCTTAATAAAAGATGATCCAACAGGTAAATAGGTTGTCTAGCTTCATTTTAAATGGAGAAATTTTGTACATCTAAAGGATTCCAGGGTTACTCTGAAACAAAACAGCAAGGTTAAAATATTGAAGAGTGGCACATTATTTGGAGAAGTAGAGATACATGATAAACACTAGTCAGAGATCCTATGGTTTGATATTTTAGTCCCAGAGAGTTGGTCTTTTATTTATTTATTTATTATTTATTATTTGAACTTATATGCCGCCCCATCTCCGAAGACTCGGGGCGGCTTACAACTAAAAACAAGGAATAATTAAAAAACAATTAAAAAACATTAAAAAACAATTAGATTAAATTATAAGTCCAAACGTTTATAAAATAATTAAAAACAACCCTCCCCAAAGGGTCACAGCCTGGGTTGGTCAAATATGTTTTATATCAGTGGTTCCCAAACTTTTTCAGTCCACTGCCCTCTTGGTGCTACAAACTCATCCTCTGTGCCTCCCACCCAGGGGTGGGATTCAAATTTCTGTGGGCGCGACCTAATTTGAGGGTGCAACAGTCAATAGGATGACCCTGTGGTGCCGGCGCCTCGAATGCCCCCTGCCACCTCTTAGCGCCCCCCTTCAGCAGCCGCTTCCGAGCAGAGCCCATCCCACCTCCCGTAATCCCCGACATCACTTCGCACCGACTTCTAGGCCTTGGCCCACCAAGCAAAACCTCCCAACGCTTGCCTCCACCAAGAATGCTCAACATACCAAAAGCCCGCCCTACTTAATTCCTGCGACAAAACTACGAGGCGGCACATGCGCTTTTACCTCACTTCCTTGTGGAAACCTTCCTCGCAGCCGGCTTGACCTGGCCCATGTGGGGACCTGTCGCAGCTCAGTGCAGGCAGCACGTCCGGAATAGGAAGGGTGAATCCCGCCTGCAGCGCTGCGCTGATCCCCTGTGCCTGCAAAAAACCTCCAGCCGCCACGTGTTTTTTCGGTGTGGCTGCACTCCTCCAGCACCCCCCCTTGCCTTTTAGTGCCCCCCTGCCGGCCCCCTTGCCTCTTAGTACCTCCTAAGGCATCCCCCCCCCAGGGGGCGGTACTGCCCACTTTGGGAACCACTGTTTTATATCAATAAAATAGAATACAGGTAGGTCAAGGTTGAATAGTGAAGTCCTTCATGCTCTCTAAACTGGGTTATTTGCTTGCAGATATTTTTTTAACCTACAGGTAACATCATCAGTGTGAATGAGTGTGGAGTTTGCTCTCTATTAATATACAGTAGCTTTCTCTGCCAATGTTGGATGTGGGGGGGGGTTTGTACCTTAATCCCTGCTTATCTGACATTGGAGACCATCTATTCGGGTCTTTGAGCCCAAAATTTCTGTTGCTAAGTGTGATATTTGTTAAGTGAATTTTGCCCCATTTTATGACCTTTCTTACCACAGTTGTTAAGGGAATCACTGCAGTTGTTAAGTTAATAACATTGTTGTAAATAAATCTGGCTTCCCCACTGACTTTGTTTCTCAAATGTTGTAAAAGGTGATCACACGACCACAGGACACTGCAACTGTCATAAATATGAGTCAATTGCCAAGTGTCTGAATTTGGATCACATGACCATGGGGATGCTGCAATGATTGTAAGTGTGAAAAACGGTCCTAAGTCCATTTTTTTTAGTGCCATAGTAACTTTGAATGGTCACCAAATGAACTGTTGTAAGTTGAGGACTATCTGTATTTATGGATGATTTGTCTGAATAACAAGCTTCTAGGAATTTCCTACTAGTTTTAGAGTTAGCTTGGTCCAGGATGCTCACATTTTCCCAGCGGAAACTATCATTAAAGCTGTCCACAATTTGTGAGAGTAAGGAGTTTTCATTATGTTTTTGACTATTAGTTGGTATTCATGGACATGCTCTACTAGTTTTACATAGTTGTCATTAGAATCCTTCCACTATATGTTGTAGGTAACTCATTTTTTTATTGTTGGACTATTGGGTCTTTAGGTTAACTTAAGGTGTCTTGGAGGACTTTAATTGATTTGTATGCTACAGTAATGCTGTGTGATTTTTATTCATTTTATTTTTACTTATTAGGTTATTTTACTCAAAGGTGACAAACATATTTAACATACCTTCCTACTCCTATTTTCCCCTCAGCAACAGCCCTGTGAGGTGAGTTGGGCTAAGAAAGAGTGATTGGCCCAAAGTGTCCCAGCTGGCTTTCAAGACAGGACTAGAACTCATGGTTTCCCACTTTCTGGCCTAGTGGTTTAACCACTAGACCAACTGGCCCTGGTTGAATCTGAAATGTTTTTGATAGATGGGGAGAAGATGATAGATCAACCACACGTGCTCTGGATGGCTGTTCCTCATGAGGAAACCATTGGAGAACAGTTTTCTATGGGTTTGAAGCAACATCAGAACACCAGAAAAAAGAAACAGACCACATCTACATCATCTTCCAACAAAAGGAATAGCCAGACAATTTTATCAAAAAGTGTCTGACCACTCAACCCACCCGCACAACCAAAACAAACTATGAAATGAATACCACCAGCTGCCATACACAACAGAAGAGTCCAGGCTATTGTAAGCCACTCTTAAACAGTGTTCTGTTTTACAAAAGAGAACTAGAGCTCAAGGTGAAGTGTAGGAGGGAGAGTTTCTGTTCAATAGGAACCCTGCTTATCTAAAGAAAACCTGTTGCTAAAATGAATGATTCAGGTATGGTCTCTAACCAGCAACAAAAGGCTGTTAAAACTACTTCTTATCTGTTTCCTCAGCTTTCTCAGACATGGCATGTGTGATGCATTTGTTGAACAAAACCAACAAAAACCAATTTTTTAATACAATTCTGACAGAAAATCCCTTCAGTTTGATTTTTTTTAAAAAAAGGGTAGTATTATTTATGTTATGTGAGTTAGCAGACCCTCAGTCAAACACACACAAAAAATAGATTTTTTGCAACAAATATATTTGTCTACTATATGAAAACTACATAAAGTCAATCTTTCCAGTCTAAAACAGGGGATCTAACATTTCTCTGTTTCTCTATACACAACACAAATAATACATTTTATTCACTATTTGCACTGGGAGATTTATTAGAATCTACCTTTAGTTCTTTCTAAACTCCAAGATCTACAAACTATATTGTGAGGTGAAACCACATTCAACAAAGGAACTTTCAGTTTTAGTACCTAACGTGGCCTGTCTGTCTGTATGTACATGTCTGTACATGTCCAGTGTGAGAGAGCGGAAAAATTATTTTCTCTCTGAAAACAGAAATATTTCTGTGTAAATGCAATATTTTGAAGAAGTATAGTTAATGTCATGGGAGAGCAACCACAGCCCCTTTATGATCTATAAGCCATCCTGACTTAGGAATTCTGGAGTTGAAATCCATAGGTCATAAAGAGGTCATAGATATCCAGCTCTGGTTAATATAATTTTGAATCCCTTTTTTACTATTACAGTTTTTATAGTTATACTTGATAGGCAGAAAAGAAAAGCATCGTAGTAGTCTGTTTTGCCATGAACTGTACAGCCCAATACATTTACAGTTACAGAATGTCATAACAGTCATTCTAGCACTAAAGGGATTGCATATATTGTACAGGTAATCCTCGATTTACGGCCACGATTGGGACTAGAATTTCAGTTGCTAAGTGATGCAATTGCTAAGTGAGTCATCACGTGACCGCACCCAATTTTACAAAAAAGTATATATATTTTAAAAATTCCCATATCATTAAGCAAATCATTTGGTCATTAAGTGAATCTGACTTGCCCAATTCATGTGACTTGTCAGAACCCAGCTGGGAAGGTCACAGATCACATGACTACAGGATGCTACAACTGTCATAAATGCAAGCCAGTTGCCAAGTGCCTGAATTGTGATCTCATGACTGTGGGAGTGGTGTTACAGTCATATGGTCGAAATTCATTCAGAAGCTTCAATTGGTACGAAGTGCGGCAACGAGAGCAGTCTTTAGAGCTTCTAGAATGGCTCATATTACACCACTGCTCCATGAACCACACTGGCTAGCAGTCTGCTTCTAATTGCAATTCAAGGAGTTGGTTATGACTTTAAAGCCCTTAATGACATAGGTCCAGGGCTCCCTGTTGAACCGGATTGTCCTGCAGACTAGTCCATCTTACTCAGGCTGGCTGAGAGGGTCTACTTCAGATCCTGTCAGTCAAAGAAATTGGGTTGCCGAGATCTAGAAGAGCCTTCTTTGCTGCAGCACTTGCCCTTTGGAATATCCTGCCCTCCAGGATAAAATCTGCCCCCACCCTCCTATCTTTCTATAAGAGTCTAAAGACCTGGATCTGCAAGAATCTAAAGACCTGGCCTGGGGACCCAATGGAGGAGTTTGATTCTGAAGGTGGTATCTAGACTGATAGCAGATTCTACCTCCCTCTTGCTCTCTACATGTCCATCTATTTTACTAATCATATCAAAGTATTTTCTTTGTTTTATTTCTCCTTGTTTATTTTATTGATCTATTATTTTGTTTTCACTTTGTTTAGACTTCCTTTTTATTTCTTCATTTTTATGGTTGTGAGCTGCCTAGATTAGCCTCATGGTGAGATAAGCAGCAAACAAATTTAAATAATTACATTTATTTCAATTAAATTAAATCTGCAAATAGAAATAGAACTGTGACAAAAGAAAGCAATGGGAGTACCAATAGTAAAAGGCACCTTTGGGTGCAATCCCAAAACATCTGGAGCACCAACTGAACACATTCAAGTGACATTGACAAATTGATATTGACATTGATATTGATATTGATAGGGCCTTGGTGGTGCAGGCTGTTAATAGCCTAGCACTTAGTTCCAGCTGCCTGTAATTACTGCAGGCTCGAATCCCACCAGGCTCAAGGTTGACTCAGCCTTCCATCTTCTCGGGGTAGGTAAACTGAGGACCCAAGATTGTTGGGGGCAATAAGCTGACTTTGTAAAAATGCCGCTTAGTAATAAGCAGGCATATACAATGGAAGGAAGGCTATTGCTGAGCGCATTGGGTTGTATCCCTCCCCCAAAAATTGTAAGCTGCCCTGAGTCTCCGGAGAAGGGCGGGATATAAATATGAATTTTAAAAAAATATTCACAATCAGTCATTGGCAATGACAGATTCATTATCAGTCAATTGATAAAGCAGCAAAAGGCTGCTTTATTTGAAACAACTTACATCCTGCAACAATATCCATAACACCATCCAACTTACATATCTGCCTATCCCAGGTTTTTGGAAAGGACTCGATAGGTAGACAAAAATGCCAAATCCAGTCTGAACATTTGGCTGACTGTGCAATGAACCATAAGAATAATAATAATAAAGATGGATTGTAAATCACTTTTTCTGAGGCTGTTATAACTTTGAACCATCATTAAATGAACTGTTGTGAGTCAAGGAGTATCTGTTACAGTTAGCAGGTAGTCCTGATTTTCCTAACTGCAATTGGAAATGGAAATTATGTTGCTAAATGACGTGATCGTAAAGTGAAATACCATG
Organism: Naja naja; assembly: GCA_009733165.1. Taxonomy (NCBI): domain Eukaryota; kingdom Metazoa; phylum Chordata; class Lepidosauria; order Squamata; family Elapidae; genus Naja; species Naja naja. The sequence continues at coordinate 203,945,268 of CM019148.1, read as the reverse complement.
TGACTGTTCTGCTGGCAGTTATTAAGTGAATCACTGCAATCATTAAGGACAATGTCACGTGATGGCAACTATGACTTCCTGTCAGCTTCCCTATTGACTTTACTTGTCAGAAACCAATTATGGAGGTCACAAATGGTGATAACATAAAACACTAAACCCATCATATATACAGACCAGTTTTCAAGTGCCTAAATTGCAATCACTTGACAGTGAGGACACTGTTGATGGCTGCAACTTCCAGAACCAGCACAATTTCAAATAATCACTGAACAAACGGTCAACTTTTTTTTCCTTTTTTTGTGAATGAGGACTGTAACTGGGATTAAATCATAATTTCTATAACAATATCAGAATAATTTAAAAAGGGAAAATAAGCAACAACTCAAATAGTTAATATTCAGAATTTCACGGAGCTCACACATCTGGAAAAAATTTCCATTAGACTTAAAATTCTTACTGCACTATAATTAATAATAATATTTCACACTCCAACATCTATCCTAAATCAGTTCTTTTTCCTCAGATTCCAGGGAAGTGGTGAGGGCAAAACAGCCTCTCTCCTCCAAAAAGAAAAGCAACCATGTCAAGGTGGTAAGGCTTTCTTTCTGTGAAGTCATTCTTCAACATTTTTATGGCCTCCAACATTTTTCATATTTTTCTTCACGTATTTATTATTTACATGAAATTGCCCAAAGTCAGCTTAGACTGAGACATGAGCCAATCCCCATGAATAAATAAACAAAGACAAACGTCCACTATTGCTGCATTGGTAACTTGCCAAGGTTATAGCTCAACTGCATTTTTTTTAAAAATTCCTTTTCTGCACTAAGCATATGAATTGCCCAAGACAAGAAACTAAAGCAATATAAAACTATTATTTTAAATAAGATAGTAGAGGGGATCAAATTGGAAAAAGCACTTTCTCACCCAGTTGTTCCACACAACAATCTCCTCCCTCGTGTAGCATCATGGAATACAGCTTTTATAAACAATTCAGCTTAATTTTATTTTAAGAAGAAAAAAATCTTAACCACACTCTAATGTTATATTATATTTATTGTATTGATTTACTAAACAACCTGCTACAGTAACCATTTTACTGGTAAGAAAGCTCACTCAAACCTATAAATATTCCTCTAACTAAAAAAGAAGAAAAGACACTCCTGTTTCCATGCAACTGGAAATTACACAGTAACTTTGTGTAATGCCTACCTGTCTTCCTAAGTTGTGTTTTTTTTTTAAAAAACCTCTGTTTCACCATCTTCCACTAGTTCTCCAAGAGCTGATCTTTGTGTTGAATAACTTTAAGAATATAAATTTTGTTTCCTTTTCAATGAAAACTTCAAATGTTATGAATGAAAAAATAAGAGAAATGAGAAACAGAAACACAAAAAAGATGGGAAGAAAGGGAAACTATTTCCCATGTGATCCTATATTGACTTCTGTGCAAATATGTTTTAATTTTTGAAGGGTAAAGGTGACAGAAGGAAAATATAGTGCTGTAAGTGAACATGCCAAGGAATATACTGACAACATTCTCAGAAGCTAAAAATAAGACTGGTGCATTAGGTATGATAGGATGGATATTTCATCAATCACATCTAGTTCCAAAAGTAGATTAACACTTCGATTCTGAAAATGCATTGCAAAGCATGATTCTCTAAAATGAAAATTCCATTTGAATTAGCTAACAATAAAGAATATCTCAGTTGAAGTGGAAAACATCCACTCGTTTCAAAATGGGGATCTTGCTTTCAAGTTTATCTACATGAAAACTATGGTTCCTTTACTTTATTTAGATACTGCCGAATTCTACACGGATTCTAGGAAGCTCAAAATATAACAAAACAATTTTTTTTTAAAAATAGCAGACAATAAATGATGAATAAGATGGGACAGTTAGTCAAACAATTCAGAAAAACATACAAAACATAACCAAAAATACAACCAACAAAGGGGCTCCATCCACTTCTTTAAATGGATTGGTTCATATTCATAAACCTTCCACAAATGGAACTAATCTGTCTTCACAACACTGTACAAATCTGTTAGGTACCCTGGAATTCCAAATATTAATACACAAGGGCAATATATACTGCAGGTTTCTATTATAGCATGGAAAATGTATGAAATTTTTCAATGTGTTTGTATTTCAGTACATTCAGTACATAGATTTTTTCACACTTCTAAAGAACATCTCTTTATAAACTCTACATAAGTTTGTCACTCAAACATTTCATGGTATATATCACAACTTACAATGACCTATGTGAGAACAAAATAAGACTCTGTGTGTGGAACAGCAAGCAACAAAACACCATCTTATGACAAATGTTATAAAATATTTCAGTATTTTGATACTAGTGTATTAGTTTCCAGAAAACACACTTCACTCTCCAGTAAGTTCTGATTTATGGTAGATACCATTGAGCTGTTATTATTTTTGAATTTGATATAGCTATTTATTTCCTCAGCAAGTCTTGCTATGCTGCCTCATTGGAAAGGGGATGTTCCTGGCAGGGATGAGTAAAGAATACAAATAATGTATAATCCCAGCAGGGTCACTCAAGGCCTGAAGGTCGTACCAACTGCCAAGCTAAAATAAGCAAACACCTGTATTGGCAGCAGCAATATAGGAAGATAGCAATACAGTTAAGAAGCACGGACAGAGAAAAGTCAACGTAATGAAAGATGAACTGAACTGACTAGGCATTGACATTTTAGGCATTGGCAAATTGAGATGGACTAGCATTAGACAGGAAAACCCAGTTTACTACTGAAGATATAAAAAATAGGATAAATTTAGGATAATTGTTTTTATATTTAGGAAGAGTGTAGCAAGAATAGTACTTAGGTAGAATACAATAGATAACCAAATACAATAGATAACCAAATACAACAGATAACCAAATAACCAAATGCAGATACCCCCACTTAATTACACTCTCAAAGCTATGACATTGCTGAAAATTATGAGTTCTTACACAACCTTTGCAGCATCTCGGAGACCACATGATTAACATTCAGGCATTTTGCAACCAGTAGGCATTTACAATAGTCACAGTGTTCCACAATTGTGGAATTGCCATTTGCATGCTTCATAAGTAGCTTCTAACAAGCAAAGACAATGGAGAAACCAGCACTAAAATTGCAAGTCATGGGTTTCATGATGTCTTTTTAAACCTCTATTTAAAACCTCTATTGTTTTAACAATAGCAGTGGAAGTGAGGTTGCAAGTCCATAAGTCACAGGCATGTGATGTCTCAATGACTGCATTATTTATCAATGCAGTTAGCTGTTCCCAATTATGGTTGTTGAGTGAGGATTATTTGTAATATCAATGAAACTTTGAAGATAATCCTTTAATATGACTATTATTCCAACCACTGATGCAGAAAAGATGAATTAAATGAGTTTTATTATCAAGTTCAGTCTGAAATCAACATGAAAGTAAGACGTGCTGCTTATGATGACTGTTATGCCTAAGTTGGAAAAAATAAGAAAAATGTAGCTGGATTTATGGGTTAGGAAACGAAATGAAACCAAAGAATTATCTATTAATATCTGCCAATCCAATTGTTTCTTCACTGGCAAACCATTCTTCAAACATCAAAAATAACCCCGACATGCACAGACATGTTAACTATAGTATTAATAAAAGGTGGCAGAAGAGCTAATTATAATAGTAAAGAAGTAGACAAAGGCTAATTGTGAAACAGATCATGAACTACTCATGTGCAAGTTCTAAGTTAACTAAAGCTGAATAAAGCCAACCAGTTTCTATAATATGATGTTGAACATATATTGTACCATAATTTTCAAGAACATTGTTTGCTTTGAAGCTGGATTTCAGTGAATGACAGTGTTGCTGGTTATTAAATACATACCTACATATATAGACACATACAAACATAACCCTAATCCCATACTAATGGATCACCTCCCAGTGTCTGCATACTGTGGGTCTTAAAAAAGAGGGGAAAGAGGGGAGATCTCTGAGGCACTCCATAAGTAGAGGTTTCCATGGGGATCTCTCCTCTCTGATTACCACCAACTGGAACCAAGCCTCCAGGATGAAACAGAGAATCCAGAAGGATACCATGGTCAAAGGTACCAAAAGACACCAAGAGTTTAATGAAAACCAGAATGATTGTACTCCTCTGATTTCAAGCTCTCCAAAAGTCATCTGCAAATGCAATCAATGTACTTTCCATGCTGCGTTCTGACTGAAACCACTTTAAATATTTTAGATGTAGATGGAAAATGATTATGTATTCATGCAAAGTTCACCACATAAAGAATGTTGTAGATCTGGAGAGCGCTGAAACCATGGCATATTCAGTAGCAATTCTACTTTTGTCTACAAAAGTGCAGATGTTCAGAGAGAAGAGGGAGAAAGAGGTTGGAAAACTTGTGAGAGTTAATAGATGATGACATCTTGATCTCTCTTTGTATTTTAAACTAGGTACTTATATGTGAAAACTTCATCTAGAATCAAACTTGGAAATACGGTGAATTGGAATATGAATTTAATTTGACTTAATTATAACACCTTATAATAATTTATTTAAATATAGCTACGGTATTACAAATATATTTTAAATTGTATTTCTCTGGTAACTCTTTCTGGGTTTTTTGTTACGATGCCCACTTATTACCTGTTTATGATTAAATGTCTATAAGATTTATACTTTTGAGCAGAGGCAGCATATTCAAGGATTCATACTGATGTGCTTTCTTATCTCTCTCCATTCTTACACAGGGTGAGCTTTTTGAATAATTAGAGCTTTGATATCTCTCATGTATCAAAACTGCTATGTTATATTCCAAAGAATGTATCTGTCATGTGTTTGCACATGAATTATACCTGTGGTTTCCTTAGAATTATCTTGTATAAACAGGTTTTTTTAATATACTGAGGTATCCTATTTATACATGTACTTAAGGGCCTTGGTGGCTCAGGCTGTTAAATGCCTGCATTTAAGTTCCAGCTGCCTACAATTACTGTAGGCTCGAATCCCACCAGGCTCAAGGTTGACTCAGCCTTCCATCCTCTCGGGGTAGGTAAATTGAGGACCCAAGATTGTTGGGGTAATAAGCTGACTTTGTAAAAATGCCGCTTAGTAATAAGCAGGCATATACAATGGAAGGAAGGCTATTGCTGAGTGCATTGGGTTGTATCCCAAAAAATTGTAAGCCGCCCTGAGTCTTCAGAGAAGGGTGGCATATAAATGTAATTTTTTTAAAAAAATTGTCTTTGATCGGTATTCTATATAAGATGCATGAAGCTTTGGGGTTCTTGCTCATGGCTTAACTGAGTGCATGAGATCAGTGGCGCACTGTAATCTGCTATCCTTGGACAATAAATCAACTGTTTGGGTCCACTCTAGCTGTTGTGGTATATTTGGCGAATTTTTTTCCAGTTCATGTCATTGTTAGTAGGACAGGAAGACATGCTATTGGAAAGTTGCTTTGGGGTAGGCACTCACTGTCCCGTTTTTTGTGTCAGCACTGTACTCCCTACACTCTGGAAGAACAGGGTCCCAGGGATTGCTCTGCTTTGACCCAGGATTCGGTTACCCAACTTTCAAAAGTGGAGAGTTTGTTTATCATATGTGAGCCTGATGTGCAAGTGTTGCAAACTCAGCAAGCTAACTGCAAGCTGTGCAATGGTGGGTGACATTTTGGGACTCAAATGGCTCTTTTGGGCCATTTCAGTTAGGGTTGGTGTACAAGAAGATTCTGTGGAGTCTTTGGTATTTGCTTGCTTGCAGGCATTTCACAACCGAACTAGTTAAATCATTAGTGTGTGTGAGTGGGGAGTTTGCTCCTTTTGTATATGAAGCAGCTTACTCTGCCAGTGTGGGTGGGGATGTGGTTTTCTCCTTGGTAATAGCAGCTGTTCCATCCTTACACTGTACATTATCCTTATACTGTAGAATCCATACAGTCCTTAGACTTTCTACTAAGGAGAAAACTACACTATCACCAACAGTGGCAGGGCCATCACCATCATCGAATTCAGTCATAGACCAGCATGCACTAGCAGGGCTATTGTATATGAACAGGGAGAAAACCCACACACTCACTAGCACTGAGGATGTAATCCAGTCAGGTAATGAAACATCTTCAAGGAAAGAACCAAGTTCAGAAAGCAGAAAGGACTCCATAGTTCAACCCCAAGCTACATATAGTCTCTCTCTTCTATTAGATGCCTCTGTATAAGAATCTGAAATATTCTGAAATATACATAACACCTTTCACTGACTATCCAAGACAGAACTTACAGAACATTGGGCTGGGGTGGGAGCAGAATTTTTATTCTTCTCTGGTATAACCACTGAATATGTGTGTGCATTCCCTGTCTTTACTTTCTGCTGTTGACCAAGGCTTCCATCAATAGTCAAGCTGCCCCCAGCTACACTACTGTGCTTCTGATGAAAAGCAAGGCGAGATGGATGGCAGTGAATTTCCTAACAGGCTGGAAATAGATAAATGAATAAAAAGTAAGAGGACCCTGGTGTGTTAAAAGGGCATTTTTAAAAAAAATGGGACAGGAAAGCTTAGTCTTAAACCCCATGGTTGCCTAGAGGAAGAGATGCTATCTATTAATGGGGACTGGATGCTAGAATATATGCAAAAATGGAGTGAATGGACCAAAATATAAAAAGATAGTGATTTGTGGCATCTTCTTTTGCAGCACAATGCCTTCTGAATTCTCTTTGTTAAGCATGCTACAGAGAGCAAGAGAGGCATTTAGGGGACATTCTATGCAATTAATTTTTGCTTGTGATGGCTTTCTTTTCATTGCTTGTTGTTACTGGCACTGTAAGCAGCAATCAAAGAGCTGCAGCATGCTTTTATTTGGGGGAAAAGAATGCATTCTGGAATAGCAAGAAACCAGGATATGATCACCCACAATTCAACCCACATGACCAGAACTGGAGGAGTTACTCCTAAACAAGAAATAAAGCTTTGGAGGAATTTCAACTGTGAAAAACAGAATGGATGTGGCATATAGGAGATGAGAAAGTGGGATGACATTTGACATTGCCTCATGTCCATTATTCTAAGTGACCTGGTCCTGGCTCTGCATGATAAGTTGCAGCAAGTAGAATATGAGATACAAGAATATATGAATCATGTGTTATGGCCAGAGAGGTAGTGGAAAATGTTTAAAAATGCCATTGAATAGGAAGAAAAATGTAATCTCACAAAAAGAAACAGAGTAAGAAGCTGTTAGAAAGTTGAAAATAAATATGCTATGGACAATTATGCTCCTGGGGAAAAAAAGGTACCTCCTGTCACAAAGCTTCAGCAGTGAACTTGCTACTAACAAATTGGAAAATTTGTCCTGAGCTGTCATATTCAGTGGTCTGATTCTTCAACAATCAGCTCTTGTTCTTACAAATAGAGGACGATTCGTACTACTTTATTACCTCCACTCGTCGTCATGTTACAGGACATATTTTTGTGCCAGACCTCTGCTGCATGATGGGAGTGTTTATTTGGATGGAAGCAACAGTGGTAACACTATTTTCCCACTCAATGTGGTATATACTATTGCAGTCCTTCTGATTTTTTTAAAATGTTATTTTAGATGTGACATTGTTTGCTGATGGGTCTACAAGGCACTTTAAAGTTTGAGGCATTCTATAAAGCAGCAGTCCGAAACTTTCTGGTACCTGGGACTAGTTTTGGGGAAAAAATGGGTTCCACAGACCCAGGAGAGGAAGTGGATGGTTTTGCGTGCAACCTAGATCCTGCGCAATGCACAGATGAAGCTTTGCTTGCTCATCTGCAGTTTACGCAACCCAGTTCCTAACAGACCATGGACTGGTACAGGTCAACTGTCCCAGGCTTGGGGACCCCTGCTATAAATCATGATTTTCTTTGATTTAATGTTGTGAACCAGAAAGTAACCAAGCTCCTTATTGGTAGGGTAGAGGGGAATTGTTATGTAATTACCTGCCTTACCTTCTTACTTTCTCAATTTGGAACAAAATTTGTGCAATGTAAATCAGTGTTCAGGGAGATGTCTCGGTTATCGTACTGTAATTTGGAAGGCTTGGCCTTGAGTCTTTTCTACTATCATTTTTAAAATTCCACATTGCTACAAGGATCATTAAAGATACCCCAGAAATATAGTTTACAATCAGGGTTTTTTTTTCTCCCTAGACCTCTTCCTGTGGCTATTGAACACAGTTTTTCTTGTTTCTTAAAAAAATGATACCTATAATTTTTAGGCTTCATCATATTTTGCTCAAAGAAATTACAGCCACCCACAATGGATGTCTAAACTTACAACAGAATAAAAGAATCAAGAAATCAATCTTACAGGTAAAATATTTCTTTCTATTCCTTTGGCCAGTAGAAAGCAATTACATTTTCAAAGTATCAGTTAACTCAGTAATAACTATATAGTAGGTTATGCTTTTTATCCTGAAACATCAATCCTTTATTTATATGTTTAGCAATGAACCATGACTCCAAACAAAGACTTTCAAAATTACTTCCTAAGGAGTCAGCATCTTAAATTCTCTCCCCATGACTGGTGCTTTAAAATGTGCTACTTGCTCAGACTAGAAAGCTATGAGATATTTGAATCTTTATTCTATAACCATAGTTCATTTAAATACCCAATGAGTTATATTCAGTACTTGACGGGATATAAAACATAAGTAAAATTGTGAGCAAATGTGTTATGACTATTGAACAAGCTTAAGGGAGATAACATTCAAGTCTAAAAAGAGATAATCAAGAGATGTAATTTTTTGCCCGGCAAACATCAAGTTTCAGCATTGTAATTGTCCTCTGTGCCATGCCAGCTATGCATATGCAAAACACAAAAGAAGTAAGTCTGGTATTTTAGAAATAGGTTTTGTTTTTCTTAAGGCACGTTTACATTTCTTATATGGTAATAGGCTCTGATAAATGCAACCATAAAGATGAAATATCAGCATCTATCGGGAATAATAACATGAACATAAATTGTACTTCTAACCTACTTATGAATGTATTATATTCAAGAAAATGCTAGAAGTGACAAATCTATTCATGCACATTGACAACTGCAGTCATACTCTATTACAATTATTGTAACTGTTTGTAGCAACTGTTATTTTTAAGGTGCAATTTGTGGTGGCCAAGCTTTCTAAGATTTCTCCTTAACCTAAAAATCCAGAAGAAGGAGAAGAAGAAGGAATAACTCATTTCTACTTAGGCTACTGCATGCAGTTCTCTTCCCTGATTCAATATTATTTTCTTGAACCGTAGAAACAATATATGTGAAGGAGATGAACTACCCAATGCACCTGAATCATGATCACCTAGCCTGAGACTGGACAGGGTCTATCTGTGTGAATATGATCAGTCTGGGTAAAGCCCAGTTTTTATACTATACCGGCTGTTTCACTTATTTGCTTCTCTCACAACTCGTTATCAACGTGGAACAATCTCTCTTTGGTCATGCTAATAGGATTTGATTGGAATCAGAGACCAATGCTAATGGGAAATGGCTGTTCAAAGTAATATGACACAGAGCGTCACAACTTCGGGTAATTTACATTCCAACTATTCACGTTATCAATGAACTTGAGTGCCATTGTGATGGAAATAAAAAGTTAACTTTTCCTGAGATTGCATGCCTTTTTCTATTAGAATGATTTTTTAAATATACCATATATATTACCCTACTTTGCCAATTAAATGGATCCCTACTCCTCCCAAACCAAGAAGCCTTGCACCCCCACTCAGTAAATGAAGAACAATAACCCAATAAAGGCTACCAACCTCAACAAGAGTATGCCAGTATCAGGGAAGCTTCTGCTGCAATTCTCACCAAGGCCGGCTTCTTGCCTTCTGTTTTCTTAGCTTCTAGCAGCCTCTTAGCAGAGCATCAAAGAATAAAGAGGCACAAGGAGGAGGGTGGAATGGGTTAGCATTTACAAGCAGAAATAAAAGATTGTGGGCAAGAATGATTCAGAAGGGGAAACTTGCTTGTCTGGGTCCTCAGTCACCTTTTTCTTTGCTATTACAGTGAGATTGCTAATGTCTGAAAGGTAGGCATTTACTTAAATCTCTCAGAAACTCTTTGGTCTTCAAAAATTGAATTTGCCTCCTTGGTAGTGGTAGAAGCATCATGGATTTTGTTCCCAATGCCTATATTCCAATACTCTTTTTCTACTCTGGGAGTTGTCTGCTTAACTTGCGAGTGTTCTGAAAACAAAGGAAACCATGCAGAAAAAAATTGAGAAGACTCTTTCTGTAGTGCTTCACAAAACACATAGAAGGACAAGAGAAAATATGACAGTGTCTTCTTGCTTGGGCAAGCCAGCGAGAAAATGAAGACAAAAAGGATTAGGGGAGATAGTCAGAAGAGAATCTAGGAGAATCTGAATAAAGAATTCTCCACTAGTAAGGCCAGTGGTAGCATACTTTTTCATATTCATATTCTACATGAATTTGAGAAGGTTGATTTACCATGCAGCACCTGAAATTGTTCTAAGTGAGCATGCAGAGGAATGGAAATTTGTAAGGTTGCCCCTTATACTTGCAAAAATCCCTGCACAATTTTTTAAAATATCCTTTACAATAGAACAGATATCAAGAAAATCCTGCTTTGGAGATATGTATTTTTGAAAATGTAGTTGTGTTTTATTAATATTGTTTTTCCAACCCCCCAAATTGTCAAATGTTTTAGCTGAACCAGGCTTCCAAGATTTTGCATTAGGCACAACATAACATGTCTCTTGAAACAAACTTATATCTACATGTAGTCCTCAACTTAACAACAGGTCATTTAGTGATCGTTCAAAGTTATAATGGCACTGAAAAAAGTAACTTATGACCATTTTTCATACTTATGACCATTGCAGCATCCCCAGTCATGTGATCAAAATTCAGGTGCTTGGAAATTGACTCATACTTATGACGGCTGCAGTTTCCTGGGGTCATGTGATCAGCTTTTGTAACCTTCTGACCAGCAGTCAAGGTGGAAGACAGATTCATTTAATAACCATAATACTAACTTAACAATTGCAGTGATTCACTTAGCGATTCTGGCAAAAAAGGTCATAAAATGGGGCAAAATTCACTTAACAAATGTTTCATTTTCAGTAGAAAAACATTTCTACTTGTAATGTTTTTTAAAACTATAGAGCTGATTTAGAAGTATTTAACCCAGGGGTGGGATTCTACCAGTTCTATCCGGTTCTATAGAACCCCTTGTTAACTTTCTAAGTAGTTCAGAGAACCGGTAGTTTAATACCATTTAATAATTTTAAATTTTGTATTCTGTGTTTTTATCGTTGTGAGCTGTCCTGAGTCCTTCGAGAGATAGGGTGGCATACAAATCCAAACAAATAAATAAAATAAATAAATAGTTAGAAGTAATCTTCGTTTGTTTTTTTCCAGCCTTATTACATTCTTGGCAGACAGCCTAGACTTTCTGTCTCCAGAGCTTATGAGGCTTGGCTTTCTTAAAGGGGAAGGGTTGTTTTAAGATTTTTACACTGCTGTTGGGAGGAAATACCTCCCTGGACAATCAGCACTTTGAAGAAATAATTGAATAATGAAACAAAGCTTTTAGTGACAGGGAACCAAGATGAATGACATTCAGCAAGGCTTCTTGGCTAGCTAGAAAGATTGACATTCAAATGTGAGTTTACATACCCTTTCTGAGTTTTGGTCTAAAACTGGTTTTTGGTTAAGGTTAATTCTGTGCTTGGTGAAATTTAATCCTGTGTTTATTGATGGGATAATAATTCAGCTTCAACAAGCAACAGCTACTGTTGTGATTTAATTATTTGTATTGTGTTTGAATTTTTTCCTGCCTCATGGTTTCTTTTTCTATCTGGGGAGGGGGTCTTCCTCATTGCTTTAGTACTCTCTGGCATTGTCCTTTTGGGGTATACTTCCAAGAGGCAGGATGCAAGCTTAGCACTGATTTTTTTCATTGCCTTTCTGGGAGGCATGTGACCTTTCCTTAAAACTGGATGATTTCCTTAGGATATCTTGTGAGGTGAGTGAGACCAGCTTTAAGTGGTGCAAATGGATCTAAGGATTGCTTTTAATGGGTGTGCTTTTTCTGGAGGGCTTAAATGATCTCTCTGCTAAAGGGTTTCACTTTATGAGCAAGAGTAGGTTGCTTAATAGTTATCACTGCATTTTAACTATTTTCATTCCTCAAGGTGCTCTGGCACCCTGCCTGATTTGTAACTCTGGCTTGCAGGTATTTTTAATCTAATGATTGGTATTTAGGGCAGCTTTTTGCAAGCAAAGAAGTTTTTTGTATTTTTGTACAGGTAATCCTTGACTTACAACAGTTCATTTAGTGACCATTCGAAGTTACAATAGTACTGAAAAAAGTGACTTATGACCATTTTTCACACTTATCACCATTGCAGCATCCCCACTGTCATGAGAGGCCAGGCGAGGAGAAGCACCCCTTGACATGAGTGATGTCGAGTTGGCCATGCCCACCCAGTCACATGCCCACCAAGCCACACTCAGCAACTAAGCCACGCCCACAGAACCGGTTGTTAAAAAAACTGAATCCCACCCCTGATTTAACTGCTTCTTTTCTGAAGTATGCTTGGCTGTAGGGCACAGAATCAATATACAGTAGATGTTAGGAGAGAATTCTGTTTACAGATTTACAACTACAACTCTGAGGAAGGTGGACAGTTAAGAAATATGAGATATAAATTTAAAAGTCCCTAAGATTTTCATCAAGATACTACTCCTACATTGCCTTCTCTTTCTTACTGTTAATTTTTTTTAAAATTACATTTATATGCCGCCCTTCTCCGAAGACTCAGGGCGGCTTACAATTTTTGGGATACAACCCAATGCACTCAGCAATAGCCTTCATTCCATTGTATATGCCTGCTTATTACTAAGCAGCATTTTTACAAAGTCAGCTTATTGCCCCCAACAATCTTAGGTCCTCAATTTACTTACCCCGAGAGGATGGAAGGCTGAGTCAACCTTGAGCCTGGTGGGATTCAACCCTGCAGTAATTGCAGGCAGCTGGAACTTAAGTGCTAGGCATTTAACAGCCTTCACCACCAAGGCTCTTGCACAAGTGCAAAATATTTTAAATGGACAGCACTTTAAGTAATACTGTTTGAGCACAGTGGGATCACTCACCAATAGCAACTCATCCCCAGGGGAGACTGCCAGCTCTACTAAGTCCCAACTTACCTTCTGGAGCCCAAAGCTCAGTTTTCGGGCCTTACTCTTTGACTCATAACAAATGTAGACCCCAATTACAAACTCTTAGAAGGGCCAGGAGTAATTTTTAAAAAATTCACCATTCAAGTACTTGAATACTTTAAAATCATATATCATATCTGAGTTGCAGCAGTTAGTTAGTTCAGTTTCTTGTGTGGTTATCCCTTATTGTAAAATGTTTAGAAAAGGCTAAGCACCAACAGTTATGGAAATATTAAAAATGCCTGCTTTTTGATTGATAGTCAAATGAAACCTAGTGATCACCCATCAGATTCATCCTAAAGGCAATTTGCATTCTGTTGTTGCGCTGAACAGAACGGACAGAATTTAAATCTGTTTAGCTTATGTTCCAAAATTATCCTGGATTTTATTAATCTTCAAATAAGGTAAGAAAAGATCCCAATTTCTATCAGTTTAAGGCTAAGCCTTGTAGAAGTCATTGCTGTCCTATTTGCTGCTGTATTGATTATTGTGCAAATATTGGGTTTCCTGTTGACGCAGGTCTGACTGCAAGATCTGTTTCAGTGCTGTTTACATATCCAAAACTAAAACATGGATTAAAACAAGGAAGTTTATGTAATGTTCCAAAAAGGGCTGTATCCTGTGGCAAGTATGAAGGCACAAGAGAAATGAATGCACAAATGTTTCTTTCATCAGAAATTAAACCAGTAACTATTTTCCTCATAAAACTGGAGCAGATTTAGTCACTAAAAATTACTTTCTGAATCGTCCATCTAGCAATAATGAAAAAAACACACAGCAAAAATAACTATTCTTTCTTAATTTACTAGGGAAGAAAACTGGTCTCCAAGTACTGGGGGTATTTTCTTCAGGATTAATACCTCTATAGGGTTTTGTAACCTTAAATAACTCATTGCACCAATATCAGAGGGAAAAGAATGAAGCGTTCCATATATCTCCTCTTATACACTCTATATACAAAGAAGTCATCTGAGAACTAAGAACTGATAGCAGCAAAATAAAACTGCAGGCTGACCATAATATTTTCCTGCCTTTGGCAGTGATGATGCATTGACTTAATTCCACTGCCTCTTGTACATGGAATCTTCATTCAATGGCGAGGATAGGATAATGTCTTCCACACAATTTATTTTGATGTCCGTGGGCAAACATAACATTGCCTATCCAACGCAAGAGAACTAGTTGTTACTATTGCCTCCAATGATCATCTAATGATAGGTCTGGTTCTATGACTCTTAACTAATCATTGCCATAGTCATGGCAATTTTTGAAAGTTTATTTGGTCTGCCTACACTGTGTCCTCCCTGGCTCTGGGCTTATTTAGCTGAACAGAAATATGTGAGAAGAGATTATTACTTTCCAATTCCTGAGATTCATTAGTCACACTGAAGCACTATACACAGAGAGAGATTCTATCTTTTGAACTGTGCAGTGACACAATACCGTCGACCTTTGTCTGGTACTTCCATGTAATAGGCACAGATGTCTGTGCAAGAAAAACATGCATACATGCTTTTAAAATGTGCAGATCACAATAAGGTCCAAGTACAGTTTTTCAAAGATAACAAGCAACTCTGTGATGGGATGAGGGTAGGTCTAGGAAAACTCAATGTTATTTGGGATAGCATCCATTGTTTCAACTAACAGATTCTATGGAATCCTTAATGACACACAAGAACTTTTGCAATACTAATTTAATTCAAATTAAGTATAACATAATTGCTAATATCTACAATCTCAGTGCCAGTTTTTAGGAGTCCTTGGTTATCATCGGTTGACATGTCTTCACTTCCTGAGGCAGCTTACCTCTTTTTCTCTGTAATACATATGCAGGAAAGACAAGTGAATTCTCCTTACCAGTCAGAGAGGCCAGCTAAACAGTCTGTGGCATTAAGGAAAAGAAACAGTCAACATAGAAAGCTCCAAAGATTGGCAATATGCCCAATGTAGGGGTCCTGGCCAAGGACCTGATAGTAACAACATCTCCTAACCTACTGCACTGATATATTTGGCTTCTGCTTGTTACCGGTAGGATTGTTACTGCTTTAAGTAAGGTTGATTCTTTTTTTCAATTCATAAATGCAACTTCACTTGCACCAGAAATTTATCCCTTTCTCAATCTAGATTATTTGGGTTGTAGTTGAAAAAGATGGGGCCACCTAAACATTTGTAATTGATTCTTAAAAGAATGCTCTTGGCTGGAAGTACAGTTCTCTCCCTTCATCTTCTCCAAGAAAGCTGTTTCAAATGCATGAAAATAGAAAGTTTCAAAGAATTAATTGAGTAACCAGCATGGACAAATTAACAAAAAAAATGTCAATCTAAACAAAAAAAAACAATTAAGGAAATAGGCTTCTCTGCGTGTGTGTATATGTTCTGAAAGATAGGTTTTTTCCTCTCTCTTTTATAATGAATATAATACTATATTATATTATTTTATAATGAATATAAAATAATACTAAAATAACTTTTCCATCTAACATATGGCAATTTTTATTTCTTAAATTATTTGTCCTGTTCAGTGTGTTTTTTTTAAATATACCCATATTGAGATTTTGGTGGAATATATATTTTGGCTGCAAACTGATAGACATTTCTAAGAAGAGAAGTACCTTTGGTTTGATATATGTGCTTAGTAGTTGGAGAGTGAAGTAGCTAGATATTGATTTTCTGAACCCAGGAGCACCTGATAATTAAGAATATAAATAAATAAATGCATATCTCAGAGAATTCATCACTAAAGTAATTAAGATTTATATTTCAGTATACATGTATAAAACTATAGCACCATAGACTACAGTCTATGGAATCCAACTGCAAGCTCCTTTACCCTTTATTAAAGTTATATTGAGTGTATACAGCACTGTACTTTTGAAAAGCACCTTTGGGACAATTACCGGTACTTAACTAGTAAAAGATAAATGTGTAAGCAACAGTACAGTCCTATATTTAGTGTCAAACTAAAACTTAAAAGATTGCAATCTAAAATGACCAATTGGTTCACAATTCGATTGAAAATAAAGAAAATAAATGTCTGAATCAGTGGTGGGATTCAAATATTTTTGCCACCGGTTCGGTGGGCGTGGCTTGGTGGGTGCGCTTTGCATGTGTGCACACACTTTGCATGCACTTTGCAAAGCGCAGAGGCGTTTGCGCAGGCGCAGAGGCATTTGTGCAGGCGCAGAGGCATTCTAACTCGCCTCCTGCAAGCCTGCATGATCCCAATCACTTCAGCAGTTGCCGCGCAGCACTATTCTATGCCGCGCAAAGCAGCCGCGCTTCAAATTCAGCAGATAAAAGTGAGTATGGGAGCCCGGGCGGGTGGGTGGGCCCAATAGCAGAGCGGCGGACAGAACCACTTCTGTCTCCCCTGCTCATAACTGCTACCAGCTCACCAGAACTGGGCCGAATCAATAGAATACCACCACTGGTCTGAATCCAAACAGTAAACTTAAACAAGTTTAAAGATATCAATAATGTGCCTAGAAAAGTATCCTATTATGGCATAAAATAAATCTACTGTTTACATATGATTACTTTAAAACTTCTACATCTTGAGAATAAAAAATCTCTACCAACTATCCTTCATAAGTTTATTGATACTGTTGAATAAAAAAAACAAGACTAACAACTTCCAAACAATTGAAATGAAATTTTAACATATGCAAGAAAAATTGTTTCATCATCAGTAAAAAAACCCAATTTAACATTGGATTATTGCTTATGTCACAGGATCGTAACAGGTTTTTTGATTTAAGATCTCTATAAAAAAATAAGTTTTTATCTAAAAACACAAATAGAACCCCACCACCACATTATCTATTGCCTGAAACATTTTTTCTAGTAAGTAATTTTAGCAGACATGAACATTTCTCAAATGCTTGTTTTGTCAATTTTATCTCTATGTTTAACAATACAAATCAGACCAACAGTGAAATATGTGAAAAGACGACGCTAGTTCGGAAGCGAAATCTTATTATTTATCAATCCATTTTTACATGTTTATCCCTCCTTTGCTACTTTTATAAATAATTCATTGTGGTAAATATACCTGGTTCTACTTCCTCCTCCTGCTTTCCCACAACAAGAGTCCTGTCAGGTGAGCTGAGAGAGAGTGACTGGCCCAAAGTCAGCCAACAGGCTTTGATTTTGATCTTTTCCAGCAAAAAAGGCCATTCAAATAAATGGGTTTGCTTAATAATCATACCATCCACTTAACGGACACATTTACTTAATAACAATCTAAAAAAGACCAGAATATCACTACTGGTCACTTCTGGTTACTACTGTCTTAACTTTAAACTTATGACTATAATTCTCAACTCAATTATGATAATAAGTATCTATATATGATATTGGATTCTTCCTCTTCCATATATATGTAAAATACTGAAGGATTGTTACTTGAGTTTTATAAAGGTTTGTATGGATCCTACAGGAAGGAAGGAAGGAAGGAAGGAAGGAAGGAAGGAAGGAAGGAAGGAAGGAAGGAAGGAAGGAAGGAAGGAAGGAAGGAAGGAAGACTATTCTAAGGAACAGCTGCTCTATTATTCTTCTGGAGGTTTTAGGCTCATAGATTTTGCAAACTAACAAAGAATAGTATGCAAATAATGCTACCACCTATTGATATAACAGATGTGGTAAGTTATTCAGTATCGTTTTCAGTCTTTGACCTGAAACAATCCATCTGCTTGCAATTTTTTTTCCACTAAAATCCTATTTGCTCAGTCAAGGAAGAAGAAAGGCAAATGGCACAAGGTTCACTTTGCAAATATAATAAACAAAACATTACACACCAGAGCTTTGGCAAGCTAAGAACAATAGAAGAAACAGATTTTAAATAAAGAAGAAACTATTGCAAATCTTAATTATCTGAGAAACAATTTGAAGGACGCAGGCTACTATCTTCCATATACTGTATCTACAGCATTAGGATTTCACCCAATACTCTCTGAGGTAGCATTATCGAACTTCTACATCTCTTTGAGCATAGCATTACCGATCTCCTACATTCCTGCTACCTGTCTCACGAGCTCCTCTGCCAGTATACAATCACCAATAGTAAATTGTCTGTTTTTAGCAAAATGACTCCAATGGGCAAAAGTTTAAAGCACAGGTGTTCAGATCAGCCTTTAGTGAGCTGTAGCTCCATTTTTTAATTCTACAGACAAGGTTTTATATTTATGGCACAGAAGTACTCTTGATGCAGTCTTAGCAAAGTCAATTTTAGCTAAAGGGAAACATTGCTAAGGAATTAAAAGATAAGATCTTTTTGACAGATGATGGGATTAAACAATGATAAAGCAAATATATTCCCAACAAGTAAAATAAGGTGGTTTATATAAAATCAGCTGCTAGAAATCTACAAATAAACTAGTAATTAATTGATTTAATTATTTTTCTAAGCCAATCCGTTAACGGTTTCCCTTCTCCAAATAGACTTATTTTCCAGGATCTAGCTTTCCCTAAAGCCCCTAAAGCACAAAATAATATACATGGGTACTCTGTGCAGAAAAACTGACAGCAATGTGCATCATGCTAATCCCACCTCATTTAGAGGAAGACTTCATAAAAAATGTGCTCCTTGTATTATTTGGTTTTCAGGAATTCTGAAATGATGTTTTACATTTTTAAAAAGGGGAAGAAAATGTGTTGGAGGCAATAAAGGAATGCAGAATCAGTGAATAGACAAGAGAGTAAAACAAATCTCAGCTCTGGGAAGGAATTAAGTATATGGAAGAGACTCAAAATAACTCCACCTTGATTCTCTGTGCTAAAAGGGGGGAATAGAAAGAAACTCTGCCAGGCATTTGAAATTCTATTTTTATACTCAACAACAATAGAATTCCAATAGTGCTTGTGGTGTCTAATTCCTGACTAAGCCGACCTTGAAAGGCTGATGAAGAGGGAGGGAGTTCCCATTGGAGGAAAATAGAAATCTAGCCATTATTTGTACTGTATATGTACATATTAAAATAAACTCTTACCTTAGTTATACTATTCCCCCCCCTCCAAGAAATCAAATGGCATAAATAAAATTTAGTCAAGTGCAGCACTTTTTGTGTTTCATCACTGCATTGCGTATTATGTTTAACTTTAAGCTTTATACTGGTCAGTGTGAAAATGAAAACAATGTACTGATCAACCACATTCACAAATATAATCTCCACTATTAAGAAGGCCAACTTAATTTTTTTCCCTATATGGGGAGAATAAAGAAGGAAAGATAAGTTGAAAAATATCCCACAAATATATGAACTAATTAAAAATCAGCATGATTTAGCAGTCAGCAAAAAGCCTGATTTTTTAAAAAAAATGAAAATGGATTAAATTAGAATTTTCTACATCAAATGCAATTTTCTCAGAAGGAGAAAAATGTAAGAACTGGGGAAAGCATAAAAATGATACTTAATTGCTACCAAGGCAAATTATCCGAATGCTAAAAGCCACTTCATTCATTGACCTTTGAAATATTACATATTGGTTTAAAAGGCTTTTGGCAAGGGAGAGCTAGACCTCTTCTTTCATTTAATCCAGTCTGTTATTCTTGCCATCTTCTATTGTTTTCTTTTCTTTGATTGTTTATGTTACCCAGGGTCACTGGGAGTCAGGCGGTGTACAAATTTAATAAATTATTATTGTAAATTATATATGTGTGTGTGTGTATATATATATATATATATATATATATATATATATATATATGTATGTTGTGGCCCCGCCTCCTGAGCCTGTGCTGACAGAGGAAGAGGACTTGGATGATGAAGGGGAGGAACGGGCAATGCCTTCCTCCCCAGGACCTTTCTCCCCAGGACCTTCCTCCCTGACAATGCCTTCCTCCCCAGGACCTTCCTCCCTGGCAAGGCCTTCTTCCCCAGGACCTTCCTCCCTGGCAATACCTCAGGTTTCATCGGAAAGCCGAGAGGGACAGCCTGAGATACGCCAGGAGGGAAGTATATCGGCACAGCCACAGCTGGGGAGTGAGGAGGAGGATTCCTGGCTTGATCCCAGGCAGCGTCGGAGGGAGAAACGTCAGCAGCAACGTAGGAGGCGTGGGAGGGCTAGAGAGTGAGCTGGACCACACCCCACAAGGTATAAAGTGGGTGTTCCTAGTTGTGAACTCTGTGCATGACAAAGTTCGAACAAACCAAGATTCCTGTTTGTGTTGTGGCTGGACTGTATCTGGAGAAGCTCTTGTTCGTGGACTTTGAGAATAAAAAGCCCATTCTGACTCAGTGAGTAATCCGATACTTGACAAATCTGAACTTGGCAGTCGGAACGTGTGTGATTGCCAAGAACCTTATCAGCTGTAGCAGATTGGCTTTTGGAGACAAGCCAGCGTGACTCTCTGTGCGGGTGTTGGTGCCAAGTTCCTTACCTTCTGGGAGAAGGGAAGGGGAGACAGAACATATATATATATAAATGTTTTCGTAGATTTTCACGGGTAAATGTATGGGAGTCATTGGTCTTGTCCGTGTAAGATCTTACACAGGACAAGACCAATACACCAAGATATATATATATATATATATATATATATATATATATATAGAGAGAGAGAGAGAGAGAGAGAGAGAGAGAGAGAGAGAGAGAGATTTCACAGCTACACTGCTGTTAGCGCATTTAAGCACATTCTAAGGGAGAGTAATGCCAATGCAGCCATAAACTCATGCAAAACTGTGGTTCCATCATTACTAAACAAACATGTGACAATTATCCATCTTATTTTTTTCACATTAGTAATCCACACTCAAATAGAATTTTGGTAGATCAACCAAACAGACCCTTGAGATATATTTAAGGTTTTCTATATGACATACATAAAGCCTTTGAGAGAAAATTTGAAGAGTTTTAATAGATAAGAAATACTAAGAGAGACTCTTCTTGTTTCTGTCTGTAAAATAAAATCCTGTTTTGCTATATTTTGGGTGATATTCAGGGGTGGGATTCTATCAGTTCCAACCAGTTCTATAGAACCGGTTGTTATGATTCTGCGCAGTTCGGAGAACCGGCAAATCGTGCCCCTGGCTAGTCCTGCCCCTCTCTGCCTGCCACACCCCTCCCCGCCCAGTCAGTCCTTACCACGCATGCGTGACATTGCATGCATGCCCGACATCTGTGTTCTCCCCACCCAGTCACTGAAGGTATTTCTTTTTTTCCCCCTCCTGATGATCAACTGTTCCGATGATCAGTTGTGTTGGGACCCCCCTCGCTGTCTTACTGCTTCGTCCAGGAGGCTTCCCCGAGGCCCAGGAAGCAAAAAGGGGTATGGGCGGGGGTGCTGTGCTCCCCTCCTATGCTCTGCTTTTTGCCTTCCTGGGCCCCAGGGAAGCCTTCTGAGAGCAAAAATGCCCCCCCAAAGGCTTGCCTGAGGCTCAGGTGGCAAAAAAATGGGGGGGGGGGTTGCTGCAGAAAAGAGAGTCACACCCACCCAGTAACATGACCACACCCACCTAGCCACGCCTACAGAACTGGTTGTTAAAAAATTTGAATCCCACCCCTGGTGATATTGCTAGGTTTTAGTACTAATAATTAAATATGTAGTTTAAAATTTATGTTGCCAGTAGAAAGATGTGTAAGAACTGAATCTCACAACTATCCAGGTCTAAAAATGAAGATATAAACTCATCTTAATAATGAGTATTCAGAAATAAGGCTTCCTGATTTTAACTGGGTTTCTTCTCAGGCAAGAGTATATATAGGTAGTCCTCAAGGTAAGACTACAATTGAGCCCAAAATTTCTGTTGCTAAGTAAAACATTTGTTAAGTGAATTTGCCCCACTTTACAACTTGCCAACTCTTGCCACAGATGCTAAGTGAATCATTGCATTTATTGTTAGTAGCATGGTTGTTAAGTAAATCTGGATTCCCCATTGACTTTGCTTGTCAGAAGGTTGCAAAAGCTGATCATATGACACTGCAACCATCATAAATATGAACCACTTGCCAAGCATCTGAAATTTGATCATGTGGCCATGGGGATGCTGCAACGGTCATAAGTGTGAAAAACAGTCATAAGTCACTTCTCCAGTGCCATTGTAACTTTGAATGTTCACTAAATGAATTGTTCTAAATTGGGGACTACCTGTATAGGACAATAGCTCTTGCAGCCTTATAGACTTAAAATGATTATCACTATTTTATTAAACCTATTACACAACTGCAAAAATTTTGATTTAGGATAGAATAGAATAACAGAGTTGGAAGGGACCTTGGAAGTCTTCTAGTCCAACCCCCTGCTTAGGCAGAAAACCCTACACCACTTCAGACAAATGGTTATCCAACATCTTTTTAAAAACTTCTAGTGTTGGAGCATTCACAACTTCTGAAGGCAAGTTGTTCCACCGATTAATTGTTCTAACTGTCAGGAAATTCTTCCTTAGTCCTAAGTTGCTTCTCTCCTTGATTGGATTCCACCCATTGCTTCTTGTCCTGCCTTCAGGTGCTTTGGAAAAATAGCTTGACTCCCTCTTCTTTGTGGCAGCCCCTGAGATATCAGGACACTGCTATCATGTCCCCCCCGAGTCCTTCTTTTCATTAGAGTAGACATGCCCAGTCCCTGCAACCATTCTTCATATGTTTTAGCCTCCAGTCCCCTAATCAACTTTGTTGCTCTTCTCTGCACTCTGAGTCTCTTTTTTACCTTGTGGCGACCAAAACTGGATGCAGTATTCCAAGTGTGGCCTTACCAAGGCATTATAAAGTGGTATTAACACTTCACATGATCTTGATTCTATCCCTCTGTTTATGCAGCCTAGAACTGTGCTGGCTTTTTTGGCAGCTGCTGCACACTGCTGGCTCATATTTAAATGGTTGTCCACTAGGACTCTGAGATCCCTCTCACAGTTACTACTATTCAGCAAGGTACTGCATATAGGGTGCCTTTGCATTTGATTTTTCTTGCCTAAATTTACTAACCCCATAATATTAAATCTTGCTATGAACTTTACTGTTGCAACCTAATATAATGGCATAATGTATTACAATATAAATATTTTTTAAGAAATATAAGGTTAAAAAGTAAAATTAAATAGCCCAGCCTTATTAAAAAAGAAAGAAAGATAAAGATATAGGAATCTCAAGAATCAGCTAGACTAATACATACTACTTTTCAAAAGTTTGCTTAAACAGAATCACTCTGGTGATCTTATGAGTTATATTTCATGAGAGTTGCAGAGATAAAAATGTTCACTTAACTGTAATAACACATACTATATGAATCAAAGATCAGACAATCATATTTATCATTAAGATAGAATCACAGTAAAGGGAACTAATCATTAATCATCATCAATATAATATTCAGATTTTTCTATAAATAGGAGGGTTAAATGAAAAGTAATGGCTCAATGTTGTAAATAATCTGATAGCAGCAGTGATGTACTAAAAGCTCTGATGTGTTGTTTAGTATTTGGAAGTTGCTGAGAAAATACTGTATTGCTATTATTTGTGAAACCAAAGTTTGCAATAAATACTTGTTTGAATACTTTAAGCAATGCTTAAAGCAATGCTCAAAGGAGTCCCTGTAATTGAAATTCACCATTGTACAAGTTGTTTATAGTGACTGTGTTGATGCGAACACTAAGCATCACTGGGCAAAAAAAATGTAAATAAGGTAATTGGGGAAGAGCTGATTTGTGTGATCAAGAACAAAGTCGATAACCTGTGATAGCACAACTGACAAGTTTCACATGTAAAGTGTTGATGAACTGATTAAGAACAATTGGCAAATCATTCAAAAGAACACTGCTGTCAAGCTTGGCATTTCACAGGAGTCTGCCATATTACTTTTGTTCTTCAATATTAGAAAGTTTATTAGGAAGAATATGGGTTCCTTGCATGTTAACAGCAGATATAAAAGCTTCAAGAGGTGAAACTCGCCAACAGTTGTTGTTGCTATGAGAAGATGAGAAATACCATGACAGTTAAAGAAACATGGGCTGCATCATTATGATGCAGAACAAAGCATCTGTTGTGGTTAGCTGGCAGCAGGTGCAGACAGCTGAGGACAGCGAGGACTCAGATGAGGGGCCAGGACCATTAGGGAGTGGACTGCTGCCTTCAGAGATTGTGGGGGCTGGCAGCAGCGATGAGGAGGTTCCCAAGGAGCCTGTGCCAAGTGCACATGCACATGCATGCAGGATTGCTCGCAGGAAAGAGCAGCTACAACAGCAAGGGCGACTCGGGAGTAAGGCTGCAAGGTAATAGCCCCTCCTTCAAGAATATAAAAGCCAGCTGTGAAAGGAATGTCCTTTGCAGAAGGCAAAGATGTTTTGAAACTCCAGCCCCGTGGACATTCCAGTATCCTGAGTTTGTATTTGAAGATTCTTGTTTTGCAAATTCTTTCTTGTCTGTTATCTTTTGGCAGTCTCGCACAGTTTGGCAAGGCTTATCACAGCTAATTATTTTGCAGAAGCATTAAAAGGTTTCTGTTCCCTTTGGGTTGTGTTTGATTTGTTGGAAAAGGGTGTGGGTCAGAACAGTATCAGTCCATGGACTATCATGGCAAAGTTACACCTAAGAAAAAAATAATTCAAAATCCATGCTTCAGCAAGAAAACTCATTGATAGTTTTCTGGGAGGCAGATGATGTTATTTACTGGAATTTCTTTGAATCTGGTACTACTACTACCGTGTTTCCCCGAAAATAAGACCTACCCCGAAAGTAAGACCTAGCACTATTTTCTAAACCTGCCCTAATATAAGACCTACCCCGAAAATAAGACCTAGTGTAAATCTCCAGTTCCAGGAAGACTTTTCAGGGAGCAACCGTGCACCGCGAAACACCCCCTACACACTCACACCCACTATTTGGCACCATAAATATATAAGACCTACCCCGAAAATAAGACCTAGTGTGTTTTTGGGAGCCAAAAAAATATAAGACAGTGTCTTATTTTCGGGGAAACACGGTATATCACTTCAGAGTACTACCTTGTAACATTTTGAAACAATATTAAGCATATTTCAAAAGCGCATTTAAAAAAACTGGTGCAACATGAGCCCTTAATCCTCATGAACCACCAGGAATCAATTGCAAAGTGGAATTGCAATGTCTTACCCCATCAACATACCCTACATTCCATACGTGGCGCTAGATGATTTCCATCTTTTCTCAAAACTGAAAAACTTTGTGGGCATCTGTTAGCATCAGGTGAAGGAATGCACTATCAAGATCTAGTTGGAATTGAGTGTTTCAGGCTTAAAACTTTTGAGTTGAAAATATTTTTCACACTTCTAACTACATGATAGCATTGTTGCTCTGAAAAACTGAATGATCTTCCAACAAATCATTCCTACCTAACATCTTACAATGGATTACCGGATTGGAAAAAATATTTTAGTCAAATAATATTTCCACTACCTTCCTCCTGATTTTTTTTATTCCACCTGATTGCAAAGCAGTTAGGAATTGTTTTAATGCTTGCTTCTTAATTACCATTGAGTTGTACTGTGATCTTCACTCGTTATTTTTCCCTAATGGTTTTACTGGAGAAGTAGTTCTGAAAACACTGCTTTTTCCTTGGATCTGCTGATACCTCCTTCAAGGAAATGGATAGTATGGAATTGTTCAGATTTCCATTATTACTATTAATAATATTTAACCATCTAAAATATTCCTGTGGCTCATTAGTTAACAAATATCTGATATCAACAAACCTGAAAGATCTAAAATAAATATCTGCTGTTTCCCACAGCATATGTTTCAGCTACCTATGTGAAAATCAACCTGTCATTCTTTTGTCTAATGTATGGAATCTTTTTTTATTAGTAGTGATAGGAGTATGAGGAGCATTAAAAGAAATGGAAAAGGATGCAGGATACTAATTACATATGTAAGCTCCAACTACTTAACCACATTGTCATCTATCAAGGGGGTCTTCCTGTAGCTGCTTTGGTAGAAAGAAGAAAGTTTATATTTCATTTAAAATATCCATACCAAAATTGTGGCATTTTCAAATTAGTATGGTTTCATATGATGACTCACCCTCCATGTGTCTGTCATAGAGTATCTATGTACTGATGATCAAACTATAGTTCATAATTTAGTAAAAGTGAGAATAAAATAAAATTAGAAGGGAGAATAAAAAGGTCTAGAGATTAAGGCACCCAGCCAGAAAACAGGGGACTCTGAGTTTTAATCCCACCTTAACCATGAAAGCTGGCTGGGCTGATCATTTTCTGTCAGCCCAACCCACCTCACAGGGTTGTTATTCTGGGGTGGAAAGGATAAGGAAGGAGTATTAGATATATTTGCCATCTTGAGTTATTTATCAAAATAATAAACATGGAACAACCAAATCTTTTTAAAAGCGAGAACACACTTTGCAAAGGGCTGGAAAAGAACACAGACAAAAGAACTATCAACTAGAGACCAAGTTACACTGAAAATCTGTTCAAATATTACAGAGTTGAAGGCCAGAGTTCTACACAAATGATTAGAGCAGAGCAAACAGGACAGCAGCAAACAGACCTATTATCAAACCCTACCATGACATTTCTTTCTACTTTAAAAAAGATAGCATTTTACAGTAAGGGAGATGTGCCTGTTAATATGAATGCTGATCTTACTATTTTTACTTTTACAATATACTGTACTTTGTACTTTTCTGCTACAAAAGAGATATGCATGGAAAGATATGCATCTAAAGAAATGTGGGCAACCTTCTTCCTGCTATGCAGTTCTTCCTTCAATAACATGATATCCCTGGAGTGAGTGGCAGCATACAGTGCATTTAATCTAGAAGTACTCAGATGTCTTAAATCTTGCAGGTTCAAATTAATGACCAAAATGGCTGAATTCCAAATCACATTTATATAATTACTGGTATATGTGAGAATGATTTTGGGAGATTGAGAGCTGCAGATTGGGCAATCAGTTTCTAAAAGATGTTTCAGCCCACAAAAGGAGGGGTGATGTGGGAAACCTAACAGAAGGGGATCTCCCTTTGGAATTCAAAATGGAAGAGGAAACAGTTAAAGAGAACATGATAACATGGGCTAAAAATTGTGGCCACAACATTCAATTAGAACAATGGGAATGAATATGGCAAACTATTTATTTATTTATTTATTTATTTATTTATTTTATTGGACTTATATGCCGCCCCATCTCCGAAGACTCGGGGCGGCTCACAACTAAAAACATACATTTACAATAAATAGCTAAAAAAGAATTAAACAAGTACAAAGCCCAATAATACCAAATGTAAAATATTTAAAACTATACCCCCCCACCCCCCCCGAGAGGCAGTCACAGCCCAGTTTGGTCAAATAACCAGGTCTTCAAATTGTGGCGGAAGGTGCGGAGGTCAGGGGCCAGACGGAGGCCCAGAGGCAGCTAGTTCTACAGGTCGGGGACCGCCACAGAATAGGCTCGTCGCCGGGGGACCGCCAGCCGACATTGGCTTGCTGACGGGACCCCGAGGAGCCCCTGCCTGTCTCCCCGCACAGGGCAGTTGGCACTCGATATCGGCAGGAGTCGCTCCCTTAAATATTGTGGACCCATGCTGTGTAGGACTTTGAATGTTAAAACCAAAACCTTGAATCTCACCCGGAGTGCAACCGGCAACCAATGCAGGTCGCGCAGGAGGGGGGTAATATGGGAGAATCGGGTAACTCCCATCACCACCCGCGCAGCCGCATTCTGCACCAGCTGCAATCTCCGGATGGTATGCAAGGGCAGTCCTAAATAGAGAGCGTTGCAATAGTCGAGCTGGGAAGTAACAAGGGCATGAGTGACTGTACGCAGGGCTTCTCGGTCCAGAAACGGGCAAAGCTGGCGAACCAGACAGACCTGGGCAAAGGCCCCCCTGGCGACGGCCCCCACCTGTTCCTCCAACTGGAGCCGTGCATCCAGGAGGACCCCCAGGTTCCATGCCCTATCCACAGGGGGCAACACCACTCCCCCTATGGTCAACAGTGGACATTCCTGACTGGACCGAGATGCCGGTATATACAGCCACTCAGTCTTGGCTGGGTTGAGCCGAAGCATGTTTCCGTCCATCCAGATCCGTACAGCATCCAGACAACGGGTCATCACGGAGAGGGCATCACTGATCTGGTTTGGGGTGGAGATGTATAACTGGGTATCATTAGCGTACTGGTGATACCTCACCCCAAAACCACGAATGATCTCACCCAGCGGTTTCATGTAGATATTAAATAAGAGAGGGAAGAGGACCGACCCCTGGAGGACCCCACAAGTGAGCACCCTCGGGGCCGACCTCTGTCCCCCTGTCAACACCAATTGCGACCACCCCGAGGGGTAGAAGAACCACCGAAAAACAGTGCCCCCCACTCCCAACCCCTCGAGGCGCCGCAAAAGGATACCATGGTCAATGGTATTGAAAGCCGCTGAGAGGTCTAATAGGACCAGGACAGAGGAAAAACCCCTGTCCCGGGTCCTCCAGAGATCATCCATCAGCGCGACCAATGCCGTCTCCATGCTGAAACCAGGTCGGAAGCCTGATTGGTACGGATCTAAGGAGTCCGTACCTAGTTATAAATTAATGTTATCAGTTTCATATAAAGAAAATATTTATAAAATGTTCTATCGCTGGCACCTCCCACCAGCAAGATTAGCTAGATTAGAATGTTTCCCAATATGTCACCCAAATGTTGGAAGTATAACTATAGCCAGGGAACGTATTTTCACATGTGGTGGACATGTCCTAAAGCGCGAAAGTACTGGTCTAAGATACAGGTTAGAAGAGATGACAAAACTAAAGATTAATTTTAACCCAGAGACCTTCTTATTGGGAATGTCAGAATTGACATGGAGCAAAAAACACCAGCATCTAATATTATACATCATCACATCATCACATCATCACAGCGGTCAGGATAGCCTTTGCCCAAAACTGGAAATCAACAATGGTACCCACAGATCTGGCAGTAATTAATAAAATTCACCAATGCGCAGAAATGATCAGATTAACCATGCTATTAAAAAATAAGGAAGAGGGATATTTCTTCACAATATGGAATATATGGTACAAATGGTTGAATAAAAAGGAAGTAAAGATGTCTAGTGAAAATGATTAAAGAAATATCAAGGAAAAATAGGAATAAGGATAAATGTATATTTGTAAAGTAATATAAATAAATATTGTATTATAATGTAATAGTAATAACATAAGTAAGGATTACGAAATAAGTTATAGATTTACTTGTAGCAAATGACTTTAATCGATAGAAATGTACACTGTTATGAAAACGCTGCAAAATGTGAGAACATGTTTCTCTTTTTTAAAAATTTTTTTTTGAAACTTTGAATAAACAAATAAAAAAAAAAGAAGGGGATCTCCCTAGTTTTCTGGAAAGGAAAAGGAAAAGAGCGAAGAAATGTTTTCAATCTTGCAAATTCTGTTAATGCAGGGGTGTCAAATTCACGTCACGGTGGCATCATATGACATATCAGGACTTTTTCTCCCTTCGCTAAACCAGGTGTGGGCATGGCCAGCATGTGGTGCATCTGGCCCATGGGCTGGGAGTTTGACAGCCTTGTGTTAATGTAACCTTGCAACAGAAATAGAGTTAGTACTACTGGGTGTGCTTCTTGTCTGGACTATTTCACAGGGCTGACATCAACCTCAATGAAGGAAACAGGAATTAAAACGTTCCTCTATTATACAAAAACTGCCTATAAATATTGCACAGAGAATTCCCTATATTCTCCAGTAACACATCTATGTTAAAATTTAACTTTCTGAGTTATTAATTTACTGCATACATGAGTTGGGAGATTTTTTTTGAGGGGAGGCACAGTAAATATTTTAGTTGCAAAGGAGAAAAACATTATTAAATTTACAGATATGGAAAATTCTTGAGTAACAGGGATTTGAAAAGAATGTGCTCAAGGGACAAGTAAGATCGATATCTGAGAGAGCCCATGATTGTGCTAATCTTGATGACAGTTTCTAAGTAAAATGATTTTAAAAACTGAGTATAGCTTCTAGTATTCTATACATTGAACTTAGAGAAAACTTTTTTAAAACTATCTAATGCTTACTCAATTTGGATCAGAAAATTGAAGAAAATATACAGAGTATTTCCATACGTCATTATAAAACTGGATGTTTGAAAACCTGCAGCTACACAAGGTCTAACCATGTCCTTGGAACATTAGCTGTTCGCCTACCACAGATTATAGAAAGCCACAATTCTTTTCTTACTGTGCACTGTCATAGGGAAATATAGTCGGTGTATATGCTTTTTGGTATACTGGAGACATAAATACACTCACAGTAAATAATTATACTGATGAGCAGTATTTCAACATCCATGTGAAACTTTTAAGAGAACAAACGAGAAGCTATATACCTCGTGGATATGTTTTATATGAGGAAATGAATGATCTACACACTGTCTGTGATCTAATGTAATTGATTTTACTATTCAATTTTTGATTTATATGGGACCAGATGAAATTATTGCAATTCCAAATTAATAGAGGGAGAGAACATTCTTCTATAATAAGTGCTCACTTTCAATTTCTGGATTTGGAAGACTGCCTAGTACAGGTGGAACACTGCAGCCACCAATTACAGAACTGATTTCAGTATGAAGCCTAAGGACACACACCTCAAACTGCTAATAACTGTGATAAATATAATTGTCTTTTGGCCTGTGATTTATTTTAAGGCAAATTTTCAGAAACTAGAAATTAGGTTTAATTTAGATGAATCCAAAACAGACAGAAAAAAAGATATTCCACAAAAACAAATGCTAAACAAAAGATCAGCTAAAGCAGTTTAATAAATGATAGCAAATAGTTCTATATACTACCATTTGCAAAGGAGCTTTGAACAAGATAAAATTAAAAATATTTTAATTTTCTAACTTAACTTTCTCTCCTTCATGGATTACTACCTTGTTGTGGCGAAGGGGCTTGCATAATTCAATGAAGCTATGAGCTATGCTGTGCAGGGCCACCCAAGACAGACAAGTCATAGCAGAGAGCTGTGACAAAACATGATCCACTGGATAAGGAAATGGCAACCCACTCTAGTATCTTTGAAAACCCCATGGACAGTACCAAAAGGCAAAAAGATATGACGCTGGAAGGTGAACCCCTCAGGTCGGAAGGTATCCAATATGCTACTGGGGAAGAGCAGAGGGCTAGTACTAGTAGTGCCAGAAAGAATGAAGCCACTGGGCCAAAGCCGAAATGACATTCAGCTGTGGATGTATCTGGTGTGAGGTGAAAGGAAAGTCCAATGCTGTAAAGATATATTCTCCATAGGAACCTGGAATGTAAGATCCATGAATCAAGGCAAGTTGGACATGGTCAAACAAGAGATGACAAGACTGAACATCGACATCTTAGGAATCAGCAAACTAAAATGGACAGGAATGAGTAAATTTAATTCAGATGACCATCAGGTATACTACTGCGGGCAAGAATCCCCCATAGTCAATAAAAAAGTAGGAAAAGCAATACTGGGATATAATCCCCAAAATGACAAAATGATCTCAGTTCGAATCTAAGGCAAACCATTCAACATCACAGTAGTCCAAGTCTATGCCCCAACCACTGGTGCTGAAGAGGATGAAATTGACCGGTTCTATGAAGCCTTTCAGCACCTTATAGAATTAACACCAAAAAATGATGGTCTTATCATCATGGGGGATTGGAATGCTAAAGTAGGAAGCCAAAAGATAACTGGAATAACAGTCAAGTTCAGCCTTGGAGTACAGAATGAAGCAGGGCACAGACTGATAAAATTTTGTCAAGAGAATACGATGGTCATAGCAAACACTCTTTTCCAACAAACCAAGAGATGGCTCTATACATGGACATCACCAGACGGTCAACACAGAAATCAGATTGACTATGTGCTCTGCAGTCAAAGACGGAGAAGCTCTATACAGTCAGTAAAAACAAGACCAGGTGCTGACTGTGGCTCAGATCATGAGCTTTTTGTTGCAAAATTTAGGCTTAAATTGAAGAAAGTAGGGGAAAGCACTAGGCTACTCAGGTATGAACTAAATCATATCCCTGATAAATATACAGTAGAAGTGACAAATAGATTTAAGGAATTAGATTGACAGACAGAATGCCTGAAGTACTATGAACGGAAGTTCGCAACATTGTACAAGAGGTAGCAACTACAACCATCCCACAGAAAAAGAAATGCAAGAAAGCAAAACGGCTGTCTGAGGAAACTTTGCAAATAGCCGAGGAAAGAAGGGAAACAAAAAGCAAGGGAGAAAGAGAAAGATACACCCAATTTTATTTATTTATTTTATTTTAATTGGTTTTATATACTGCCCTTCTCCCCGAAGGGACTCAGGGCGGTTTACAGGGCAATTAAAATTGAATGCAGAGTTCCAGAGAATAGCTAGAAGAGATAAGAATGCCTTCTTAAATGACCACTGCAAAGAAATAAAAGAAATTGGAGATATGAAGGAAACATTTCATGCAAAGATGGGCATGATAAACGACCAAAATGGCAGGGACCTAACAGAGGCAGAAGAGATTAAGAAGAGGTGGCAAAATTACACAGAAGAACTATACAAGAACGAGTTTAACATCCCTGGTAACTACGATGGGGTGGTCACTGACCTCGAGCCAGACATCCTAGAATCTGAAGTCAAATGGGCCTTAGCAAATCTGAGCAACAACAAAGCTAGTGGAGGTGACAGTATTCCAGCTGAGCTATTCAAAATCTTAAAAGGCGATGCAGTAAAACTGCTACGTTCAATTTGCCAGCAAATGTGGAAAACTCAACAGTGGCCACAAGATTGGAAAAGGTCAGTTTGGTGGTGCAGGCTGTTAAATGCCTAGCACTTAAGTTCCAGCTGCCTGCAATTAGTGCAGGCTCAAATCCCACCAGGCTCAAGGTTGACTCAGCCTTCCATCCTCTTGGGGTAGGTAAATTAAGGACCCAAGATTGTTGGGGGCAATAAGCTGACTTTGTAAAAATGCCGCTTGGTAATAAACAGGCATATACAGTGGAATGAAGGCTATTGCTGAGCGCATTGGGTTGTATCCCAAAAATTGCAAGCCGCCCTGAGTCTTCGGAGAAGGGCGGCATATAAATGTAATTAAAAAAAAATTCCAAAGAAGGGCAATGCCAAAGAATGTTCAAACTATCGCACCATTGCACTCACTTAACATGCTAGTAAGTTATGCTCAAAATTCTACAAGCTAGGCTCCAGCAATATGTGGATCGAGAACTACCAGAGGTATAGGCAGGATTTCAAAGAGGCAGAGGAACTAGAGATCAAATTGCCAACATATGCTGGATCATGGAGAAACCTAGGGAGTTCCAGAAAAACATCTACTTCTGCTTCATTGACTATGCTAAAGCCTTTGATTGTGTGGATCACAACAAATTGTGGCAAGTCCTTAAAAAGATGGGAGTACCAGACCATCTTATTTGTCTCTTGAGAAACCTATATGTGGGCCAAGAAGCAACAGTGAAAACTGGTCACGGAACCACTGATTGGTTCAGAATTGGGAAAGGACTTCGGCAAGGCTGTATACCATTGCCCTGCCTATTTAACTTAGACGCAGAGCACATCATGAGAAAGACGGAGCTAGATGAATCAAAAGTTGGAATTAAGACTGCAGGGAGAAATACCAACAACCACAGATATGCAAATGATACCACTCTGATAGCAGGAAGTGAAGAGTAACTAAAGAGCCTCTTGATGTGCATGAAGGAGAGTGCAAAAGTTGGCTTGAAACTCAACATTAAGAAAACTAAGATCATGGCATCCGGCTCTCTCAGTTCCTGGCAAATAGATGGGGAAGAAATGGAGGTAGTGATAGAGTTTATTTTCCTGAGCTCCAAGATCACTGCAGATGGGGACTGCAGCCAAGAAATTAAAAGACACTTGCTCCTGGGGAGGAAAGCTATGGCAAATCTAGACAACACACTAAAAAGCAGAGACATCACCCTGCCAACAAAAGTGCATATAGTCAAGGCTATGGTTCTCCTAGTACCAGTTGCAATGTATGGCTGTGAAAATTGGACCATAAGAAAGGCTGAGTGCCAAAGAATTGAGGCCTTTGAACTACGGTCCTGTGAGTCCCTTGG
The DNA here is from genome assembly GCA_009733165.1 of Naja naja. NCBI lineage: Eukaryota > Metazoa > Chordata > Lepidosauria > Squamata > Elapidae > Naja > Naja naja. The sequence goes on along the minus strand of CM019148.1, from coordinate 203,911,001 downwards.
ACTGCAAGGTGATCAAACCAGTCAGTTTAGAGGAGATCAACTCTGACTGTTCTTTAGAAGGCCAGATCCTGAAGATGAAACTCAAATACTTTGGTCACCTAATGAGAAGGAAGGACTCACTGGAGAAGAGCCTAATGCTGGGAAAGATTGAGGGCAAAAGGAGAAGGGGACGACAGAGAATGAGGTGGCTGGATGGAGTCACTGAAGCAGTAGGCGTGAGCTTAAATGGACTCTAGAAGATGGTAGAGGACAGGAAGACCTGGAGGAACATTGTCCATGGGGTTGCGATGGGTCGGACATGACTTTGCAACTAACAACAACAAACTTAACTTTCTATTGCTTAAATCAGAGGAAGAGAATCTGCATACTTTCAGTTGTTCTTAAATTACAACTCACATTATTCCTCACTATGGATAACCCTCACTTAACCACCACATTTATGACTGTCAACTCTTGTTAAATGATATGATTGTTAAGCAAACCATAATGTGACTGTGCTGGACTTATATCAGTTCTGCTATGATCATTAAGCAAATCACCCATACTTACTGAGATTTTGTATGATCATGATTTGCAATTTTATTGCTAGTTCTCCATTGACTTTGCTTGTTGAATGTCAGCTTTGAACTTGCAAATGATTATCACATGACTTGGGAATTCTGCAATGATCATAATTGCATGCCGGTTGCAAAGTATTCAAATGACATTCATGTGACTGCAGGAACATGCTGTTAATTGTATGTGCAACTAATATTGGTTGGAGCCTCTGAGGGTTCATCCACATACCCCCTTAACTGCATACTGAAGAAGCCTTACTATTATTTAATACATCCTCATAGTCCAGCCTTTGCCTGAGACCATATATCTTTGTCCTTATCTGGTCCAATATTAAAGGGGGTTTTCCATCTTCTCCTAAAAGAGGCCTTGCTATATATACAATTTGCATTATGATAGTAATATGGAAATGGAAAAAAAGAATGGTAATGCAAAGCGAGAGGACTATGGAGGAACCAGTAAGATGGTGATGAACCAGGTGAAGGTGATAGAGCCAATAAGGGTGATGGAACAAGTGACAGAAAGACGTGTAAGATGACTAAACAGCAAGAAGCAGAGAAAAAAGCTAGAGAAAGTATGAAAAAATGAATGAGAGAAAAAGGCTGAATAAGCACATGGGTGTAAAGAGATTGAGATTACTTACCATCTTTTCTGACAGATGACTAAATCCTCTAGTCCAGGGCTGTTAAACTTGCGGCCTGCAGGCCGGATGCGAGTTGACTTCCTTGCTCCAATCTCAATTTGCCTCTGTCTCCAGCCCCAGTTCAAATTACAAGGAAAGACTGAGGGATGTTTTTCTTACAAGCCAGAAACCTATAACTTACTATCTATCCTTTAATACATTTTCAGGACTGCACCACTCACTGTCTTATTATCAAGGTAGAATAGTAATCAGCTTTTAGGACAGAGCAAATTCTACCAACCTATTTTTGTGCTACCTTGTGGACTACACTAGAGGACAGCCTATTAAGCTGGGTGTATGGATGGGACATCTGGAAGATCACAGATTCTCTACCTTGAATGTTCTTAGTCTTATTTAAACAAGTGTGTATATTTGGATCTTCTGGGTAGGAAATGGAAGCAGTAGAAAAGCTGATCCATAATTTCAAAAATTAAGATTTCCCATTATCTGACATGTTAATCAATCTTAAATATAAATTAGCCTATGTAACCTGTATTGGCAAACTTTGTTATACTGTACTTATCAATGTTTTTGGATGTCAGACATAATGGTTATAGCATAATGACTATTCCATTTTATTAGCATATGATAAAGGTTTAAGTTGGTCCAAATTAGGTGGGTTGCTAGGATAGGCAGTTTGGACAGAACAAACAGCTTTAAACTGTTACAGGTGTACAGCTAGAAAAAAAATATATGATGCATTTACCTAAGCCACAGATGCTGTTAACAAAGAATCATATATGCTTAGATAACTATAAGTTATTTATCCTTGACTTTCCTTTGTACAGCTATGCTATTCAAAAATCATTGACACTGCCTTGAGAGATGGGAACATGTCACCTTTATACACATCCCATAAGCCTCTCCTCATTCTTGTGCAAATGTGTATCAGCCAAACAAAAACATTTAAGAATAAGGGGAAAAAACTGAATCCTTGGAAAGAAAACTAAAAAGGTAGAATGTAATCCAGCTTCAAAAGTGCAGCTAACTTCAGTTGTAGCGGAGATAGTAATTATGGCAGTGCAACATAATTCTGTTTAATACTAGGTCATACAATATAGAGCCCCAAGAAATTCTGAATGTCTTCCTTTTCATCACAATGAACTGGACTGCTAAGTTTCATAAAACAATATTCACTGTTGCTATTAACAACTTGTAAGAGCCTTGGTGGTGCAGGCTGTTAAATGCCTAGCACTTAAGTTCCAGCTGCCTGCAATTAGTGCAGGCTCCAATCCCACCAGGCACAAGGTTGACTCAGCCTTCCATCCTCTCAGGGTAGGTAAATTGAGGACCCAAGATTGTTGGGGGCAATAAGCTGACTTTGTAAAAATGCCACTTAGTAATAAGCAGGCATATAAAATGGAATGAAGGCTATTGCTGAGCATATTGGGTTGTATCCCAAAAATTGTAAGCCGCCCTGAGTCTTCGGAGAAGGGCGGCATATAAATGTAATGAAAAAAGAAAAAAAAACTTCTGACTATGGAACTGCAGTAAGGCATCATGGATGTGATATCATTCCTATAGCTTTTCAGAGTTTAAAGATACTAAAGTGTGATTTTTTTCCCTGTATGATCATGTAAGATCTTTCTCCGCAAGAGAAGACATATACAAAAATAAAGTGCATCAGACTGAATCATTAGACAATGAACAAGTGTGGGGAAAAAAACTTGATCTATTATTGTGCTATTAGATTAACTGCAGTTGAAATCTATAAAGTTAACTTCAGGGAAGTCAATGATTTTACAGGGGTGCTGACCTTCAATCAATTTATAGTGTCTTAGAACTGTTTCCTATATATATATATATCATTGGCTAAAAAAATGTATTATGCTCTCAGAGGGAATGATGAAAACCTTTTTAATGAGAGGTGACTACAATATTTTTATTTAGGCTGTAGTCCTATGCACACTTATTTGGGAATGATCTCTATTTTGAGATTTATTTTGCAGTAAATATTTATAGGACTGCAGTTTTGAGGATGATGCCTCAATCACAAAATTGAAATCTGACTGTTTGTTCATAAATTCTGAGCATCTAAAATATGAAATACAACAAATCTGTACACTACTAAAAATCTCTTGTCTGTTTATAACCTTCACTGGGAAAACTGTATATCATAGGCGACAATTTTTTAACCAAGGTACCCCCAATAGGCTAACTTAGTGAGTGCATCCAAAATCCAGGAGCAATGTATTGAAATTTTGGAAAATTGTGAGCCCATCAATGCTGCTGTACTGCTGCAGTGCCATGATCATCATTTCCAATGTTCCCTGCCAGTTTTCCACAAATCAGTTGGGAAGCTGGCAGTAAGTTGCAAGTTCATGGCCAACGGACAGCTAAGTGGCTCCTGCTGGGTGACGGAGGAAGCAAGGTGTGTGTGCGAGAGATGGAGCAAGGGTGGAGGAAGGTGTGCAGAGGTGTGTAAGAGGCACAGAACAGGTGGAGAGTATATGAGGGTACGGGTTGGTGAGGGTGCCTGAGAGGTGTGGCAAGGGTCAGGGAAGATTTGTGAGGGTGCAACACAGGTTGGGGAGAGTCTGCTGAAGGGATGTGAGGAGGTGCACAAGGTCAGAGACTACATGAGTGGTAGTAAAGAAATATCTTTGAAACAATGATCCAATGGCTCACAGATTGTCATAAAAACATCAGCAGTATAGGATATATCCAAGATATAGAAGACTGCTTTTCTATAAAATATTGATTTTGAGCTATTTACGCTAGAAATATGAACAGTAGCATTTTAACATTTGCTTGTGACAAGCTATATAAATGAGATGGACTCATACATATCTTATTGGCATGTATGCATCTTCTATAATTCTGGAGTCATTATTCTATAACCCTGGTGTAACTGAAATGTGTTCACTATTATTACAATAAAAAAAGGCCAATCAGTATAGGGGCTGCCCACATGTAGGGATCATCCTCAAGATCAGAAATTACTTCTGACCTAAGATTCTTAATTGTAAAAAGGCCAAGAATTTAGGCCAGCCTTTTTTAAAAGCTACTTCTGCTGGTTGTTGGCTGCCAGCAGTTGGCAGTTTGAGTCTCATCAGCTCAAGGTTGACTCAGCTTTTCATCCTTCCGAGGTTGGTAAAATGAGGACCCAGATTGTTGTAGGCAATATGCTGACACTGTAAAGTGCTTAGAGAAGACTGTAAAGTACTGTGAAGAGGTATACAAATCTAAGTGCTATTGCTATTATATCATAGGATTTATGGATTTATAGATATATAAGCTGACTTTAATGTGGTATTAATTGCTGTTTTGTTAATATTGCTGAAGTTTTAGCTGGTTGTTAGTCCCCAAAATCTCATGACAAATGGGTGGACATAAAACAAAACAAAACAAAACAAAACAGCCCATCCACATTTTAGACCATAGACTTGTGAGCAGGAAGACTTCTGAACATTTAATCCTATAACATTTGCTGTTAAATCCTGTGAGTTTCTCATCTACTTTGTTGGTTTTCCCCTCAAGCTTAATCTCTCCCAAATACTGCAATCCTCTCCCATTAAATCCATTACAACTTCTGGCAGGATTCAAAATAGAAGCTATTTTAAAGCCTAATAATTGCAGCTAGGTATTTCTGGAAATCTGTGTATAAGCATGTAAGAATGAAATGCATGCATGCGTGCATGCATGAGAAACTGCATGACTAATCTAGAGAAACTGGTCTGACAGGGTATATGCCCATATTTTGCCCTGCCTCAATTTATGCTATAGCCTCTGATACATTTGCCTGAAATCAACTTAGCTTTCAAGCCAAATTAGGCTACCAACTCCCACTGTGATAGTTGAAGTTAAAACATTATAATTTCTCTAAAGGCAGTGAAAGCTGAATAGTAATCTGCATTGGAAATTTACAATAAACCCAGGTTCTGTCCAACACAACGCCTAAGGGCACCAATGTTATTGGTGACATCTGCCTTGGCACCAGGCTTTCTAATCCTCAGGATTTCTTTAAAGATGTTTTTACTTAAAATTTAATAAATGGGAATAAATGAGAAGTTAGTATGCTTTACAGATAAGCGCTACTATAAAAAACAAGATACAATTTAACTCCTGGAAGCATTTTAGAGAATAAGATGGTGAGTGGCTAAAGTCCAGGCCTAGGTTTGGCATCTGTTGAAGTGGCAGAGACACTTTGGAAAGCTGCAATGCTTGTTGAGCAACAACTGTGTAGTGCAGCTGTGGGGTTTTTTTTTTACAAAGAATGTTATACATTCACTTGATGGATTTAGGTAACACAGGTGAGGTGTGAGGTAATTAAATGAACAGTTTACTGAAGGACAAGTAACAGCATAACAGAAATAATTACAGCCACACCATATCAGAAGCTTCTTGTAGAAATAAGGAAAAACAAGAGAACATAGTTACTTATCTCCTGCTTCTGACATGCATATTACACATGTACAACGATCACTTCACCAGTTGTATCCTAGTAATTGAGTGTTTTGAGACTGGGCATACCAAGCATGGCAATCATTTTATGAGAATAACTGTAAGATTCTTTCAAAATCTGAGATACACCCACCAATTTTAGACTATTATATTTGCATAAAGAAAATGATACTTCTTGGTAAGTTGTTAATGGCATATACAATGATTAAAGGGGTAAGAATAATGGTATACATGTGATATACATGGTTGTCTTGTTTTGACAGCAAATCAGTGAAAAACCCAAATGACAGTGAATTATGACAACCAGATAATTTATTCATATGGAGAAAACATCAGAGAAACTTCAAAAATCTTTCATGGGACAGCTCTGGATCTCCTTTTTAATGCAGCTAAAGTTAATTACATGGCAATGATAAATCATCTCTGTACTTTACCAAGAAAATCACCTGAATTATACAGTTGTGAACAAATTGTCCTAGAGAAAATCTATCTATCTGTCTGTAAGAATAAACATTGGCTTGTAAGAGTAGACATTGGCTTTATCAGCAAGTAAGCAAGCTGATAATAGATACAAAGTTCAGGAATCATTCAATATACATTCTGAAAGTTCTATAGAAGTTAAAGTATTAGCATTAATGATTAAAATACCAAATTAGCAAATATAGTAATGACTATAGTTGCATAGTCCCATCTTCTCCATTTTAAACTGATTTTTAAAATTATATTCCAGTTTACTTTAAATGTAACAAAAAAGCAAAATTAGGTATTAATTTACATTTACGGAAATAAATTTCACTAATTTGTCATTTCTTTCAATTATTTTATCTGTGATGCTTTGCATGTGTAAGGAAGATACACAGCCATGACAATAACCAGTGAGGCTCTTCGGGTATGGATGGGGAGGAACAGACTTCAACTTAATCCTGATAAGCCTAAGTGACTGTGGCTGTTTGGTCTCGTAGAGTCAAGGGCATTGCCACCATTGGCCTTAGATAGTTTAGTACTTTCTCATTCTAAACTGGTGAGCAATTTGGGAATACTTCTGGACTTACAGCTACTGCTCAAAGAGTGAGGGGTATCTCTGGCCAGGAGGATTTTTACATAGGTTCATTCTATGTACCAGATGCACCCCTTCCTTAACTTGAAGGCCCTTCAGTAAGTCAGTCATGCACAGGTCACTTCACCACTAGATTACTGCAATATGCTGTATGTGGAGTTGCCCTTGAAGACCATCCAGAAACTATAGCTGGTTCAAAATGCAGCATCCTAAGGTGTAATTGTGGAATAAAGTGGGAATGGCCTTGAGGGGCAGGAGGAAAAGTCATTACTAAGACAATAGTCGGATAAAAGTAAATGTCTCAAACAAGAGCTTCACAAATATACAGGGAGAGAGGGGAACGTGTATTCAAACTTGCAAGATTCTATCGCTATAGCTTTACAATAAAAATAAAACTGATGCACGTAACATTGGATTCCTAGTCTGATCTACCTTGAAGGGCTGACAGTGATGCGCTTCTTGGTAGGCCCTTGTGTTACAACTGCTAGATAAGCTGCATTGGTTGCCAATCGAGATGCAATTCAAGGTATTGGTCATTACCTATAAAGCTTTATGGTACAGAGCCTGAATATCTGCAGGATCAAGTATTACCAATTATTTCTACTTGCCCAGTACATTCTAGCAGAGTAGGTATGTTACAGCTCCTTTCTCTCAAACACTGCTATCTTATAAAACCGAGGAAACTTGCCTTGTACTATAACAGCCCTCATCTCCCCAGAAATACAGACAGCATCCTCGCCTGGAGTTCTGAAAAGCTCTTTAAAATGCCATTGTAGTCTCAAGCCTGTTTGTGGGGTCCTTTCTTATTGTTATAAGTCAGAGGTCTCCAAATTTGGCAACTTTAAGACTTGTGGACTTCAACTCCCAGAATTCTCCAGCCAGCATAGCGAAATGGGTCTCCCCTGGGCTCCAGAGACCCTCAGGTGGCCAGAAACACGGGCCCCCATTTCTGGCCTTCTGGATCTTCCAGGAGACCTGTTTTTTGCCCTCCGTGAGGGTCCTGTACTTACCTGGCATCCAAAACAGGCCACATGGAGACTCCTGGGAGGGGCGGGGTGGGATAGGTGGGGCCACCCAGGGCTAGGATTTTGCAGGTTCGCTGAACTACATAGTATCTTAGCTAGAGGATTGCCCAAACCCGTGCAAACCTGCAGCAGATCACCCCTGTCAGGTTCACATATTAAGTCAAAATCAAACAATCCATATTTTGGCTTATTCAAAATGTGTACTAGTTTTAATTGCAAGCATACAGAGTTGCATAAGCTTTATGCATACATACATTATTTGCCCATAAAAAGAAGGATATAGTGTAAAGGGAATTTTTCAATATTATGCTAAAGAAGGAACTGTTTGCAGCTCTCTTATCCAACTACATATCTCTTGCTGTATGTATATGTATATGTACAGCTAGTCCTCCATTTACAGCAGTTCATTTAGTGACCATTTGAAGTTACGACACTGAAAAAAGTAACATGACTATTTCTCACACATATGACAGTTGTGGGATCCCCATAATCCCCAGATCAAAATTCAGACACTTGGCAATTGACTCATATTTATGACAATTACAATGTCCCAAGGTTACGTGATCCCCTTTTCTGACCTTCTGACAAGCAAAGACAATGGGGAAGCCAGATTCACTTAACAACCATGTTACTAACTTAATAACTGCAGTGATTCACTTAACAACTGTGGCAAGAAAGGTTGTAAAATGGGGCAAAACTCACTTAACATTGGTCTCATATAACAACAGAGATTTTGGGCTCAATTGTGGTTGTAAGTTGAAGACTCTGTGTGTGTGTATCTATATGTATATACACACACACACATATATACACACACATACATAAATACATATACATATATATGGATATATAAAGTATGAATATGTATATGAATATGTACAGTATATGCATATGCATATGTATACATTCTTACACTATATTAATTCAACATTTGCTGAAACAGTTGCATTATTTCAACATTAAAGAAATGTAACTGATTAAAAATTGAAGTTAAATTTCTGCAGGAATTACCACTACCGCTATACTAGTGTATATAATATTAACTATCCCAGAAAACCAGCATGTCTGAAGGTAACAAATATCTAACAAATCTCTTTAAGACATGAAAGTTATGAGTAACACATTAAGTTAGTTGTACAGTGTATGGTATAAATAGAGCATAAATACCATTGTTATTGCTTGAAATTTGCATTCATTGTTTTCTAATTGATACTTTTATGCAAATTACTATATGCAACTTACTCTCAATAAGAATGCTACAATTATTACAACTTTAGATCAATATTATTAATGATTGCCTAATAAAAAGAAACACTGAATTCACACAGTTATAAATACATTAGATCCACTGCATTTTGGATCCAAAATAAAATAAGAATTACACTACAGTTTTATTTCTTTCCTTTGAAAAATGACCATAAGGAAAAGTATAACAGAATAGTTTTCATTAGCTTAAAAGTCCATTTTAAACACTCTTTACATGCAGTAAAGTTCCTTGCAAGTAAAAACAGGTCAAATTCAGGCATTGATGAGAAAAAAAGGCATATCCAAATAATATTCTGAAATAAATCTGCAAATCCATTATACCTTTTAAAATTCTAATTAGGGTTTTCTCCCTTTTCCATTTAACTCTTTTCATTTTTTTAGTATCTCTCATGGACACCTTAGCAGAAGCTATCAGCTTTGACAGAAGACAAAAGTTCTGGCAGTGAACCATAAATTGGCCATTTCCATAAAAAGAACTACTAAATGAGAAACCATGTGCTTGGTATATGAAACTAATTTCATGCTTTCAAAAGCACACAGTGACTTCTAGCAAGATAGTGGCCCTGGGACTTGCAAAGACAGATCGACTAAATAGAAATAGGTTTTCTGCTGGTTAGTCATGCTTTACATGTACTGTTAGTAAATAGAAATTCTCAAATCTTCTGTCAAACATATATACATTCTTTTCCATAACTCTGTGGTTGAAAGCTATAAAAACAACTGCCTTGTGAATAAATTTACAGCAAAAGGCATGAGATGGCTTAGGTTCTCATGAAAGGATTGCAGAGTTACTGTTCATTCTGTAACAAGAAATGGTTTTTCTTTCCTATTGGATATTACCACCTATCCCTAAAATAAATATCCAAAGAGGAATAGTCATTTCAACTATGATAAGGAAGCAAATAACAAGGTTTGGTGAATAATTTACAAACTAAAATGATTGGGCAGAACTTTTTAGACAAGTAAACACAACTTAATCCTCTGTCATGTTGTTTTTAAACTTAATGGACTGATAATGTGAATTCCAGAGATTATTACCAGTATGTATTCAGGTCTTTAAAAAATATTTGCAACATTTAAATGTCATATATAATTAAAGTGTTGTTAGGCAGGAGTTATAGGAATTTTATGTCTCTTATAAAGCAAGTTATCATTGCAAACAAATTACTAGAGGTTGTCCCATATCTGACAGGTCGTATCTTTTTAATACCGACAAAATCAGATAATATCTTGTCAGTATATTGCTTTTGCTTTTAACTTTATTAACTGAAAGGCACATTTGCCATTTAGAGTTCAAGTCAAGCTTTTCATAAATAGGATTTTATGCTCTGCAGTTTATTTTCTGACCACAAGTATATAATCACACCGATGATTAATTAGCCTCATTAGTTAATCATCAGCTTGTCATATTGTATCAATAGATGTGTGTTAATGTATTTGAAATGCATAATGACAATTCCGCCAGGATAGTCTCTTCTGGTAATAAATACTACACCAGAAATACAGAGGAGACAACCACTACATAGAATTGCATTTGCAATGCATTATTAGTTATAATCAGAAAAATAATAACCTGCTTTTCTCATATATATATATATATATTTAGCCTTGGTGTTCTTTTGCTATAGATGACAAACAAAATTCCACTTCTAAACATGTGAGGATTACAAGGCTGCATCTCATTTTGAAATGAGTAGAATTCTGTAATGTTTATATTTTTTAAAAAAAGCATTGCTCACCTTTGCTAGGAAGTCCACTCCACATGATGGTACCGTACTGCTAAATATCCAGCTTGTAAAAGAAACCAGGCTAGAAATTCAAAACTTCCAATTTGTGACCAGCAACAGAAGATGGGTTGGATACTACAGAGACCTGGATCTCCAGCCCTGATCATCTGTGTGCCAGGAAACTGTTATACCAGTGCAGCTTCAAACCTTCTCCACTGCTGGCTTATTTGCACTGCTCATTGAAAATCCTTTACACGCTGGCAGCATTTTAGGGAAGGACAAGCATACTGAGTCATTTGTAAAGAAATTGCAGCAATTTTAGTTCCACACATTCACTTGTACTGAAATATACACACACAGCACTGTTAAAGAAGAAGGTCTTTGGAGTGGATTTATACTGAGAAACAAACAATCTCCAGGCTTCATTATCACGGAATCAACTGCAGTTATCAGATTCAAGCAAGGCAGATTATTACGAAATGGCTCTACAGAGATAGCTTTAAACCATAAAGAATCCTCTTCCTAAAGCATGCGAGTGTTAAAATTAAAGCTAAATTCTCTACAGGGAGAGGAAGCATTCATAGTCAATATGTATTATTGGGCTTGATTTAAAAATGAAAAATGACATGTTGTGACTGTGGGTTTTTTCCCTGTTTATATGAAAATGCACAACACATGCTCAGAAAGGAAACACTGGTTTCTACCCGGCTGCCATAAAATAGCCTGAAAGCCTCCTCCCATCCCTCTCAAAGGACATAAATGGACATGGAAAACTCTAATCCCACTATGGATTATTGACCGTGTAAATTTAGGCATCTGATGCTTCAGATCTGCACCTTTAAAATGTTTACTTTCTACCCTACTGCTCTTCTCTCTTTTGATGTAGGTCACTTCTTCTCTCAGATTTCTAATCATTTCACCCTTTTAGTCCCTTGTCTCAGCCTGTTCCCCATTTAGCGTTGTTACAGTCACTCATCTACCACCTTTCATTCACTGCAGCTGCTTCAGCTCGATGCCTTCGCACAAAACGGTTAGGCTAACTCTGTAACAAATTTCTTTCGACACCAAAAGATGCCCCCTCTTTGGAAACTGCCCTAACTGCTGCTCTCCTATCAGAGCTCTTTGTGTGTGTGTGTGTGTGTCCCCTGAAACCAACAAATAGAAGAGAAATTGGAGGCCACCTGTATGTTTCAGCTTTTGATTGCTTTTTAAGTCTTTGGCAGTCATTCTGTGCCTTTGTATTCTCTTCGGCAGCGCTTTGTTGCTATGTCATTCTCCTGGGCTTTTTTCTCCATATTATCTGAGGTGTTAGCTTTTGCTTTCTTTCATAACACATCCAGATTGTTCCCTTGTGACTTCAATCTTCAAGAAAAAGTGTAGCTAGTAGCTATCTCTCGTCTTCAAGTTACGTTTCCACCACTGGCACCCACTTTCCATTTCCGCCACTTGCAATGGTCACTCCACTGATCTTTAAGAACTGTACTCTTTAGCTCTTTCCATTATGGATTTATTTTTCTTGTTTGAACATCACACTGTCACTTTTAATATATCCTCTCCATTTCACTGTTTGTACCACTCAACATCTTGCCTGTACTGTGACCTATAATCTAATAATATCTTCCTTGAACTTTATTTTCATTATTTATCTCCAACTTCTGACCTCTTCTTAGACTTCTTTTTCTTTACTTTTATCTCCCCTCTCAGCCAATGCTTCACTGTTCTAGCAAACGTGACGTGTATTTTCATGACTCCATTTAGTATGCGCCCCCAAGTTGCTAAGCATATGCTGAGGAAAAATCAAACTAACTGCTCTTATTCATTTAAATTTCAACTGACCTTATTTTATCTTCCTAACTTGTATTATAATACAGGCCTAATTCTGAAATTATTTTCTGCATTTCATGCTGTACCGTACTCTCTTTCTTTACTTCATGTATTATTAGCTTCCATAGGAAAACTAATTAGCTGTCTTGCTTTCCTACTATTTTCTCCAGACTTCATCTCTTTCAGTATTTATTGATGAAATCTTCTCCATTAAATCACTCAACTTGCCACCTTAAATTAACAGATCTGATTTATCTATTATCTATTCTTAATAAATCATAGCCCTCTTTTTTTCCTTCTCTTTCCTCTACTGTGTTCAAATATACCACTATCTTATCTATTCTGGAATAAAGCACCTTGTTCATTTTAATATCTCTTCCCCCCCATTATAAACATCACAATAAACACATTCTGCTTATTATTTCCATTTAGCATTTTAAAACTATAGATGCCTGAAAAGACAAAATTACTTAATCACACATATCCAGTAATCTAACAGAAGTAAATATACAATATGTACCTCAGGGTTGAGCCAGGGATTCTAAACCTAATAATGTCAGATCCTGGGGCAAAAGTATCTTTCTAAAATGCAGCTCCAAAGTCAAAAATATTGTCAACTTTTACTCACTATTCCTAAGTCTTAATATTAAAAAAAACATTTTCCACATTTAGCAACTTACCTTCTCATTTCTCCTGTCTCTTCTCCTCCCCATCTTTGCATTTTAGATGACAGAAGGCACTTGGCCAGTTTTGCTAATGGAATCCTAAACTGCCTAGAAAACTGGCTCAGGAATTCTGAGAGTTGAAGTCCACAAGTCATAAAAGGGCCATTGTTCCGCACCTCTGATCTAAATGATACTGAATGCTTCTCAAGTCGACAGATGGTACAAGCTATCCATCAAAACATGCTTCTTCTCAAATACAATTTCCACTTAGGATATCAATTTGAATTGATATTGTGACTTTAGATCAGGGCTATCAAACTCCTGGCCCATGGGCCGGATGTGTCGTGTGCTAGCCACGGCCACACCCAGTTTAGAAAAAAGTCCTGATATATCATGTGACGCTGCTGTGATGACGTTAGTTTGACAGCCCAGCTTTAGATGATAGAAAGAATATAAAACTAGACAGGTCTATGCAAATCCCAAATTTATTAATTGTAAACAGCTGAATAAAGCCTAGATTCAGAATTTCATCTTGGAGAACTCTGCTTAAGAGATGTTTCTAACAGAGCAACAATAGCCAACCTTCTAACAATATGTAGTATGGTTCATGTAATAACATGCAACGGGGCATATTTCTCTTCTGCAATATCATTGTGTGAGACCCTATCCTCATTCTTTCCTCTGATCATCACCTATTCAATTCAAAGCCATAATATGTGGTGGGATACATCATGTTCCCTCACCACATATACTACAAACCTCCCTTCTTGGTAACTCGCAGTTCTCTGGTGTTGTATACAAAACATTATCCCCGTATAACCTTAACATTTATACTTAGAAGGCATAATTAATGAAACAACTGGTATTCAGTGTGTTGATTAGAACAAAAGATTAGGAGCAGGGAGACTCACTTTCCTATGTCATTCACTGGTAATCTTAGGATGAGCTCTCAGTAACCTACTTTTCAAAGACAAAATTGGAGAATATAAATCAAACACACTTGGGCTATGTGAAGTGTCAAAATGATTCCATTTGAAAAGAGATTTGATTGAAGGCTCATTTGAATTAAATGTTCACAGTAAAATCAATTTCAGGTGTCAAACCAAATCACATTTCTCAACACTTTGAAAACATTTAAATGCAATTCAGATACCAGATGGACTTCTAGCTTTGCGGTCTCAAAGTTGGTTGTAGCTTTACTTCCACATATGCACAAAACTGAAGCAGGTTGAGTGGTGAACAATAGGCTATTTTATATTGACACGAGGAGCTTTTATTTTTTTTAAATTAGCCTATGGAGTCCTTGATATACAGTAATATTGCTTTCCTGTTTTTAATCTCTTGGTCTTGTTTTAGAATTTGTTATTTAGGTTGACTTGGAAGGAGACAGATTTATTTTGTTATTCCCTTTTGAACCTTTGTTCTTTTTATATATGATCCTCTATCTTTTCCAAAATCTATAAATGGACACTTGATATCACAAAATGTAACATTTCTAAAAAAATGCTAATCTTGACAATAAGCTATGACATCCTCCAACCCAAAAAAGCAAATGATCAGAGAGCGTAGTAGATTCTCTGTTCTTAAATACAAGTTTTATTTTTAAGAAACTTTTAGAAACTTTCAAATATGACACTTTCTGTATTGGTTTCACACATCTTTGTAGATTATTTAAAGCACATTTTGGAGGTAACCGTTGCTTTCTCTTTCTTTTCTATTTTAAAAGTATGGGAATATTAATAATAATCACGATGAAACCTTTAATGCTACCCTGCCAAAACTTTCTTGGGATACGTCTAAAGGATCTCTCATCCCTACTGTTTTCATTCAATTCTACCAAAAAATGAACCCGCAATAGATTTTTTGATATTTTCCCTTATAATCTATGATCAATGGGGCATATTCCATTTGCTTATTCAAATCCTTATATATAAAAACTATTCAGAATATGAAATAAAAGAGCTACTGCATTAGTAACACTTCGATACTTATTTTTTAATTAAAGGCAATTACAATTAATTCTATAGAAAAGCTTAGGTTACTGCAGCTCAGATATTCTAAAAAAAAAAACCCTAATACCAAATAATTGAATATACTTACACAATATTTTGCAGTGCATCTGGTTTAAAGATTAAAATAGTTTTAAAACTTATTACAAATGCTAATTATATAAATGATCCTTTTAATTATTTAATATCACAAAAAGCAGATTATTTTAGGTACAAATCACACTTTTTTCTGATAAAACATGAACTGAAATGAGTATTTTAATATTTGCTTCTAAATTGCTGGATAATGTTGATTGCAAACTGGATGATTTTTCATATTTCTTAAGGGAAAATCACTAGGATGGCATTCAAATATATAGAAAAATGGAAAGAGATAAGTGATTTTTTTTAAATTATGGGAAAGAAAACTACATCTTTAAGGCAATGATGCTTCAGCAGACACTGTGACTGCACACTATAGCACTGTTAACCATGAGTAACTTTATCATGACTTATTCTACCCAGTTTTCAAGGTTCACATGATACAGTGAACCATACATTAAAGGCTAGGTATTCATAACATAGTGGGCTTTGGTTGACTATGTAATTCAGTGGCCTTATCTGTATAATCTATTAATTGATTGGGTGAGGGTAGTCTATTGGACAAACATATAGATCCAACCAACCAAAGAGTTAAAAAATTTAGTCCACAACAGCCCAAGGTTTAAGAGACTAACTCTCACGAGCAACTATAGACAACAACAGACAACTTATATAAATACACAGATAGGTTTGGAAGTTGGAGTAAATCAACAGAAAATCGTTTGGATACTTCCAATTGTGATATCTGCACAGACCATCAGACAACTTTATAGTTATGCTATCTTCTGATTTTCTGTAGCTGAATTTCTGTAGAATGCTGGCTATGTTCATGTGACATAGCTATCTCCTAAGCTAACCACTTATATCCGAAGTCCCAATCAAATGGGACTTGATAATAGTTTTTCTGTTTTTCATAACTGAAGTTGTTCTGTTGATATTAATATAGATTAACACAAGAGGGGATTTTAAAATGCAGTAACACCACAGCCCTATTTATTTCATTTACATAAATGTGTCATCCTTGATTAGCTAAGCCAGGGGACTGCAACCTGTGGCTCTGGAGCCACATGCAGCTCTTTTGGCCCTCTGCTGCAGCTCCCTGTCAACTGATCCCACCACTGGCTGGCTCCACCCCTCCCCGTCACTCCTCGTCTGGCCTGAGAAGGTAAGGGTTATGGCGGGAGATGGAGATTTATTTATTTAGACTTGTATGCCGCCACTCTCCGAAAAGGACTTGGGGCGGCTCACAGATAAAACACAGAACAATAAATTATTTTAAAAAAATTAAATTAGACAAGCCAAAATACAACTATAAAACCAAATTAAAATCGAATTTAAAACCCACCCTCTCCCCCAGGAGATCAGTCCAGCCCAGCCTGTAAAAACAACCAGGTTTTTAGATCGCGCCGGAAAGAGGAGAGACCGGGAGCCAGCCGGAGCTCAACGGGTAGCTGATTCCATAAGGTAGGGGCCGATACAGAATAGATTCGCTCCATATTTCAGAGCAGGAGGTGACTGGGTGAGAGTGAGTGACATCAAGTTGGCCACGCCCACCCAGTCATACCAGTTGTTAAATTATTGGCTCCCGGTGTTTTCTTTTCTATGGGAAACAGATCCAAATGGCTCTTTAAATGTTAGGTTGCAGACCCCTGAGCTAAGCAAACACCTCAGTTTCCTTCTGCAGTTGTTTTGTAGATTAAATAGCCCTTCCTATTTTTATACAAAATACAAGAGATTGGACACATGTGAAAGTGAATTATAAATAGCTTTGTAAAGAATACATGTGTTTTATAAAATATAACCAAAATGTAAATTCCTCTGCTCCACGTATCTGAAGTTAAAAGTCTTAGTAGTGTCAAAGATAGAAATAAAGAAGAAAAATAGGTAAAATAGGTCACAGCTGGAAGGATATCTGTTTTCTTCAAATAATCATTAAGAGAAAAGACATAGAGTGAAATATATCAACTAATGCCATAAATGGTTAAATCTGCTAAAAGCAATCTTTGTATGAATGCTTGCACTGACATCTTGTGGATATTTTAAAACACAACATAAACTAGTTAAAGATCCAAATACATCACTGGAATGATTTTTTTCCTACTGATAAAAGATAATAAATACAAAAATACAGTTATTTTATATGATTCACTTGTTAATTTTCGTGACTTCTGGTTAATTTCAGAACTGCATTTTAAATAAGTTTTTCTTCATTCCTGTTTCTTCTTTTTATATTACAGCCTCTATTTGTCACCATTTAATATTTTCCTGTATTATTATTGAAAGACTAACCAAAACGGTAATTTTAGCACATATGAAATGAATACTGACAGTTTGGGAATGAATTAGGATTTTATAACATATGAATATGTTGCAAAGACCACCAACTAACAAGGAATTCAGACATGTTACTGAATTTTACCACAAAAATCCCAGTTTTCAAAAACTTTATTGCCATAAATCATTACTTGTTTTGACAATACTTGTGAAACTGCCAAAATCCATATTCCAGTATTTCTTCAGCATAGAAGGTGTGGTGTATGCAATGTTCAATGTCTTAAGTCACTATGAATTAAATGCTGCCTGTAGAAAAGCACCATATCCTTGCTTTCCACTATCAATCACTGATGTCAGCAGAGTAACTTAAGTAGCATCAGGATTAGTACCACAGCTTGGACATATCCCCTCTTTTCCTATCACTATTGCCCCTATCCTGATCATTTCTGGTGTCTATTCTTGAGGCAGGGTAAGACTGTTACTGTCCACAGGCCCATAAGCTGTCTGCCTTGCAATATTCCTGTTTTCTTCTGAAAAAGACAAGGGAAGACAAGCAAGCATCCAGCAGGGCTATTACACCCACTTTAATATTGGACCTGCAATAGAGGAGGGGAAGGGTGCAATTATAATCAATTAGCTCTATACCCGTGCTTCGCTATGAAACTGTGATGGAGCTTAGTTTTGGGGGAGGAAAATAAGGGGGAAAATTGTGCTTCTGCCTACCAGCATCCATCGGTATTCATCTGGCTAGCGTTCTGTCAGTGTGTGAGAGAATTGAGGGCTGTTTGGAAACTGAAACAGTATTTGCTGTGTGAGCAAGGAGACAGCAAGGAGCCTGGGTGTGGCTTAGCTCAACTGTTCTGTACGAAAGCTGGCTGCTGCTGTGAAACTTAAACTGAAACTGAAACTCCTCTCCTCTGCTTGTCTTTTGCATTTGGAAGAGATTTCTTTTCAAGTGGAGAGGCAGAGTAGAACTCCTTAGCATCAGAGCGTGTTAATAATAATATACGAAATACTAATACTCTGATGGTCGTTTTGAAAAATCCTTTCTTAGTGAGCACCTAGAAGCCAAGAGGAACATACGTGCCAAATTTCAAGTTTGTAGGCTTTACGGTTCCGGAGATTTTGTGATGATGCGTGAGTGGTATTTTGCTTTTATATATATAGATTTTTTTGAGTCTGTGAAGGGGGTGGCAGTTTGCTAAATATTGCAGTAGAGTCAATTTGGCACAATGGTTAAGGCAACAGGCTAGAAACTGAAAGACTGTGAGTTCTTATGGAATCAGCTACCCCTGGGACTTCGTTTGGCCCCTGACCTTCGCACCTTCCGTCACGACTTGAAAACTTGGTTATTCAAACAGGCCGGGCTATGCTGACCTCTTGGGGGGGGGGTTGAAATTTTTAAAGTTTATAATGTACGTTGGGGTTTTAGAGTAACTGGGCTTGTTAGTATTTAATATTTTTTAAGTAATTAATTTATTGTTGGTTTGTAGTTGTGAGCCGCCCCGAGTCCTTTTGGAGAGGGGGTGGCATACAAGTCCAAGTAATAAATAAATAAAATAAATAAATAAATAAACCTGCCTTAAGCACAAAGTCAGATGAGAGAGCTTGGGCCAGACATGCATAGCACTAGGAAGAAGGCAATGGCAAATCTCTTCCAAAATGTTGCCAAGAAAACTCCAAGGACAGCCCAGGCATTTGCCAAGGGTCAGCAATGACTTGAAGGCACCAACAAACAGAGACAGAGTATCTGTACATCCCTACCTTTTTAGGAAAGCAGGCAACACCATTTCCTCAAAGTCATGAGGCTATTAGAAAGGCATCTCAGAGACCCTACTTTATTGCCCTTAATAAATGAGGTACTCATGGTTGGGTTCCAAGATTTTGAAACCTAAACTTTTTTCAACAAATCTAACTAATGAGGATATATGAGACACTAGCTTTCTTGTTTGTAAGCAACCCTTGGGGTCTTGATAGTGGTCCTCTTGGGTATAAGATAGAGCCCCTGTTCCACCTCACTGTGATGTATTTGTGTAGGGGAAAATTATTTTTATTAATGAAAGTCAACATGAAGCTGGCTTTCTAAATACTAACACATTTCTTTTAGGCATTAACTTTATTTGTAAGAAATACTCCTAAAAATAAAAGTGACAAGTAGTAGCAGCCCAGTGTTTTGGTTTATTACATTTGTTCATGTGTCCATCTCAAATTCGGGGACAAGCAGGATAAGGGTGCTTATATTGATGGAGTGCCAAAGTCTCTTGTCATTTTTCCAATTTTCAGGTGACCTTTTTAGGATGCAGAGCAAAGCTATTTTGTGTGTTTGCTGCTGGCTTGAAACCTGAGCCAGGAAGTTAAAGCTTATGCTATTATTAACTGTTTTTAATTAAATGAGCGTGAATGATTCAGAAGGCAGTGTGTACATATAGCTCTAATGGAACTATGTACCATCTTTACTTAACCTGGTGCTTTCCAGATCAACTGGGATTGCAAATCCCAGAATCCCGAATCAGCATACCTCCTGAAGGGAAATTGGTAAGGGATGGTGGGAATGCATTGTAAAACAGCACTAGTTTAATTACTAGTAATATCATTCATACATCAATATCAGGGGGTTGCCATTGTGGGGAAAATAGGAGAAAGGAGGAATATTATGTATGTTTGCTGCCTTGAGTTATTTATAAAGTAATAAAGGCAGGATAAAAAAACTATAAATAAATAAATCTGTTTCCTGATCATGTAGTATTGTCTCCCTATTTAGCCTATTCCCTAGAATGTCTCTGCAATTGAGATCTCCACACCAAACAAAAACATAATCGAAATAGAGATAGTGGGTTTCTTCAGTGCTTTGCATTTGGTTTCAGAAAGCTGCTTTGGAAGTAGATAAGAGTGCATATGTTACACCTGTCAGCAACTTTTTAAAGCAGCCCTGGCATTTCTCAAAATCACACTGCTCCCTTTTTGAAGAAATGTATGGAGATGGTCTTGAAGGAAATAAGCATCAACCATATTAGCCTGGGAAAATAGAGAAGGATGAGAAAGAAACTCTTTGGTATAAGAGGAAGGGAAGGAAAAAATGCTGTTGAGCTCTCCAGAATCTTTTATTATAGCTTGTAGAGCTTGTATCAAAAAGGAAAATATAGTATTTTTGACATGGTTTATCTTAAAGGGCTGACACGTCTGAAGCTGCAGGGAATGCTGGCAAAATATATTCATTTTGAATAACTGCACATAGTTATTATCAGAGGTGGTATTCAGCCGGTTTGGACCAGTTCAGGCGTACTGGTAGTGGAAATTTTGAATAGTTTTGAGAACCGGTAAATACCACCTCTGGATGGCCCCACCTACCCACCTGCCCCCGCCCTCATCCTATCCTGTCCTAAATTCCCTTCGTTTTTAGCTCAGCTGATTCGCAGATTGCCACGCCTCAGCTGAGCTAAAAAACAGCTCACTGCACCAGCGCTGACACCGAGGATGGTGTTTGAGTGCTGCGCTGCGCAAAGCGTGCTCTCATAGAACCAATCACACTACCAGTTGTCCCCACCCTGCTCCACCTTGTATATCTTGCCCACACCACGCTAATCTCCACGCCTTATCTCTGCGCTTTGCCTCCTCTGCTCACTAAAGATAAGCATGCCCCCTGCTCGCCTTTCGCCTCGGGTCAGGGCCCAGGGATGGGCCATTCCCTGGCTCTGGCATTGCCCTGGAGCCTCCGCCCACTTTGGCCAGGTTGGGGAATGCGCCATTCCCCAGCTCCGGCCTTGCCCTGGAGCCTCCACCCACTCGCCTTTCGCCTCGGCCAGGTAACACAGCATTCCCTGACTCCAGCCTTACCCTGGAGCTTCTACCTGATCACCTTTCGCCTCAGCCAGATCAGGGAGCGCACCATTCCCTAGCTCTGGCCTTGCCCCAGAGCCTGCGCCCGCATGCCACTGCCTCCCTCTGGCCTCAAACTACGGCCCTGTGGGCCGAAGCAATTTATTCGGCCTGCGGCTTGCCATGCTGGGCCGAAGGCTTCGGTGTGTGTGTGGCGGGAGTACAGGAGGGCCAAAATGGTTTGGGAATGGACTGGATGGTTCTTCTTACCTTTAAGATCCATCCGGAAAGCGCTGCAGTGGAGATCTTGCAGCCGCTTCTTCCATCCCTTTCCGCCGAGGCTTCACTCGCAGAGACACTTCATGTGTTCTCCAGGTCGGCAGCTGTTTCTCTCCACTGCTGCTCTTGGTGGAAAAGCGCTGCGACTGAGAGAAACAGCATTCAACATGGCTGCTGCTTCTCTGTGCCGCAGTGCTTTCCAGATGGGACTTAGAGAACACAAAGCGGCGGCTCACAGCTGCTAAATTGCAGTCTGCTCTCTCAGCAAGAGCAGGAGCAGAGAGAAGCAGCCACTGCCACGGAGAGCAGAGATGGAGGTGAGCAGGCCCAGAAAGGCTGCTTGGTCAAGCCTCGCCGTGTGGCAAAAGCTGCACATGTGTGGCAGCCATGCATGCGCACATACTCACATTTTTGGCAAACCGGTGGTGGGTTTATTTGAAACCCACCACTGGTTACTATAGTTGTATTCCTCTACATTCAAAGGTATGTTTTAGAGTTAAAAATGTAGGCTGCAAAGCCATAGTAAATAGTTGCCTTATACTAACTGGACAAGTCATATATTGTCCTAAACCGTAAAATAGCTTAGCTGCCTCTGGCATAGAGTCTGGGTGAACCCAGCCAATGTGTTTGGTAAATAGTGATTTATGTCTTAGCTTGCTAAGTAAAGTGTGGTTTATTCAAGGAAGCATAGCTTGGATGTGATTATCCATATATCGAGTTACTGTATGAGACTGTTAGAACATTTGTTCATTTTTATTCATTTATTAAATTTATGCTACCCATCTTACCAATAAGACAACCCAGCTTATTCTGGGTGGTTATTCAAATATTCAACTTATTGCAGTGCTGCCTCCATTAACTGGCAGCAAACCTCAGTTTCAAATAATCATTTTTGGTTTTATCTTGAGATGCCAATAAGTGATCCTGGAAGATTTTAATATATGAAATATTTACAATTAAGCTATGGCTTCTTACTGTAACTATAGCATCATTATGAACACCAAATAAATTATCTAACATTTCTATAAATCTGATTTGATCTGTAAGGGATTTCTTTCTACCCCTATATTGGGGTATATTGTGGGAAACCTTAAATCACTGGTAGGATACTAACTGGAACATACAGAACAGATCTGCATCTCCTTTGTTGAATACCACTGTGTTTCCAAGTTTAAAGGTATAGGGAATATCTGCATACAGTAAGCTCACAACTTATTTAATCCTTAAAGTCCCATATCACCTGGGATCTGACCATCATAACATATTATTTATATTTATATTTCATGTTTCTAGATTGCATATCTCCCTCAATGAGGGGTTCTGAATGGTGTTTTTATTAAACTTCTGGACTTTAATATGTATTAGGATCTGGTTTATTAGTATATCTTCCTTATGTTTTGATGTTTGTCAATGGGATCTGATGAGACAGAACTTTTTTTCAATTGCAGAGCTGAGAAGGAGTGTTACCGGCACTAAGATATGCTTGGCTCCCATTTATGCTCAACAATACCTTTAAAAGAACGCTGTCTTTTAAAGACAAAAATCATTATCTTTGTGTCATTTTTCTACTGGTTGTGAACTGCCTGGTCATGTACCATCATAAAGATTTTTCTGAGCTGGTTAATTTAAATTTTAATAATTTTGGTTTTGCTTTTATCTTGTTGGTCATCTTGAACATTTTTATAGGAAGATGAGATAAAAAAATATTTGTCAGATACAAATCCATGTAAAATTTAATGCCACTGCTATTTTTCCTTGGTTAAAAGGGGGAACAATATTTGCTCTAGGAAGAGGCAATGAAGTGTGCAGTCTGGCTCTTAATTCATTAGCAAGGAGCCAGCATTACATGTCATTTTTTTTACTGTATCAAATATAATCTTGAAGCAAGACCCCCTATTTCTATTTAATTTTATTGTTTTAGACAACTTGATTGACTATGGTTATGATCTTTTTATGTCTTATCAGTGCCACCCAAAAAAATAGATTGTGGCAGAGAGTATTTTAGAAAGTGCCAAACATTTATAAGAAACAATTATAAAGAAAATGAAACTTCTGAAGGATAAACAGGCAAATCTTTTCTCATCTATGAAAACAAACAAGTTCCCCCCAGATGAGTTTAAATCTATCACTTCATTAATACTTTGCTGTACTAGCAAAAGTCATTCAAAAGCAGCTACCTCTCTCTCTCCTCTAGATAGTATTTCTTAAGGACAAAGACATTTTTCCATCTATCTTAATATAAAAAGGTTGATGGATATTATTTTTATAAAAGGTGACCTCCAAAGGATTATATTTAAAAAGAAAATGGGATATCAGCGCACTCTGCATCTTTTTAAAAGGAAAAGAGGCACATTATTCTTCCTCTATTATATGGCATCATTTTTTTTAAAAGAACTATGGTTTAATGGTTTAATTATTAGGACCAGATTCCAATCATTCTCAGCCATGAAAGCTCATTGAGTGACTCTGGGCCAATCATTTCTCTCAACTCAAATCACCCCAGGGAGTTTTTGTTGTGGGATGAGTTGGGGGACAAGAGCCTATGTATGTCAAGTTGTGGCCTTGCTGGAAAAGACATACAATACAGTAACACTGATAAATTACTAACTAAAATTAAGAAACAAATTAGTTTGTTATTTTCATCCTATAGGACACTGAATATTATAGGATTTATTTTAATTCAGCTCATTAAAAGTTCAGCTTTTAAAAACCAAGGTAGATGTCATAAGACTTCGTGAATAGCTACAGCAAGACTGAATTTTAATTCTGATGCACGCTGACTTATTAGATAAATAAGTCCTATATCTTCTACTGCCGACCTAGTTGACTTGACTAATCTCAAAATGCTAGGCAGGATCAGACCATGGATAACTATACTTTGGCTAAGTAAACCATTAAACCATACTTCTTTTTAATGTATAATAGAGGATAATGTGCCTCTTTTCCTTTCAAAAAGATGCAGAATGTGCTGATACCCCATTTTATTTTTAAATATAATCATTTGGAGGTCACCTTTTATAAAAAGTTTAGGAATTAAAAATATTCTGGGGGGGAAACAAGAGCAAATGGTTTTCATCTTGCTAAAAGAACCATATGGATAAGTCCATGAAGTAGAAAATCTCTTCTTCTAATCTGAAATGTCATGACATTATTAAAGAAAACAAACAAAATAGGATAAGGCTCTGCTTGCTGGCTTGAAAATTTAAATAAACATGTATATTAACTCACTGCCTAAATTAAATAATCAATGTATTGGTAATACTGAAATAAAACAGTCATCCATGTTTTCATATATAATTGGCACCAACACTTTGCAAGTGTTTCACTTTTAATCTTACATTAAAAAAACCGAAAGTAAGAATCAGAAAACATCTATACCACACAGTATCTGAAACTACATCACCCCTTTTCTTACTGGATTAAGTTGTTACCCCACTGCAATAATCAGAGGTGTTTACAGCAAGGGACAAATGACAAAAGCAGATTTTGTAACACAAGCACTTTCCCCTTTTTACATGCATTGTGATAATAGATACAAATATGAAAGGAATAATGCTTTCATCAAAATAATGTATATCTATAAAAAGGTGCAGAGTTTGCATCACCACAATGCAATACCTGGGATCCTGCAGACCAGTATGGCAACACTACATCTATATGACATTTTTTCAGTCTTTATTTTGCTGTAACAGTAAAACCCTTTCTGAGGGAAATGGGCAGTTTAGAAATAGGAAATATAAATAGTAAAATAAAAACAAATTCAGCAAGAAAAAAGAAAAAGAGATGACAGAGTAGATCAAGGGTCATTCTAGGATGCTGGTGGCGAACCTATGGCACGTGTGCCAGAGGTGGCACGAAGAGCCCTTTCTGTAAGCACGTGCACCGTTGCCCCAGCACTGAGTATGTTCTAGGGCAGGTGTCAGCAAGCCGCAGGCTCTTTTGTCCCTCTGCTGCAGCTCCCTATTGGGTGATCCTACCACTGGCTGGCCCCACCCATCACCCTTCCCTCCTCGTCATCTCAAAGGAGTCTTTGAGGGCTGAATGCTGAGAGACATGGATTTTTTCCGCCTTCTACGTTCCCATCCCGCGCTGAAGCGAACCAAATGGCCAGGGTGTCCCTCCCTGCTAAGTGGCCCCTCTGAGCCTGCTTGCAAATTCTGCTGAGCGCGGCTCCAAACGTTCAGCTCACATTTCCCTCCCAGCCAGCGCCAGCACTGCAGCAGCATGGGAAAGGTGTGCACCTTGCCTGGTTCGCTCTCATCGGCCAGAAGTGGGGCTCCATGCTGCCACCTCCCAGCCGGAGCGCCACGTTTGTTTGCTTGCTGGTCGCCTCTGAGGAGTGAGTTGCACTCAGGCCGCCAGGGCCTCCACCATGGGGGGAGAAGGGGAGAAGGAAGGTGGGGTGTCTCCCCAACAGGACTGAAGTTGCCTTATTTTGCGTGGATCTCCTAACACTTGCCTTTGCCTGCCAGCCTCCACTCCCCCTCTACAGCCCAAGTGGTTGGATTCACATGACACATGAAGATGGGGAGAAGATAGATAGATAGATAGATAGATAGATAGATAGATAGATAGATAGATAGATAGGCAGGCAGGCAGGCAGGCAGGCGAGAGAGAGAAACAGAGAGGGAACAGAGAAAGCAAAAGAGGGGGAAGAGAGAAACAGAGAGGGAGGGAAAGAAAGAGAGAAACAGAGGCAGAAAGGGAGGGAGGGAGAAAGACAGAGATAGAGGGAGGGAAAGAAACAGGGAGAGAGAGAGGGAGGGAAAGAGAAAAAGAGAGGAAGGGAGGGAAAGAGAAGGAGGGAAAGAGAGAAAAGCAGAGGGAGGGAAAGAGAGAGGGGGGGGGAAAGGGGGAAGAGAGGAGGGGAAAGAAATGATATTACAAAAGTTGTTCTTTTTTATTGTTAAACGTAATATTTCAGAAGCAGGAAAAAAAGTGCATTTATCACCTTTTTCATAGAACAATTAGCTGAACTCTGCCTTGTTTATCATTATTTTAGGTAGTAAAACCTCATTATTCAGGCTAAATTGCCATGTTGGCACTTTGCAATAAATAAGTGGGTTTTGGGTTGCAGTTTGGGCACTCAGTCTCTAAAAGGTTCACCATCGTTGTTCTAGGAGATAAGAGCTTTAAAGGTAAAATGAATGTGATTAAGCATCTACAAAGTTAATGCAACAATTTTCATTATTCATCCTGAAAAAGGCAAAATAAGAATCCAATTTATTTTGGGATGAGGATTCTAAGGGCTACAAAGAGATGTTGCTAGGCTCTGAATTTGATATCTATAGATATTAAAAAATCCACAGATCTATAAATTCTCTGTATCTCAGACTTTAGAATTTGAGCCAGAAGTACTGCAACTATTAAAAGCAAAATTAAAGCTAGCATCTTATTCATTAAGAGCCGAGGTGACTCAGTGGTTAGAATGCAGTATTGCAGGCTACTTGTGCTGACTGCCAACTGTCAGAACTTCAGCAGTTCGATTCTCACCAGTTCAAGATATGCTGACTTTGTAAACTGCTTAGAGAGGACTGTAAAGCACTGTGAAGTGGTGTATAAGTCTAAGTCCTATTGCTATTGCTATTAAAAACTTTTGGCTTTTAGTCAGTATTGCTAAGTAGTACTATATTAATATTATTGTACTATTTAGTAATTAAATACTTAATATTACTAGTATTTTTATTACTAAGTATTACTCACTATTAGTTACCTGAGCAAAGAGATAAATTGCTAACTCTGAAATCTGGCTGGCTGAGTTTCAGGCCCTGCAGCAGTCTCAAGACAATGCCTGGCAGGGTGGCAAAATAGTTCAGTCCTTTCTGGGCTTCTAGACCAGGTTTATGAACTGGTGGTAGAGTTCCCTGTATTTTAATGTTGGGGAACTTTAACATCAAATTATGAGGGTCACAGGTCAAATTAAGCTCAGGAATCAATGGCTTCTATAGCAGCCATAGCCCTGTTTCAGTGGAACTCTGAAACAACATATGAAGGTGGACAAACTTTGGACTTTACCTTTGTTTCATGCCAGTAAACTGGATGGGGAGGGGCATTTCCCCCATAGTTAGATCACTTCTTTTTCTACCTAAGATTGACTGATACTTGGTACCTCCACTGGGACCGAACCTATTTGAATGGTTCTCCCCAGGTATCCCATGAATCATGATGGCTTCCAGCAAATGTTTTGGGAACTTACTGACAAGTTGATGGTCAATTTGTTGGGGGACTGGTTCACTATCTGTATTGTCATGTGACCTGGACCCTAGCTGAAATCACACAAGTGGACTTCCTGTCATCAAATCCCAAATGGCTCCTTGGTTTACTGAAAGCCTGTGGGAAATTAAATTACATAGTGATGCTGGAGTGCTGATGGAGAAAATCAAGAAGTCAATCTGACTGAGCATTAATACCTGCCTGATTTAGGATTATTCAATGGCAGTGTGAGATGTGAAACACTATTTTTTCTTCTCTATTATTGAATCAGTGAGCTGTTGTTCTGAGGCTGTGTTTCAGATTAGGAAACAATGAACAAGAGCCCTCCTATCGCACCCCCAGTTGGCATTATCAATTAGAATGTAGGAAAGACCAAGCTGAGCTCAAGGGAGGAGTCAAATGAGTCATCAGTCTCAAGTCCCTTCATGCCTACAAAAGATCTAAGCTCCAGCCCACCTTGAATTTTATTGACACTTATCTACCGCCAATTTGCTTAGTAGTTCAGATTCTTGTAGAGAGCTTAAGCTTGCAATAAACCTTAATATTCATTTGAAATGCCTGGATGTCCTGATTTCTTGCATTTGACATTAATCTGAACTATACCTTCTACACCACAAAATTTCACATACCCCAAAATACCCAAACCATGGCTTCAAATCTCAGAGCTGCAGCAACAACAGCTCTGGGATCTGAGCCAGACATACATTCTTTTAGCACACTTCAAGATGGAATAGAAGACGAAGTAAGGAATTTAGCAGCCAGTGTTCACCAACTGATTCAACAAGTACAGATCCTGGTTCAACAACGACTTCTGCAACAACTGCAACCACCTGCTCCTCTCACCCAGGCACAACTGCCAGTTCCTGCCATGCTCTCATGCTCTCACCTGAGAGTCTGATAAGATGTGAACATTCCTAGTGCAGCGCAAAGTCTTTATCAGCAGCCAACAGCAGATCAAGAGTTGCCTTCATCCTCATTCTTTTTATCAACTCTGCTCCACTTCCACTCATTGAAAACAATGAGCTGATCCTGGATAATTTGCCAAACTTCCCCACAAGACTTAGAAAACACTTTGGAGACTCTATCTAGATGGAAACTTCCAAACATATCTGCCAGCTACACCAGGGCAACAACTCTGTTGAGAACATATGTTGAAGACTTCAAGCTCCCCACAGCAGATCTTGACTGGAATGAACACAATGCAGGAGGGGGAAAGCAGCATAGAAGAACCCATGGAAGAGGAAGGGGCCAAGGTGGATGGGTTGGTGATATAGAAGATGATCAGGTTGAGCCTGAGGGAGGGGTCAAACATGCCATCAGTCTCTAGTCCAACCATGGGCAAACTACGGCCCAGGGGCCAGATCTGCCCGTTCGGCTGTTCTATCCGGCCCGCGGAGCCGAAAGAGCGGAGGGTTCTCTTGCTCTCCCAGAAGGCTACGTGAAGTAATCTAACTTTGAATTTATATTAGTTCACACAAACACTCCATCCATACTTTTGTTCCGGCCCTCCGGTCCAGTTTAAGAACCCATTGTGGCCCTCGAGTCAAAAAGTTTGCCCACCCCTGCTCTAGTCTCTTCATACCCATAAGAGATCTAAGTCCAGCCTACCTTGAATTCCATTGACTTTTATCTACTGACAATTTCCTTTATTATTTCAACTGTCTGGATTTCCTAATTACTCATGCTTGATAGTAAGCAATATTTTAATGGTAAAGCCACCTCTATTCACTTCTCATCTCCTTGTGAGCAGGATCCAGAACATTTATTGAAGTATCAACTGAGTTACCTGGATTCCTTGTACCTGAAATCTCCCATTAAGTGAATAGTGTGCTAAGACATCTTCTGTCACTTATGGACTGGATCACTGCCCCTGCCAGTTCCTTCAGACAGCAATCAGGGAAATAATTCCTTGGACCCAGGAGACTGTTAATACTTCATTGAGGTACAATGGTCTTGAAGAAAGCTGTGATATGCACAATAGATGCCTTAAACCTACTGCCATTTATCTCCCACAAGTAATAAAAGATCTGAAAATATTAGTCCTATCTTCTCCAATGACATCACAACATCAGCAGCCCAACTCCCTAGAGAAAGACAAAGTGCAAATCCAAGGTGGAAAAGATTGTCTATTCTGCTACAATGTATTAACTTCATTATACCAGCTAGCATGGAAAACAGATGTGCATCAACTACCCAGGGACTGAGAGGAATAGTGAAAACTACAGAACTGAAATACAGCACATTCCAACAAAAGCATTGGGACCAGGCAAAACACTGCAACTTTCAATATTTTTGACCCTTGAAACATAAAGGGATAGTAGGTGTTTATGTAAGTATCAAACAACAACAATAATAGTACCACCTGTGCTGGAACTTGCAAATAAATTGCTTGTATTTGTAGGTATCTTCCCATTATTCAGCTGTTTTACTCTTTTCAGATGAGACTTTCCATGGTAATGAAGCTGAGCTTGTGCTGCTGAGTTCAGCTGAATATTGCACACATCACAAAAGGAAAATATCATCTTCTTTTTTTCTTTACTTAATCGATAGTCTGGCCTATCATATCTCTGTCCTTTATCTTCAAAGTCCCTTCGAACTGCTGATGGATTCATACTTTTATCTCCAGCCATGTGGTCAGGACATATTGGATGCTTCATGTCTACAAAAATGAAGAAGGGGATGGTGGGGGAAGAGAAAAAGAGAAAAAAATTGAGGCTGAAAACTAAATAAAGTAGTAGGATTTTAGCCAGTGTTTGAATCAGCATCTTCAGAAGACATTGCTTTATTATATGCTGCACACTAAAGGATTCAATTTGGCTAATAATAAAAA
This sequence comes from Naja naja, assembly GCA_009733165.1. Classification (NCBI taxonomy): domain Eukaryota; kingdom Metazoa; phylum Chordata; class Lepidosauria; order Squamata; family Elapidae; genus Naja; species Naja naja. Next base: position 203,880,294 of record CM019148.1, on the reverse strand, counting down.
TAAAAATTATACAGTTTTATACTGCTAACAGTTCTGCAGACTGCTGTTCATGCAGAAATATAAAGGCTTATGACACAAGCTATAGTTCACCAGTAAACAAAAACAAATTCACGTTTTTGCAAAGCACAATCATCATCTTTTTTCAGCAAGTATCTTTCAGATGGAAATTTCTTTTTTTATTTGTATGAAAATATAATACAATGGTCCAATTTCTTTTATTCCCTCTTTTTCTTTTTTCTTTTAAATATGGATATACTGTTTCCCCCAAAATAAAGACATATCCCAAAAATAAGGCCTAGCATGTTTTTACATGTGTGTCTAATATAAGCCCTACCCCCCCCCAAATAAGCCCTACTTAAGAGCTTGCATGGCCGGCCAGCCATTCCGTCTGGTTGCTCACGGTGCTGTGGTGACAAGGCAAGGTGGGGTGGTAGAGCTGCCCCATGTGCCTGGCAGTAGCTTACCTCAGGGCCCCAGCAGTCAGGCCATCCACACCCTGACCCTTGCTTTGCGGCAACAGCACCAGCAACCATATGCAGTAGAAGCCCATGTGGCTGCCAACCCACTTCTTCTGCTTGCTTGCGGCCACAATGGAGCAGGAGGCTGAGCAGCATGCTGGTGCTACATCCGCGAGATGAGGCAGGTGTTGTGGCATGGGTGGCCTGGCTGTGGAAGCCCTGAGGTAAGCTGATGTGAGATGCGTGAGGCAGTTCCATCTCCTGCGTTGTGTGCCTCCTGCCCCTCTGCGAGCCAGCAGAAGAAATGGGCCTCCCATGTACCCTTAAAGTAATAATAATAATAATTTATTCGACTTGTATGCCACCCTTCTCCCTAAGGACTCAGGGCAGCTAACAATAAAACAGCAAATATTTACATAGAATTTACCTAAAAACAAATTAAATCTAAACAAGTCGAAATAAGCAATAAAAGATTAAAACCTTAAAATTAAAACAATTAAAACCCCCCACCCGGGTCATTCCAGGCCAGCCTGTTGAAGCAACCAAGTCTTCAGGTCCCGGCGGAAGGAGCGGAGATCAGGGGCCAAACGGAGATCCACAGGGAGCTGGTTCCAAAGGGTGGGCGCTTCCACGGAGAAGGCCCTAGCCCTGGGAACCGCCAGCCGGCAATGCCTAACCGACGGTACCCCAAGGAGGCCCCTCCTATGGGAGCGGCGATTGGAATGTGATGCTGGCAGGAGGCGTTCCTGCAAGTACCCTGGACCCAAGTCATTTAGGGCTTTATAAGTTATTACTAGCACCTTGAAACTAACCCGGAAGGCAACCGGCAACCAATGCAGGTCGCGCAGGAGGGGTGTAACATGGGAGTATCAGGATACTCCCATCACAGACCGCGAGGCCGCATTCTGCACCAGTTGTAACCTCCGGGTAGTTCGCAAGGGCAGCCTCATGTAGAGAGCATTACAGTAGTCGATTCTAGAAGTGACGAGCGCATGAGTGACCGTTCGAAGGGCATCTCGGCTCAGGTAAGGGCGAAGCTGGCGAACCAGTCGAACCTGGGCGAAAGCCCCCCTGGCCACAGCCCCCACCTGCTCCTCCAAACTGAGCTGTGGGTCCAGGAGGACACCCAGATTCCTCGCCCTATCCACAGGGGGTAACACCTCTCCCCCCATGGCCAAAGATGGAACATCACCAGAAAACCGAGATGCCGGTAAGAACAGCCACTCCGTCTTGGTCGGGTTGAGTTGGAGCCTATTTCTCCCCATCCAGACCCATACCGCCTCCAGGCACTGGGACATCACAGAGAGAGCATCACTGATCTGGCCTGGTGTGGAGATATAAAGCTGGGTATCATCTGCATATTGATGATACCTCACCCCAAAACCTTGGATGATCTCACCCAGCGGTTTCATGTAGATATTAAACAGGAGAGGCGAGAGGACCAACCCCTGTAGCATCCCACAAGTGAGGGGCCTTGGAGTCGATCTCTGCTCTCCTGCCAACACCGACTGCGAGCGGTCCGAGAGGTAGGAGGAGAACCACCGCAGAACGGTGCCCCCCACCTCCAACTCCCGGAGCCACCGCAGAAGGATACCATGGTCGATGGTATCGAAAGCCGCTGAGAGATCTAATAGGACTAGGACAGAGGAAAAACCTCTGTCCCGAGCCCTCCAGAGATCATCCAACAGCGCGACCAATGCTGTCTCCGTGCTGTGTCCAGACCTGAAGCCTGATTGATACGGGTCTAGATAATCAGTTTCCTCCAGGAACAAGGGAAGTTGCTGCGCCACCACGCTCTCAACAACCTTCGCTAAAAAGCGAAGGTTGGAGACTGGACGATAGTTATCCAAAACGGCTGGGTCCAGAGCAGGCTTCTTGAGGAGGGGTCTCACCACCGCCTCCTTCAAGGTGGCGGGGAAGACTCCCTCACTCAAAGATGCGTTGACAACTGCCTGGAGCCAGCTGCATGTCACCTCGCTGGAGGCACACACCAACCAGGAGGGACATGGGTCCAATAAACACATGGTGGAGGACAACCTCCGCATGATCCTGTCCACTTCATCAAGGAAGACTGGGTCAAACTCAACCCAGATGGAATCAACCAGATCCGCCGTCACCTCATCACCAGACCACTGCCAGTCCGAGTCCAAGCCAGCCCGAATCCGAGCGACCTTATCCGCCAGATGTAAACTAAATTCCTCTGCTCTGCCCTGCAAAGGGTCCGCCCCCTCCCTCACTTGGAGGAAGGAACGGGTAACCCTGAACAGGGCCGCAGGGTACATTGGGGGGGGGAACAAGGCTTCCCTCCAAAATAAGCCCTAGTGATTATTTTGGGACCAGGTCTTATTTTTTAGGAAACAGGGTTACATAATAATTGACTATAATGGACAAATGATAGAAACATTCATCCCCTCCTTCTAATTCATTGTCCTTTTATTCATATTCCTCTATAGAAATTAACACATATAAAGTTACATATAACATTACTACCAACTGTTGCAAACTATTCAAGCATCAATTAAATTTTAGGACCAAGTCCTATATATTATATGTATATCCATGACCAGCTGTCAAAAACGTTTCCTTTGACTTTAATGCAGCATAGGATTTTATTAAGAGCTGCACCATAAAAGCAGATATATTTCTAATCTAAATCTTTCTTATTATCACACAATTGCTTCAAAATAATGCTGGGGTGAAAAACTTTTTTGTACTTTTTCTTTCCATTCTCATTTAATGTGATGGAGCAAGAAATGGTGTGTGTTTATATACTATATGCATATAATCATAACACTGTATGTGTGTGTGTATGAGAGAGAGAGAGAGAGAGAAAGATACATACACACATATCACTCATAGGAGTGAGAAGGGATTTTATATGGTTTCATCTATTTGTCTTTCTATCCATCTATCTATCAGAAGTAGAGCAAAATAAAATTCTCATGTGTAAAGCACATGGACTAAGTTATCTCATACTGGAGTATGCATAGAACAATCCCATCTTTCTCTGTACATCCATTTTTTAGGGCTTCTCAGCTTTCCTCACTGCTCATGCTACATTAAATTGTCAAGATAAAATGAAGGAAATAGAGGCAGCTGGGGAGGCTGCAGTTTGAAGGACGAGATAGATAACAAGAAAAACAATCAATAGCACCAACACGTTCTACTCCCTTAAAATATTAAGTATACTTAAAAATCCAACTCAAAATTATGACAACAGGCTTCTGCTTCCACAATAATATTTTTTACTGTCTTCAAAATCAGCTCATAAGAAGCAGGAAACCTCCAGAGTAGATTCTGTCAATATGAAGGATACTGAAGGAGGGAAACTGCTTCTTCCAATTACTAGTTATGCCGATGAAAACATTCTACTGGATTTAACTCATCGGTAGAACATTTTGAACATTCAAAATGTTAATTTTCCCTAATTTAATTGTTCAAAAATTTATTTGCTTTTTCCTAACTAAACAGAAATTCTTGCAAATTTCTTTCTTGAAACTCTCACTTGCTTTTAAACAGGAATACATTGCAAGAGTGTACAGGATGATTTTTCCTTAGTGGTTTAATGTTCTTAATGGATAAGCATATTACGAAACCTTGTAATGATGATGATAATGCTAGACTGGTAGTGGGGTTACATCAGGTCTATTTTGAGAAATGAATATCTGTTGAAAGATGTGAAAATGTCTGTGTATAAGGTCACGCTACTGCCCACTTTGTAACATGGAAATGAAAATATGCCAGGGGAACACAGTTATAATGTAGTGGGAATACTGTAAGTACATAAGAATTGCAGTAAAACAAGAGATGGGTCAAGAAAAGTTATGAATGAATCCCAAGTATTCTAGTCCAATCGTTACCCATGACAGAGGAAATTGGCTGCCTAACCTTTGCTTTAAAACTTGAAAACTTCCCGTGACAGAGGAAACTGTTCCATTGTTTAATAGCTTTCCCAATCAGAAAAGTCCTCCTTACTTCAAGTTTGTATCTCCCTATGTAAACTTTTCACCCACTGGCTCTTTTCCTACCCTTAGTGCTACAGTGCCTGGGTGCTAAAGACAACATGTCTACACCAGTGGTGGGGTTCAAATTTTTTTACTACTGGTTCTGTGGGCATGGCTTGGTGGCGTGGCAGGGGAAGGATACTGTAAAATCTCCATTCCCACCCCACCCCACTAACCTGATTTCTAGCTCTGTTTTCCTCTGCAGGACAACCAAAGAAGACCCAGCCAATCAGCTGGGACTCGGGAGGCAGAGAGTAGATGAGGGTAGGGCTAGTCAGAGGTGGCATTTGCAGGTTCTCTGAACTATGCAAAATTGCCACTACCGGCTCTCCAGAACTGGTCAGAACCAGCTGAATAACACCTCTAGTCTACACTCCCTTCCCTGTGAAAGCTTTTGGCAGACCATTATGGCTCCCTTTAGTTTTCTCTTCTTTTGGCTAAACACATGCAACTCCTTTAGTTGTTCTGCATAGGATTTAGTCTCCAAATCTCTCATCATCTTTGTTCTTCTTGGAAATCTTTCTAGGTTCTTAGCATCATTCTTATATTGTGGCAACCAGACTGGACACAGTATTGTAGAGGCAGCCTGACTAGCAATGCATAGAGCAGAATTAATCACTGCCTATGATATCTGTTAATGGAACCAAATACTGTCTTGACTTTTTTCACAGTGGAACATATTTTGGGATCAGGCTTAATTTGTGGTTTACCCACATGCTTATATCCTTTTTGTAAGTACTACTGTTGAGCCAGGTTCTGCCTCTCCTGTACCTGTGCACTTCTTGGTATTGAACTGCAAACTGCAAGATAGGGGCAATGTTCAAGTGTGTTAGGATCCTTTTGAACCTAGAACCATTTTGATGTGTTAACAATCCTCCTCACTTTTATTTGTCTGCAGAACTGATGGCTAGCCCTTCTATACACTCATATAAGTCATTTATAAAACAAGTAAAGCATATAAGAAGGGTCTCTTTATTAAACTAGTGGCAAAATCAAAAAGAGAAGTAATAAATAGGAGGTACAACGAGATGCTAAAATAAGAACAAATCCATAAAATTAACTTTAAAAGATGGGTGTCCCCTGAGTAACAGTGATGTCACCATCTAATCCTTTCAACTCAGAAGTGCCTTAAATGGTACCTCCAACATACCAGTAAATGGGATTTTAAGACAACTGACGAAAGAATTGCCAAGAATCTAAGCAACAATGAAACTTACTAGAAATGAAAGAACTATTAAAGAAAATAAAATTTGCCAAACAAAAATCTTTGAACATTCAAATAAACAAAGATTGTAAGAAAGTGCCCAAATTATTGCATTCAAGATCAGAAATTACAGAATAATTGGCAGCTTTTTAAAATAAGCTGCCAATATACTTGGAAAATAAGTATATTCCAAGGCTAATACTGATGAAGTCCACAATCTTGTGCAAATCCCAACTCCTAACCTTTGTGTAATAGGGATTTTGTTCACACATTCAATTAAAAAGTCACCAGGTAGACAAGTTGTTCTTTTTTTAAAAAAAATATCCATTCTGTCTTAGAGTTTGATTAGTAATATTCTTGGTGTATAATAATATATACATGGTTTTTTTTGTACTTGAGATTCCAAGAATCTAATGCAAGTATTCAAACTGTTGCCTCATGGACTTATATTTGGTCCCTTAGTTTAGAGACTTTCTTTTGATCTGTTTAAGAGTATTTCCAATATCTACAGTTGTTGTTTGGAAAAAAGAGACTACAGTGATTTGCCTTCAAAACCTTTGATAGGCAAACAGGCAAAATTGCCTGTTTCAGTAAATTGGCTCCTCTTTTTGAAAGTACTCCGAAGTATTGCACAAACATGATTTAGCAGTGGAAAATCCCCACTACAGAGCCTGGAAATATCTTCCTTGGTTTCACTGAGGCTCCCAGTTATTCTTTAGCTCTGATAATGAAATGGCTTTCCAATTTCTAATGTAGGTATACCTCTTTCTCTGTGTGTATGTTTATTCACATATACCTGTATATGAATGGCTACATACAGGAGGAAAGATTTTTGTTTTTTATTTTTTAATTTATTTATTAGTATTTATTCATATGGCAATGACTCTGGTTACAAGGATTACAATGTCCAAGAATTAAAACCAACAAGAGAAACCAACAATCCAATGTCCAAAGTCACAGATATCATTTCAATTTCTTAAAAGAACAATAAACACCAACATGAAGCAGAGCTCATTCACTCTTCCAACTCAAATATCTGAGGGAACAGTCCAGTTTTAAAGCGTTAAAAAAGATAACCAGGTTGGGTGATTTGGATTTCCAGAAATACACTGTTCCAAAAGGCAGGCAGTGCAGCAGAGAAAGCATGCATAACTTCTGAGTCCAGTATGGTGACACTGCTTTATGGAAGGGATCTAGGGTATGTCCTCCCTGTTAGTTCTTGTGAGGCAAACAGAAAAAATTGGAAACAAGCAGTCCTTTGAAAAGTGTGGTCCAGTGCCATGTAATGAGTGTCAGGAACATCAAAATCAGGAAGTTAATAACACTGAGAAATACTAAGAATACCGAAATGTAGGATGAAAGTTTAAGTATATCATAATCTTAATTTCAACAATTTCTTTTATCATGAATTTTTAATGGAAGCTATGTGCTGCCAAGACAGCAGCCCATCTATTAAGAATCTTTAAATGCTATAGGTCCCTCAAAGGCATGATATTTCAGCTAATCAGATTAAAGGCATGCCCATCTCTGTTACCAAGTAACTTTTTATTCATAAGGATAATGGTGCCACAAATTTGCTCATCTACCCTCATAAAAAGATCTGCAGTAAAATTTTCAGTGATCACAATTAGCTTATATAAATCCTCTGCCTTAACATGATTATTTAAAGCAAAAACACACACACATGCGCGTGCACACAAAACTGTCTATAATGTCTTCTGTAAAATTAAGAAAATCATGATTTGTTTCTGTATTAAATCTGCAAAAAACTGCTTCATTGCTTTGTTTGGTATTATAGTGTATTATTTTTTTCACAACAGAAAGTCATAGATATTTTCAAGTTAAGAATCTATGAGTAAAGTTGGCACTGATTCATGACAATTTAATAGGATGGTTGGTAAACTAAACCAAGAATGCCCTACAGATGTTTTGAATTTCAATAGCTATTACTCCCAGCCAATACAAACAATGCCACACAATTGTTGTAGTTTAGTGCAAATTCTTTGAAGTAGGCCAGGCTGCCTATTCATGCATTAAAGAAAGCAAATATTTACCATGTACTTATGATGCTTTATTTCAATTCAGACAGATCTAACTCTAACTGGAATTAACTTATAGTTTTACCTAGGGACTATAGCTGTTCCTCTCTATTATAGATATTAAAAGTAATTCTCACTTGATCAAATACTTTATTCCTGTTCAACTCTTTGAACCTCACTAGCTGTATACAGCTTGTTGGAGAGTGAACTACATATGACATTGCTTTAATCCTCAACGTTTACACACACTCCCTTATTTGGTCTCCAACTTCTGCTGATCTTTCCTAGTTTCTTGCCTGTTCATATGTCTTAAAATATTTTGATTACAATTCTTATAAGACTTTGCCAATGGTCATGCTAATTGAGCTGAGGAGTCTAAAACATCTGGAGGGTGTCACTAAGATCTTTTTTTAATTTTCTTAAGAATTCTCAAATAATTAGAAGCAATAATCTTTTGGAATAAAAACACATTAGTCTTCAGGAATAATAAATTTAGTACAGCATAAATTCTTATGATTCACAGGTGTAGATGAAAATTATACTTTAATACATTCATTGGTCTTTATAGGTGCCACCAATCTTTGTAGTTTAAATTTCTTATTGGCTTTTGAATAACTTTAAAAAATGTATAAGTATATAGTAACAACAGTGCTGGACAGGTGATATTGGAGTCTACCACATGGGGTTGAGAAGGTTATAAAACTTCAGACAAAGAGCAGGTGTGCTCTTTGTCTTCTTTTATGTTACTTTGATGAATTGGCTGGAAGTATCTAGAATAGCTATATTTTCCTGAAGTCTTTTGTTTGGGAATTTGGGCCATTCAAAACTTTTTTTTTTATAAGAGATTGCTCAGCTCCTTTGTAGTGTTATGAAGACATTACAAATTTAATACTCTGTATCTAACATTAAAAAAATGTTATGCATCTTCCTTGATAGCTTATGTTATCATTTCATGAGAAACAACCAGATCTATAGAGAACATGGTTTGAACCATTCGGGGTAACATTCCACCAGGTTAGCACATTGCTATTGAGTAGGATATTCAAAATGCCTTTTGTGCACAAAGTCCAACAATGCTGACAGCAAACACTTATTTTCCTCAAGGAAGTGGTAAAAAATTTTCTTATGTTATATGTAAAGGGTATGATTCTTTACCTTGTTAGACAGCAGATGGCTTCAGACAGCAGGAATACTACATGAATAGAAAAAGATTAAAAGTTAGAAAAATGATAAATTTAATTAGAAACTGTTCACAAAACTGATGCTTACATAAACAATAATACAGATATCCTTTTTTTCCTTTTATTTTAAAATTATGGTTAAAAAGCAGCCTCCCTCCCCAATGGATTGTAAGAAGCAAATTTATGACTTCTGTGATACTTCTTTACTTAATAGGCATTATGCACAAAAAGAGCCTTCCTCCTACAATGTAAATTATTGACAGAATTTTACACTGGATTTTGTAGAAAGGGTTTGAATCTCATCCCAGACAGCATTTGAGCTTCAGAAAATCAACAGAGATTTTTGATGCCTATATATGTTTACCTTACTTGAAATGAACATAAGATCTCTTTTAAAGATTTGGCAACTGACAACCATAACATTAACTTGCCAGTGTTGTTTAGGTGCTTGCATGTGAAATAGCAACTTCACACAGAAATGGAGATATTATGCTTTTTCAATGGTGACCCACAGATAATTAAACAGTCTCCCCAATCTACTTTAAGCAAAGTTATTTTAAATGGCAAGTGTTGTGCCTAAAGATGTTTCATCATCTGTGTTTCTGTACTGGTTGTTTTTTGCTACATTTTAAAATATATTATTGTTCTTAGTCTACTAATCGGAAGCCTGGAAAAGTGTATAAAAGATGAAAGATAAATCCATTAACAAATTATGGTGCAAGGCTTTAATTGTCAAGGCATAGATAAATAAAAGGCTAGGGGGAGGAGAAGACAGACACAGGAGTAAGAAAAATGACAAATGCTTTCAAACCATCTGAATGTTTGGAGAATGAAGCTTTTTCCATAAATAAAAAAATGGCAGATTTAGCCAAAGAAGGGTAGAGAGTAACCAACAAAAGAAGACCATGTGACCACCAGTTTAAAAAAGGTTCAGTGAGACCTTCCAAAAAAGAAGTTGGAACTTCTTTTTTTTGGAAGAACTTCTTTTTTGGAAGGTCTGACTGAACCTTTTTTAAACTGGTAGTCACATGGTCTTCTTTTGTTGCCCTGCATGGAGGAAAACGGGGCTGGAAAGCAGGTTAGTGAGGTAATGGTGGTTGCTCTGGAATGGGGTGGAAGTGACGGTTTTGCATTATTATTTTGAAATGGGGTGGAAATGGGACTTTGCATTACAATGCAAAATTCTCCCTTCCACCCCATCCAAGAGCAAAGATAATGAAAAATCCTCACTTCCACCCCATTCCAGAACACCCACAATTCCCTCCCTAACCTGCTTTCCAGCTCCCTTCTCCTTCGTGCAGGGCAACAAAAGAAGACTACGTGACTACCAGTTTAAAAAAAGTTCAGTCAAACTTCCAACTTCTCGCGGCGGGGGGGGGAGATCTCCCGAAGTTGTAAGGTCTGACTGAACTGACTGATTAGTCTCCCAGCTGATGGGGCTGCTGGTCCATTGCCGCTTCCCAGCTGATCATCACAGCTCCCAGTCATGCAACTTAGTAGGCCTCCCTGCAGCCCTCTGGGAGCAACAATGGGGTGGGGTGGGGGGACGCACCCTCCACACCCCGTTTTGGGCCTAGTGGCCTCCCTGCATTTAGCTGGGAGCCAAAACAGGGCAGTGGGGACTCCTGGAAGGGATGGGGTGGGTTCAGGCGGGGCCAGCCAGAATTTTTCCTACTAGTTCGCCCGAACCGGCTGGAACTGTCTGAATCCCACCACTGATACACACCCAAAAAAAAGAGAGTTATCTATCTCTTCCTCATCTAGGCAACCCTGACCAGTGGCACTTGATAGCAGCACTGAGGCTGGACCTGAAGAGGGAGATGCTTCAACTTCAGCTCTCAACTGCTTCAGGCCCCAGAGCCTCAACTTCAATAGCACAATTGCTGCCACTCAAAAAAGCTGCCTCCCATTTTTCCTCAAGGCATACAAGTCTTGCAGAATAGTGCAATTGCCCCCATGGCTAGGCACTCCCCAGGATGTGCCACATGCTACTTACCTTCACACTTTGTTCTCTTTCTGTTTATTTATTTATTTATCTGTTTGGATTTATATGCCGCCCTATCTCCCGAAGGACTCAGGGCGGCTCACACCAGTAAAAACACACAATACAAAATTTAAAATTATTAAAAAATTATTAAACCACGAACCCAAACAAATATCTAAAACCCATAATGAAAGTAAACATAAAAACCCATAAAAACCCACCCCCCTCAATTCAGGTCGGCCTGTTGGAAAAACCACGTCTTCAGGTGGCGATGGAAGGAACGAAGGTCAGGGGCCAACCGCAGCTCCAAGGGCAACTGATTCCACAGGGTGGGTGCTTCACCCTGGCTGCTTCGGATTGCATGAACCCTTTGTTCTGCAAGTGGCTTTGGAGAATACTTTTCTGCAGCTTCCAAAAACCACACAAAAGCATGCCCAGTTCTGGTGGGATTTTTTTTCAGGCTCCAAGCCCACGTGAGAGAACAGCCCTCTCATCCAGCTTCCAGAGGATCCAGAGGCTATGCAAGAACATACCCCATTCTCACACAGCATCCATAGCCTTTGAAAATCATGTGAGAATGAGGCATGTTTTTAAAAACAGTTTTATTGAGTGTTGGAGAATGCTGGCATATCACCCAAAATGTGGTATGTTACCATTGACATGCTTATCATAGGTTTACCATCACTGAGCAAGATCTTCAGTGATAGAAATAGGTTTGAGAACTCACAACAGAAACCTGCAAGACAATGTGAAAAATTTGGCAGGGCTACTAGGGAAACAGCTCCAGATTATGGAGCACAATTAAACATTTCCATACCTAATTCCTTTGTTAAAATATGATTTTATATAATATAATAACCATTCACTGGTGAACCAGATTCCCCATACAACTCTGATACTGCATCTTAGTTTTCCCTTAGTTTCATTCTCTAACTATATCTTCTGTAATAGCTTTTGATTGCCTAGAACTTCTGAGAACTGTAATCCCAAATGATCTGGAAGGAACTAAAAATAACATTATTAAGCAAACTGATTTCCCAGATTGGGAAAGCAAGTCACAGAATGCAGGGCTTGTAATTTGAGTGGACATAAGTCAGAGGATCTATGGGGAATGTGTGTTCTGCACAGAAATGGTTATTCCTCCATAAGTCTTGGTGTAAACTAATGATAGCCTTCTACAGTTGTCTTATTGTTTTGTTATACTTTCAAGGTGGACATCGTATTTCTATTTTTGTAAAGTGCAATAGTAGCCTTTTATATTTAAGACAGTGGCAGTGTAAACTTTTCATGCAATTATTAAACAATGCCACAAATATATTTTCATGAGATAAAATATGTAATTTTAATATATATCACTACTTAATATTTTGTAATTACAAATTACAGTGGTAAGAAATAGATCGGTCTACATATGGTGATTAGCCTAAAGGCTAAATGAAACATCCATATCTAGAGAGTATACTTCTGAAGATAGTTGCTGGGGGCAAATAAATTTCTGGAAATAAAGCTTTGTTGGCATAGGAAAGCACAGCAAAATATCTCTCTACCAGTCATAATAACAACTGCATGTTTTTTCCAGGATTGTGTGGCTGCTTCATAAAATACCTCCAGCCTCTCCATTAGGACTATTGTATCTGAAATAACGCTGGAGTGAGGATACAAGCAACAAGAGGAAATTCACAGGAATTTATCCATCATGAAATACTGCAATGTAACAAGACAACAAAAAATATTTGAATGCATCAAATTATATCCCAGGGTTCATAAATGAACCAGTGATATAGAACGTCAAATGTATTAAACAAGGCTGTCAGATCCAAAAGATATGATGTCGTGAGACTTAGCCACCAAAATGTGTTGGGAATGACAACACAAAATATCATTCAGAATTTCAGAAAGTGTGTTTTCAGTTGAATGACCTGCCTGATATCCTGACTGATAAGGATAGAGAAGACTATTGGGAAATAAATGAAGAATAAATTGAGAGAGACAACTCTCCTAAGGATTTCAAATAAAAAAGGAAGCTGAAGATTAAGAGAAATTCAAGTTGGTTTTCTTCAACAAAAGATAAATAGCATACTTAAAAACATCTAGAAAGCTACCTGTGATTAAAGAACAGTTCACCAAGTAGATAATATAGGATGCAAAAATGTAAATAAGAACAAGATAAATGAAGGAAAGAAAGTAATCAGCAGGGAAAATACTACAGAGATCATCCCATGGTTTGTCCAACTTTCTCATCTGCAACAGAGATAAATATAAAGGTAAAGAAAGTCAAAGACATCCATGGCCATGGGATCATGGCCAAAGCAGAGGTAATCTTCAACTAAAGGCTATCCATTTAATGATGGTTCAAAGTTAGAACAGCCTTGAAAAAACTGACTTAGGACTTGCGCTTGCATTTACTATCATTGCACCATCCCTGTGGTCATCTGATTGTAACCAGCCTGGCAACCAACCTGCATTTATGTATCTTATGATTTATCACTTTGTTGCTTGCATGTATAGTGAGAGTTATGCATCTGAGACAAATTCCTTGTGTGTCCAATCACACCTGGTCAATAAAGAATATTCTGTTCTGTTGCTGTTCTCTCCTCTCCTCTCCTCTCCTCTCCTCTCCACTCCACTCCACTCCACTCCTACTTGCAGCATCTTGTGATCATGATTTGCTACCATTTTTGCCAAATTCCTTTTAAAAAGCTCATTGGGGAAGCTGGATTTACTTAATGAATGCATGATTTGTTTAACAACCTTGTGATTCACAATGCATGATTCACAAGTGTGATGTTATGCTTAATGGCTGCAGATTTTTTTTCTTCATAAAATCAGATACATCTCAATTTACAAATACAGCAACTTACGATGTAAATTCCAGTCCCAATTGTGGTTGTAAGTCAAGTACTACCTGTATTTGTTAGCAGCCAAGAACAACCTGCTTTAGCAATAATAAACAACTGGACAGCCCAACTATCAGTAATAAATGAATCTACAGCAGGGGTGTCAAACTGGTGGCCCGTGGGCCAGATGTGTCATGCATAGGCCAAGCTCATCCCATGGGAATGGGAAATGGGAAAAATGTTGTGAAATGTCACGTGACAGCAACATGACACGGCGAGTTTGACACCCATGGTCTACAGCATAGGAAGACTTGCACAAAATGGGAGCTGAATAAAAACAGTGAAGGAATGATCCAATAAACCAGGGGCAAAACTAAGTCCAAAGAAGTATAACCACTGGAAATAGTACCAAATCTAAAGGAGAATCCATGATGGCACACTGGTTAGAATCAGTGGTGGGATTCGGTTCTGTGGGCATGGCTTGATGGATGTGATGTGGCTTGGTGGGCGTGGCTTGGTGGGCGTGGCAGGGGAAGGATCCTGTAAAATCTCCATTCCCACCCCATTCCAGGGGAAGGATACTGTAAAATCCCCATTCCCTCCCCATTTCTGGGGAAGGTTACTGCAAAATCCCATTCCCTTCCCACCCCACTAACCTGCTTTCCAGCTCTGTTCTCCTGTGCAGGACAGCAAAAGAAGACCCAGTCGATCAGCTGGGATTTGGAGGCAGAGAATAGATAGGCCAGTCAGAGGTTTGCTGGTTCTCCGAACTACTCAAAATTTCCGCTACCAGTTCTCTAGAACTGGTCAGAACCTGCTGAATACCACCTCTGGTTCAAAACCTTTTCTTGGTTCTGACTCATTGGAGAAATGTTCACTATGCTTTTGAGACACACCTTTTTGGTAACTGTTCTCAGACTTTTTTAGATCCTTGCTAAAAAGATTAGACTCTTCTCCTCTTAGTTGTCTTTTCATCAACAGATCAAACTCTAATTATTTAGGAGGTATTTGATCTTAAGCTGATTTGTCTCTTGAGCAGAATTTCAGCTATGTGTTTATTTCTTTTTATTTATGTTTGTGTATCTGTGTATCCATATATAAAAAGCATTTTGAATTCATGCTGTCTTTTATCCTTATTTTTTACTATATTTATTTACTTTGAGTACCATTTTTGGCAGAAAGTTGGGATATATATATTCAATAAATAATTAAACAAGTTGTCTAATTTTCCAAGATGGATGTAGCACTCTATATATACAGAGCTAAACCATCAGTTTTAAATGTACCAAATGTAAAAGCTGACATCAGAGAAGGGGAAAATAATAGTGCTTTTGTTCTTGTATTGCTCCAGCAGTGCACAAATTCTCCTAGAAATTATAGGGTTTTCTTTTTCGATAAATAAGTTTAATAAACTGCATGATCAAAGCAAATATTTTGCTTACTGTAGGAGGATAAAAGATGCAGGCACCAATAAACTGAATTAAACAGGCAAAGCATTATTGAATTTTAGTTAAACAGGTTGCATGGTCAAAGTTACCATCCCTCTCTGAGTTCCCCAGGCCCGCTGGCAAAACCAGGTCTTCAGTGCCTTTCAGAAGAGTATTAGTGAGGGAGGCATCCTAATCTCTGGGGGAATGATGTTCTAGAAAGATGGAGCCACCATGGAGAAGGCCCTTCTTCTGGGTCCCACCAGGTGTATTTCCCTCAGGGGTGGGAGCCGCAACATTCCCTGCCTCCTCGCTGTAATGGGTTGCATGGATGTGATTGGCAAGAGATGTTTCCTTGGATAACCCGTATGCCATATCTCTTCCTGTACTGTTTTGTAAATTCACCTATTTAATTAAAATGAAATTATTCTGTAATCCCTTGAAGGCTTTTAAAATGAAAATACTAGAGAAGGGTAGATTTTGTTGTTTATTCAGGTCTTGTGAATTAGCAGACTGGAGAAAATTCACACTGCTTGCTCTGTATGCTGGTGCTGTTCTATATATCACACCATAACATATATACCATTATATTAATAAAGTATTAATAAATGAATGTAATACTTTATTAGTGATAAATGCTCCGGAGCTGGCTACTGTATCTCTAGTGGAAGCCAATCAGATGTTTTTCAAAAATGCAGAAAAAGGGAATAAAAATCTTAATTGGATAAGGCAAAACTTTTTATTATTTTTGTCATTTTGTCACTGTAGTAAATCTAAAATAAAAATATTAGAAATGTTATATTTAAACTAAATCTTTAAACAGAAAGATTGCTGGTTAAGAAGTCGCTTCCAACGTATTTTAGAAATTTAAATTTATACAAAGTTAGTTTATTTAAGCAAGTCTTTTACTTATTATCTATCTGTCAATCTGTCTGTTCTGTCTATCTGCTTCTTCTTCCTAATCCTAGCAGAGATTTAAAACTGTTTCTCAATGGATTGGCTCTAAAATTTTATATCGAATGAAAGCAATACCAAACTTCAGTGAGGCATGGGCCAGGTTGCCCCTCCATGTTCAAGCAGAAGAGGAGAAGAAAGAAGAACTTTAAAAATATCAAAAAATAGTGAATTCTCTTTCCTGAAAGTCTCAACACTCTTCTATCCAAGAGCACAGACCTTAAGTGGTCTTATTCATTGAAATAATTGAGATAATATTTTCATTTGCAAAATGCTGTTTCAGTATCCCTTCTTTTAAATTGCTTCCTTTTTAGCTATGTTGGATCAGTCTATATTTTGTGATCGTGGAAATTCAATTTCCCAATAAAACAGGATACAATACATGATCCTACTGTTTATATTAGATTTAACCCTCTAAATGTTTGGCTATAAACATGCAATCACTCTAGTACTGCGATACTTTAATATTTTTTAGTTCTCATCTTTAGTTTAGAATTACTGAAAAACTCTCTGCAGCAAAATAATTTGGCTACTGATAAGCATAAAGTTTGGGGATGTTAATGTGTTCTTTTATTCTCCAAATACGACTAAGGTAAAATATTTTGCTTTTAAATCTTCATTTTTTTGAAAGAACATTGCACTTATTTTTCTAATGTAAAATAAACATGATTATAGTCAATAAAAAGCAAATGTATTTTTAAAGGAGTCTCAACTGCAATTCATTCTGTAGTGCTTGCAGCATTTGCGGAAGTGCACACTCACATTTTGTTTTGTGAAGTAACATCAAGATAGGACATTAACTTTAGAATATCATTAGCATGATCATGATGAAAAGTGCATTCTTGTATCTGTCTAAAGAACCACAAGATAGGAAACTCTGCTTTAGGACGTTTAAGGATTAGGTTTCTTTGCCCTCATAAAGATACAAATCATCTACATTAGAAATAATCTGTATTGAAGTACAAATTATAGCACAAAATCTGATCAAGTGGGTTTAAATATCCAGGGTTGGTAAATACCATATGACCACTGATTGGTCTGTGAGGGAGTATTAACTGAAAAATAATGATGGACTTTAATCCAAATCCGCAAATCCTAGCAACTGTAGTACCCCCATGGCTTCAGTCTGAAAGAAGACAGGAAACAGGAATTAAATACATCAGCATTCTAAAAGCTCAGTTTTAAGAGATTTTAGAATATGATGTATGTATTTTTATGTTCCCAGTCCCCAGTAATTTAAGTAATTTTATTGCTACTTTGGGGAGCAATGATTGGACTTTTCTCTGATTTCCACTGAGGCTCTTCACTGTTTAAAGTTGATCACATTTCAAAACATAACTCTGAAAATGGAATTTTGTTCCACACAACCCCCCTTAATATATATTTAATACATTGATGTTTTGTGTTAAATAATTCCAAAGGCATTGCACAAACAACATCTTTGGACCAGTTCAGTAAGTAAAATCACACATTTATAAAAAGTGATCTATTACAGCCTGCAGTCATTCTTTATTTTGAAATCATAGTTTATTTGTATTGTTTTTAAATATTTAGAATAATGCTTAAAACTGGTTCTAGAAAAAGCCAGTGTTTGTTTTTCCAAACATGACTAGCTAGCTGATGCTAATTATATCTCTCCTCATCTATCAAACAGTTTTGCCACTAATGCAAAATAAACTAAATGCAATTGTTTTGTAACATACATTGAAGTAGGAATTTGAATACATATTAATATGAAAAATACTTAACAATAAAACTATAAATCTACTTACTCTTTCCTATCATATCTATTTTAGGTAACCTTAATTGGGTATATTTTATTTTGTCATTTTTGTTATTATTGTACACATTTTGAAATATCTCAGACATTGATTGTTAAGCTTGAAAATCATTTTTTTTTAAAAGAACAACACTTTTTTTTTCTTTTCATAAAGGCTGTATAAGTAGTCCTGACTTAATGACCAAATTGGAACCAGAATTTTCATTGCTAAGCAAAATAGTCATTAGGGAAAACAGCATGTGATTGTATTTCTTAGTGATAGCAGTTCTGGTATTCTGGTTGTAGTTACTAGGCCCACACCATGCTATAGCAAGCTGAGGACCTCACACTTCTCCTTCCCTGCTGCGCTTGCCTGCTTCAACTCTCCACACCCACCTTGTTTCCTCCATGTCTGCTTGGTCACTCTACTGCTGCCTACACCTACTGCTCCCCCTCCACTGATGACATTTACCATCTTTTTCCTCCATTACTGATAGGGTGCATTGGTTTACACAGACCTGAGAATAGAACCGCTGAAACAGCTAAGGGAAAAATCACTCTGAAAATGATTTTTAGGAATGTAAAAGCCATTGGAGTTCAAGTCACAAGCCTCTCCTTTTAAGAATTTGTAGGAGCATGTGAAGAGCATGTCATTTTGAATCATTAAAACAAATGCATCTTTTTCCAACCTCATGAGGCTACTTCATAAACTGCATCCAGTTGTCTCTAGGTGGCCATGTTAATTATGCTGACTAACACTCCATACGCTGGCATAAAATGATGCTGGCAAAAAAATTGCTGTCCCAACTGCAAAGCCCTGTTTGCCATAGTAATAAAGATGGAGACTGATGCTTTCCATACAGTATTTATTCAGTGTAGGAAAAGTTAAGAAATGTGATTGATATATTCTCCTAGTTTCATTTGAATGGAGCTACTATTAAAGTATGGTTCTAGCACTCTTTCAAAAGCTCATTAAATCTGAGATTATAAGGAGCCCACATAAGACCTGGCTGGCTTTGGAAATAGCCTGGCATTACATAGGCAGATGATTTTGCAGAAACCAGATCCTCAATCTTCTCTGCAGGCCAAGCCAAAACACTTTCCAGCAACCCAAGGTGTGCCCTTGCAGTCTGAAGTGGCTGGCAGGGTTGACCATGACAATCAATAACCACATTTTTGATGAAGCATGCTAAATTATATCCAGAGCAAAAGTTAAGAAGAAAAGCTGGAAAACACTGTTTTAACATTGGGACAGTTTAATTTGTCTTTAAACTGATTCAGCTTGGGTTTAGGATGACTTGAAGGCAAAGTGAATGAGAATATGACATTAAAAATAGGATTATTGGACAGATACAGCTACTCTGAGTTACTTCTTGCTTTTCCAGGCTAAGTTTATCTTTCACTAATGGTTGTTGCATATTGTATCTTCTCCCAGATCATCTCTATGCTCCTGTATATTCTGCTTTGAGAACTGCAGATTGTACTTATTATACCTGTATATACTAATATTATAACAAGTGTTAGAAGTGTTATAAACCTGTCCCTGTGGGAAAGGGGAAGGCGTGACTATGATTTTTATTCAGATTTTGACTTTTGGAAGACACCCATCCCAAATCTCCCAGTTACATCTTATCAAGTGTCTACTGGGCTCATTTCACTATTATTTCTGAAAGGTTTTTCAACATTATTATTTATTAAATTTATATACTCTCTCTCACTGATAAAGCAACTCTGGTCATCTTATAGAAAATGAAAAGATAAAATGAAAAGAATAAAAATTTTAAAAGCTATATATATAACTAAAACCAAAGAGATGGTTTTGGGGATGAGATCTTCTTACCCTGTCAACAATCTCCAGTGATGAGCACGTCCCTTTGAGCCCCATTGCCAGCTAACAAAATCAGGTTTTGCTATTCTTCCTTAAGGCCAAAGGGGAGTAGTTCACACTTCTGATGGTAGAATATTCCACAGAGCAGGCACCACAACGGAAAAGGCTCTTTTCCTTGACTCTGCCAGCTGGAATTCCTCAGCAGACAGGGTCCACACTAAACCCTTTCCAATCGAGTGAGCTAAGCGTGCTAATTCCATTAGGGCAAGAGGTCTCCTCTGATACTTTGGACCCATGCCACAGCATAGCTTTGTTTTCTTTTAACCAGCTGTCCTACACAGCTTTATTGAAACTTTATTATTCATGATTCTTCACCACTGCACAGGATTTTTCCTCTATCCCATCAGTGATAGTCTCTCTATTCTTCCCATGCTTCCTACTCATTTTGGTGTACGTGTATGTGTCTTTACATTTAATAGCAATAGCAATAGACTTACATATACCACTCCATAGTGCTTTACAGCACTTTCTGACCAGCTTACGAATGTCAGCATACTGCCCTCAACAATCTGAGAGACCTCATTTTACTAACCTCAGAAGGATGGAAGGCTGAATCAATTTTAAGCTGGTCATGATCAAACTCCTGGCTGTGGGCAGAGTTAGCTTGCAATACTGCATTCTAACCAGGGTTGGTATTCTACTGGTTCTGACTGGTTCTATAGAACCCCTTGTTAACTTTCTAAGCAGTTTTTCCACCCTTATTACATTCTTGGCAGTATGCCTAGACTTACTGTCTCCGAAGGAGGTTTTTTTTAAAACTTTCTTAAAGGGGAAGGGTTATTTTAAGCTTTTTACACTGCTGTTGGAAGGAGATACTCCCCTGAATATACTTCCAGCCACATGCAACAATCAGCACTTTGAAGAAATAATTGAATAACAGGAAAGGAGCTTTTAATGACAAGGAATCAAGATGAGTGACATTCAGCAAGGCTTCTTGGCTAGCTAGAAAGATTGACATTAAAACGTGAGTTTACAAACCCTTTCTGAGTTTTGGTCTAAAACTGGTTTTTGGTGAAGTTTAATTCTGTCCTTGGTGACGTTTAATCCTGTGTTTATTGATGGGATAATTTTCCCTATTCAGCTTTGTTTGGAAGAAAAAAGGTTAATCTCTGTTCCTGAAAATAAACTAGGTTGAGAAATTTGGCTAATTCCTGTGTCTATTTGTTCTGGTAATTGGTTTAACAAGCAACAGCTACTGCTGTGATTTAATTATTTCTATTGTGTTTGAATTTTTTCCTGCCTCATGGTTTCTTTTTCTATCTGGGGAGAGAGGTCTTCCTTCACTGCTTTAGTGGTATCTGGCACTGTCCTTTGGGGGTTACTTCCAAGAGGCAGGATGCAAGCTTGGCACTGATTTTTTTACTGCCTTTCTGGGGGGCATGTGACCTTTCCTTAAATCTGGATGATTTCCTTAGGATATCTTGTGAGGTGAGTGAGAACAACTGATATCTTTAAGTGGTGCAAATGGATCTAAGGATTGCTTTTCCTGGGTGTGCTCTTTCTGGAGACCTTAAGTGACCTCTGGTCTCACTTTATGAGCAAGAGTTGGCTGCTGATAGTTATCATTGCATTTTAACTATTTTCATTCCTCAAGGTACTCTGGCACCCTGCCTGATTTGTAACTTCAGCTTGCAGGTATTCTTAATCGAATGATTGGTATTTAGGGCAGCTTTTTGCAAGCAAAGAAGCTTTTTGTATTTTTGTACAGGTAATCCTTGACTTACAACAGTTCATTTAGTGACCATTCAAAGTTACAATGGCACTGAAAAAAGTGACTTATGACCATTTTTCACACTTATCACCATTGCAGCATCCCCACAGTCACGAGAAGCCAGGTGAGGAGAAGCGGCCCTCGACATGAGTGACATCGAGTTGGCCACACCCACCCAGTCACATAACCACCAAGTCACACCCACCAACTAAGCCACACCCACATAACTGTTGTTAAAAAAATTGAATCCCACCCCTACTCCTATTCAACAACATCTGCCTAACCCAAGTCATTGGGCAGGGCTCAATAGGAAGACAAAAATGCCAAATGCAGTCTAAATATGTGCAACCAGCTGTAATAGTATTTTCAATTTATATGTCAGCAACTTTGGCTGGTTTATAATTGTTAAAACATTGAAAACAAAAAACAGCAAATAAAAAAATCCCACAACACAAAAGAACAGCAATGGCAAAAACAAAAAATCCAGATGGGAACAGAAGGAAATAAAGGAATATTAAGGGGTGTCTCCAAAGGCCTGTGCAGAGAGCCAGATCTTTAAGGTCCTTCGAAATACAAGGGTGGCATTTGAATCTGGGGGAGGGATTGGAAGGGAGGGAGGGAAAATCTCATTCCAGAGAGCAGGCGCTGGTAGATACAATGAGAGACAGGGCATGCAGCACTTTCTGAACTCAGCCCTTCCAAGAAATAGTCATTATAAAATATAGTACGATTCTAAGATAATTCTAAGAAATTTAAAAAAAACACCATGTATAATGGTACTAAAAACTAAAGGAAATTCAGCAGAATTAACAAGGACTGTGCCACTATTGGTCATCCAATACCCTATCCGGTTTCTGTCCCACATGCTGGTTTGGTTAGAAGCCAGTCTGAGATAAACTTATATAATCTGTATTAACTAGAAATCCTGAGAACCAAGCCATCATCCCCTATGCAGGACCTTAAGTAAGAACGGAAAAGTGGAACATAGCTAGGAATTGTTCTTCACTTCATTAAAAAGTGTCTGAACAGGACTAACTGAAAGCCGGTATATTGCTCAGGGTGTCATTGGAATACAAGTGTTTTCTATTCTACATGTTCATGTTTTTGTTTCACATAATTCAAATTGAGCCTTAGGGTTTTCAGATCAAGTTAAGGATTGGAAGATTTATTTAAGCAGTGCCAAGCCATGGAAAAATAGCTTTTTGCATCAGTCTATTCAAATTATTAACCAAAAAGTGTAACTGCCCAGAGATTAACATTAACCTATTGTCTACTGCAATGTACTCTGATGGCTTACATTTTCTTTCCTTGTGGCATGACTGTCTCTGATCATTTGAAAAAAACCTCAAATGGATAACTGTACAAAGGCAAAATTGTAAAGAGTAATTTCTTTATATCAATACCACTTTTGGATCCTGGACTCTGGACTTTTATCACGAGGGTCCTGGCATTAACAATCATGCCGTATTTGGATCCTTCTTTTGGGCTCTTGCTTACCCCTATGCCATCATTGTCCCTATGTCATCTCCGGATCTGTGTTATTCTTGACTCTCTTCTGCCCTACCCCCCTATTATGTCTGTGACTTGCTCCATTTGCCCGGACTATTTCATCATGTCCTGGATACTTAACGGTGGTCCTGGAATTGTTCAGGACTTTTCCCCCATCAGGGTCTGGCCCCGGCCCCATTGTCATGATGTCAATGGACCTGACTCCACTTCTGTGAGAGGGCAGTGGGGTTGGTTTTCTGTTGTGTCAAGACCCCGACCCATTGCGGTGGGAGTGCAGTGGGCTGGCCAATTCGGTTCTGGTCCCCCAACAGCTGTGAGAGAGCTGGGGGGTGCGGGATTTTGTGAACATTTTGCCTGGACCTCTCCCTTTATGCATTTTACATCTATGCACTTTACATCTATTTTACCATCTTTCACCGAATGTTCCTCCTTTTTTCCCATCGATTTCCACCTTTGTAACATGCTCACTTACTCGCTGCTGGAACTACGGGCCTTCCAGACTGTTCCCTTGTCTTTGGGATGGCCCAAGGGGTTACCAAAAGCCTACCTTAAGGATGGATCCTGGGATCCCGAGAGGTGGCATGGCGCGACCAAAGGGCCAAATTTTAAATCTCGTTTTAAGGGATGTCTTTTAAATTTTTTAATTCGATGTTTTAATGGGATAGGGAGGGGTTTCAAGGGGTTAGGGAGTGGGGAGGAGGGGTCTTCTTGCAGCCTGGTGCATGGTGGTGGGGCAGTGGTTGGGGGCCGGTGGGGCCCCGGGGTGCGAGGTGGGGACCGCAATTCCCAGGGTGGTTGGGATTGGCAGGAGACATCGAGGCATAGGGCCATATCATGTCTTGGGAGCGCGTACCCACCATCTTTGTGCGGTGGCACGCTCCGACCCTATGGCCTCCTCCCTAGGGGGCACGGGAACTGGGACCCCTGGGCTTAGGTTGGTGTATTTCAATGCCAGGTCCGTGGCTAATAAGTCCTCCCTCATCTGTGAGTTCATTGAGGAGGAGGCTGCAGACCTGGCCTGTATCACCGAAACCTGGTTGGGCCCAGAGGGAGGTGTCCCTCTGGTTGATCTGTGCCCTCCAGGTTTCCGGGTTCTGCACCGGCCATGGGCCCAGGGAAGGGGTGGTGGGGTGGCCGTGGTTATTCGGGAGACCCTGTTTCCAAGGGAGGTCACAGTTCCAGAAATAGGCGGGAATGAGACCCTCCTCTTGAGGTGGGGGCCTAACGGTCGGGTGGGCTTGCTACTTGCATACCTTTCCCCCAGCTGTGTGACAGCGGCCCTGCCTGGGCTTCTCAATCTCCTCTCGGGGGTGGCGGTGGAGTTCCCAGTCCTTATAGTCCTGGGGGACTTCAATCTGCCCTCCATGGGGGGGGAGGCATCGGGTTTGGCCCAGGAATTCATGGCTTCTATGGAAGCCATGAGCCTGACCCAATTGATTCAAGGCCCGACTCACGAGGGGGGAAACAGAAAAGAGCTTTGGTGGCTCAGGCTGTTAAATGCCTGCTCTTAAGATCCAGCTGTCTACAATTACTGTAGGCTTGAATCCCACCAGGCTCAAGGTTGACTCAGCCTTCCATCCTCTCGGGGTAGGTAAATTGAGGACCCAAGATTGTTGGGGGCAATTAGCTGACCTTGTAAAAATGCCGCTTAGTAATAAGCAGGCATATACAATGGAATGAAGGCTATTGCTGAGCACATTGGGTTGTGCTCCAAAATTGTAAGCCCTGAGTCGGAGAAGGGCGGCATATAAATGTAATTAAAAAAAAAAAACACCCTTGACCTAGTTTTTGTCTCTGAACAGTGGCGTAGTGACAGAGGGCAAGCCACTTTACGGCGTTGCCCGTTCCATGGTCTGATCACTATCTCCCTCGGCTGGTCTTCCAACAGGCCGCCCCCCACTGCTGGGATGAGGAGCCACTTAGATGGTTCCACCCCAGACGCCTGATGGACCCTGAGAGGTTCCAGGCGGAACTGGGGTCTTTTCCCTCTTCCCTTGCCCACAGCTCTGCCGAGGATCTGGCGGCCACTTGGCAACAGGCTGCGTCGGATGCCCTCGACAGGGTTGTCCCCATGAGTCCCCTCACACGCTGTGGATCTCAGATGGCTCATTGGTATACCGAGGAGCTCCAGGAGATGAAGCGTCGTCAGAGGGGTTTAGAGAGCAGGTGGAGGTCCACCTGCTCCCAATCCGATCAAGCCCAGCTAAGAGCCCATATTAGGACTTACCTGGTAGCTATGAGAGAGGCGAGAAGGTCTTATCGCTCCACCCTCATAGCGTCCGCAGATAACCGCCCAGCTGCCCTGTTTTGGGCTACCCGCTCTCTCCTTCGTACGGGGGGAGGGGCGGACCCATTGCGGGGGAAGGGCTGAGGAGTTTGGTCAATATCTGTCGGATAAGATCGCTCGGATTCGAAGCGGGTTGTCCTCTGATTTGCGGTGGTCTGAGGAACGGGATACAAGCAGTCCAGCCGGTGTGATCTGGGATGAGTTCGATCCTGTTTCCGAGGATGAAGTGGACAGGACTATGCGGCGGCTGAGTTCCACTACGTTTGTTGGACCTATGTCCCTCCTGGTTGGCTTATGCCGCCAGGAAGGCCACCTGCGGTTGGCTCCAGGCAGTGGTCAACGCTTCGTTAAGAGAGGGTGTTTTTCCCTCCGCCTTGAAGGAGGCGGTGGTGAGACCCCTCCTGAAGAAGCCTGCCCTGGACCCGACCGTGTTAGACAACTTTCGTCCAGTCTCCAACCTTCACTTTTTGGCGAAGGTTGTTGAGAGTGTGGTGGCTCAGCAGTTTCCACTTTTCCTGGATGAAGCGGACTACCTGGATCCGTATCAATCGGGCTTCCGACCCGGTTACAGCACGGAGATGGCATTGGTCGTGCTGATGGATGATCTCTGGAGGGCTCGGGACAGGGGTTTTTCCTCTGTCCTGGTCCTATTAGACCTCTCAGCGGCTTTCGATACCATCGACCATGGTATCCTTTTGCGACGCCTTGGGGGTTTGGGAGTGGGGGGCACTGTTCTTCAGTGGTTCACCTCCTACCTCTCGGGCAGTCGCAATCGGTGTTGGCGGGGGGGTCAAGGTCGACCCCAAGGGTGCTCTCTTGTGGGGTCCCTCAGGGGTAGGTCCATTCCCCTCTTCTATTTAACATCTACATGAAGCCGCTGGGTGAGATCATCCGTGGTTTTGGGGTGAGATTCCATCAGTACGCAGATGACACCCAGCTGTACATCTCCACCCCAAACCAGATCAGTGATGCCCTCTCCCTGATGACCCGGTGTTTGGATGCGTGCGGATTTGGATGGCGGGAACATGCTTCGACTCAACCCGGCCAAGACTGAGTGGCTGTGCATACCGGCATCTCGGCCCAGTCAGAAATATCCATCTTTGGCCATAGGGGGAGAGGTGTTGCCCCCTGTGGATAGGGCACGGAATCTGGAGGTCCTCCTGGATGTACGGTTCCGGTTGGAGGAGCAGGTGGGGGCCGTTGCCAGGGGAGCCTTTGCCCAGCTCTGCCTTGTTCGTCAGCTTCGCCCATTTCTGGACCGAGATGCCCTGCGCACAGTCACGCCCTTGTTACCTCTAGACTCGACTACTGCAACACTCTCTATTTAGGACTGCCCTTGCATACCATCCGGAGATTGCAGCTGGTGCAAAATGCGGCAGTGCGGGTGGTGATGGGAGTTTCCCGATTCTCCCATGTTACCCCCCTCCTGCGCTGCCTGCATTGGTTGCCGGTTGCACTCCGGGTGAGATTCAAGGTTCTGGTTTTAACATACAAAGTCCTTCACGACAAGGGTCCTCAATATTTAAGGGAGCGTCTTCTGCCAATATCGAGTGCCAGCCGCCCTGTGCGAGCACATAGGCAAGGACTCCTCGGGGTCCCGTCAGCAAGCCAATGTCGGCTGGCAGTCCCCCGGCAATGAGCCTATTCTGTCGCGGCCCCTGACCTCTGGAACCAACTGCTCCTGGGGCTCTGCCTGGCCCCTGACCTCCGCACCTTCCGCCATGATTTGAAGACCTGGTTGTTCGACCAATCCGGGCTGTGACCTCTCCTTGGACCTCTTAACCACAGTAAATTTTAATTTTTGTATTTTTGGGCTTGTGAAATTAGTTTAATTTCTTTGTAAGTATTTATTGTTGCTGTTTTTAGTTGTGCGCCGCCCCAAGTCTTTGGAGATGGGGCAGCATACAAGTCCAATAAATAAATAAATAAATAAATAGGCAAGAACTCTTAACTTTTCTCATGATTTTGCCCTATCAACCTAGTAATGATTTCACTAGGTCCCTTGAAAACTTAGATATTTCATATGGGTCTATTCTGTAAGTGTAGCACTAAGTAATCGTATGCAGGTAGTACTTATCCAGCAACTGCCTTGGAGAGCAACCATACCCAAATACAACACTAATACAAAATTCATTTTCCAAACAATACATAAATTTAAAACAACAAAAGCCTTCGGTAGAAAACTGATTAAGATCTGGTGGGTTTCAAGTAGCAGCTGTCAGTCATGGGAGAGTTCTAATGGACTAATTAAAGTCACAGAGTTGAGCTTGTTAACACTTTTTAGGGATGTTCTGTGAAGCAGAGAAAAGCAGCTCAGGAAGAGAGAACTTGTTTAAATAATCTCTCCAAACTGCCAAGGGGCAAAAAGGAAGGGGCGGGGAGGTTAGGCATAAAACACTGTACTAAAGAATTTTATCTAGTGATCTTTGCAGCATCCCTCTCTCATTTTGTCATTCAAATTAAAAATTCAAAAATGTCCATAACTTTTAAGTGCCACTATATTACTTGCCCACACCATTTATTCAATCTAGAAGTCTATCAGGGCTTCAACAGTTGGTGGAATAATAAGAATATATTCTCTAAACCACCATGAAGCCATTTATGAGCATAGGATTTAAGCCAGAACAAAAGAATGTTGGTTGAAAACATCTCCTTAGTGTAATTCATGCCAAAATGTATCATATGTTTCATATATTTTTTAATAGAAGCTGCAATTTACAGCTGAGGAATTCTTTAAAATTTCTATTAGCTATCAGATAATTTGCATGCATTGGAAGCTGCCTAAAACACTGTAAAATACAATATTGTATAATTGGCTTGACTAGTTTAGTTTTCTCCATACTAATTGGCAGTGACTTTCCAAAACTGAATATTTGGTGTTCTGTTAATGCCATTTTACACTTCAGTTTAATCTTGAATTCTAGATTCCAGTTCGATCATTAAGATCTTCTGGATAACAGGTGAATTCCTCTAGAACCTAGGGATATTTTGGTCCTTTTAAAAGTTGTTGATTTTTTCATTTATATAAGCTGAAAATAGAAAAGCAACCAGAATATTAGAGCTCAGAAAACTCAAAAATCCCAAACTAGAAAACACTAGAGGCTGAACCTCTCTACAGGAGATGCTTCCTTCTACTTCGTTTTCCTGCAGCATCTCCAGTTAATTGGAGTTGAGAATTCATTCTGAGTTTACCATTCATTAAGTCATATATCATTTTTCTGGGAACTGTAAAGCTATAAATCATGGAAGACAGAATGAGAACTAATTAAAGAGGCAGCTAAGCATATAATTTTGTTTTGTATTACTTCAAAACAATAACCAAAAATATACAGTTTTTTTAAAATTCCATATTGTAAGAAGATTGTTCAAGAAGGCTATTTTTAGTGCAAAGTATTTTAATAAACAAAGGGCACAAATAAAAACTTCAGTTTTCCTTGTAAAGAAATCAGAATCTAGAACCAGCTTATTACAGAGAAAAATATTCCAATAGCAACTTAATTTATAATAAAATAAAATAATTTTTGACTAAAACTAATTAGTCATAATAAATAAATAAAATAAATATTGCAATGTCAAGATTTATCTGCAATCTACTGGTAGTCCTTGATTTATGACCACAATTGAGCCCAACATTTCCGGTGTTAAATGAGACATTTCTTAAGTGAGTTTTGCTCCATTTTACGACTTTTCTTGCCACAGTTGTTAAGTGAATCACTGCAGCTGATAAATTAGTAACCCAGTTTTTAAGTGAATCTGGCATCCCCACTTACCTTGCTTGTCGGAATATCGCAAAAGGTGATCACATGACCTTGGGACACAGCAATGGTCATAAATACTGGTATGAACCTGTTACCAAGCTTCTGACATTTGATCACATGATCATGGGGATTCTACAAAGGTTGTAACTGTGAAAATTGGTCATGTCACTTTTTTCAGTACCGTTGTAACTTTGAATGTGACTAAGCAAACAGGTGAAAGTTGAAGACTACTTGTATTACCATGTTGCCAGTATGGGATAGCAACTATTTTCAGAAAGCAGAAACAGACTATGTCAGCCGTTATTCACTTTCCACTCATTGTAAATTCAATTTCCAAATATATTTTCATGCTACAGTTTGAATGTAAAAGTTTAATCTTATGTTGCAATCTTACCTACTTCTGCTGGAGCACTTCTTTACAAGCTAAAACCAGCAGTTCATTCAGAATTGGACAATTTACAATGACCAATTCACCGCTGCCAACTTGGCATGATCAACTCACTGCAGCCAGCTCACCACGGCCGTGAACAACATGCCATGAACTCACTGACGGACAATTCAACAATTCTATTCCACCATTTTTTTGATATCATGTAACATTTGTCCCGCAACAAGTTGGCTGTGGCAAATTGTCCCATGGTGAGTTGGCCGCAATAAGTTGGCCGTAGTGAGTTCATTGTGGCGAGTTGTCCTTGACTCCATTGCCTCACAGAGGAAAAAATAGCCCTCAATTGAAGTACTATTTGCATTTCTCTCTTTGAGTTATTAAGCCAGAGGTGTCAAACTGGCAGCCCGCAGGCTGGATGTGTCACACACAGGCCATGACCACCCCAGTTCCGTGAATGGGAAAAAAGTCACAAAACTTCATGCGATGGCAACATGATACAGTGAGTATGACACCTGTGCTCTAAGCTTTTCATTTCATTCTCATCCTAAAACAGCACAGTGGCTACATTTTTGCCTACAGTTGAAAAGGTTGCTAGTTCTCTATTTTCTTATGGTTTCTCTGTGTGAAACCTTTGTACCACACTGATTAAAACAACAATAAAACAGTGTAGCTGTGCACTTAACTTTTTAAAAAAAGCTAGCAGAATTCAAATGTCTAACCTTTTATATACTAGGTACAACTCTTAGCCACTATGTTATTTTAGAACTGATGGTAAAGGAAAGGTATAGATGTTACTGGAGTTCAAAACACCTGGCAAAGAAAGGAAATTTTATTTTAAAGCTAATTGCTGTGCCAGCATATATGTCCTTTTTGATTTTGTATATATAAATTTAACTTTAACTTGTGTGCATGTATGTTTCTAAAATGTACATATGTATATATGCAATGTGTATGTATGTGTATGTGTATATATGTATCTATGTCCACAGGAGCCTTCCATGTGTATTGGCAATTGTTTTCCTGGAATGTAACCTGAAGGGGGGACAGTAGAAGGGAAACTCTTCAATGGGATGATATGGTAGTCTGTCACATGGAATGGACATTTTGAAAGTCTCTCAGTCCAGTTATTTTATTTTTTAAAACATTTAGACTTAAGAGTCTAAAGAATCATCCTAAATAGTAAGTACAAGGATGCCCTTAGCTGAAAAGCAGCCTATACTTTCAGTAAACCATAAATGTTAAAATCTCGGCAGCTAATGACTTGGAACTAGGCTCTGTATCTCAAGGAAGCCAAGCCACACAGATCAGTAATGTGATGAACACCTCTACTACTTTGGACAGAGAAAGTGAAGATCAGAACAAGAAGGAATAAACAGGGAGGGGGAAAATCTGAGCAAGCAAAACAGATTCAGTAAACATGTTCCATCATATGAACTGGCAGTCACAAAGTCTATTATTATGATCAAGCATCTAATGTGTCAACCAACACTTGTATTAGGTCTTACAAAGAAAACTAAAAGTTGTATTTACAGTTACTGTAGCGTTATTACTAAACAAACTCATTTTCTGAGTTTTCACAAAATATTGAATGCAAACCAACCCGAAGGGCTGAGTTTCTACAAGCCATAAAAAGCCCTTCACAGATCTAAACGGTATTTGGAGTATCCTGTAAAGGAGATCAATTTATCCAATTACTGATTCTTGTATTACAATACATGTAATTTATCATTCTATTTCCTCCTATCTATTTTATTCTGGAATTAGACTGCTGTAGTTTATTCTATTTTATTGATAAGTTTGCAAGATTAATCAATAAACCACTACTACTACTTATATAAATGCTTTTACTAGGTCTTTTCCTGATACTGATTATGAATTTCAGAACATCTAAATACGCACACACACACACAAAAGGCAACCTGCCTATAGCCAGGGCTACCTCTTATAAATACTCTTCTGAAAAATAATTCCCCTATCCGATCTACTAGTCATCAACGTCCCTGTTATACATAGAAAGATGTTTTGCATTTTTTCAAAGGCATGGGATAGGTTGTGTCTTAAAGTGAAATTAAAAGGAATATGTGCTAAAGTTATGCTATGCTATCTGTAAGACATTGAATAATTGATTAATATGAATTATTGATTAATAATTGAGAGTACCAAGTGCTTTTAAACCTAGCAATATATTAAATTAATTTGTAGGAAACAACACATAGCTGGGAAAATTTTCTTTGCTGCCACATCCTTCTCAAGCTTACACAGTAAAACCAGAAAACTTTACCATATCTATCAATACTCACTATGGGCTTTCAACTTTCCTTGAATTATCATCATGCTGGTCTACAACTGAATAAAGACCTGATTGATTGATTGATTGATTGAATAGCCACTTAGGAGTTTTTTTTTAAATGTCTGTTCAGATATCCTTCACTTACAGGTGTTAATTGGGACCAGGAACTCCATCTCTAAGCGTTATGATCATAAAGTATGACATGAGGCTTTACTGAATTATGAAAGCAGTTCCTACAGTCCCAGGTGTCATTGTTAGACAAATCCGGCATGACATCTACCCACATTTGTTGTAAAAGCTCTTCATCATTCAATAGGGAAACAGTAAAAATCAATTTCTCAATACCTTAGCTTGTTTCTGAAATACACATTTAAAAGTAAACGCACTATGATCAGATACACGACAAACACTGATAAAATTGTGGTGCAGTTTTGAATAAAATATACATTCTCCTTTAGTTGGATATATCAAACACCAGGGATCAATTAAGTTCAGTACTTACATATAAATGTTAATTGTTTCTTTCACTAAGGAATTTTTGAATGGTAACTATATAAAGTACATAGTTGAGGTAGAATTATCACTTATGCATCATACAAAAATAAAATTAAAAATAAAAGGGAAAAATTGAAAGTTGAATTGAAACAGATATGGGCACAGGTGACTAGATGCCTATCTACATAATGTACAGAAAAACACAGAAAAAGAAATGCGAATTAACTACTATAACATCATAGCAACATAATTTAATACTTTACATTTTAGTTGGAATTATATAATCCAGAGAAAATATTGAATAAAGATATAAAGGCTTTTTAAAATAATATTAATCTACACATTTAGATAAAATACAAAAATATTTTTTATTCACTCCGTTATCTAAGGTAGAGATTAAACAAATAGTTCTAAAAATGGCAAATGGTAAACACCAAGATTAGATGGATTTCTCTTGAGTGGTATAAAACATTTATAGAACTTTTAGTGGCAAAATTTTGTTAAGCATATGAAGTTGATGATGAAATGTTATCCCCACAATGAGGCACACAATAATAATTACAATTATACGAAAACCTGGAAAAGATCACATTCAGTGTGCTAATCATCCAACCTCATTGATTTATGATGATACAAAGATTTTAACAGCAATATCAGCAAATAAATAAAAGTAAATGATATGGTTTATTAAGTATGGTCAAGCAGAGTTTATAAAAACTAGGCAAAAAGCAGATAACAATAAGGTAGTTGTAGATGTAATAGATTTACATTAAAATAAAGAACAATTTCTAATCTTACCATCAGAAGCCGAAAAAGCCTTTGACAAAATACATAAATATATAAACAATACGTATTTGCTGTACTAAACAGATTTGGATTTTCTCTGGAATTCATAAAATGGATTAAGATATTATATGAGTTTCCCACATCTAAAGTTAAAATTAATGGCATGTTTTCTCCTAGATGATTTCCAACTTTCACCCTTGTTTTTTTTACATCTGTCTGAAACCTAGTTTGTGCTATTAGACAATATATTGAGATCTATGGACTAATACATACTCTGTTTCCCCGAAAACACAACCTACCCTGAAAGTAAGCCCTAGCTTGATTTTTACCCATGTCCAATATAAGCCCTACCCCCAAAATAAGTCCTAATTAAGAGAATAATGGACCTGCAGACACAACTAAAGGAAGTTCTCCAGGAAAATGATATATTGTGGAAGGATGTAGAAGTGAAAGAAAGCAAACTTAGCCCCTCCAGGAAGAGTATTGGGTGGTTCGGGAAGAAAATCAGCATATGCAGATGACTATTCAAGCTCTTCAGGATGAGCTTAGGATCCAAAGGGACCTGAACCAACTTTTCCAGCAAGACACCAGCCGTAGATCCAGTGAACCGTTTTTGACAGAACTAACAGAAGACAACTTCCAACGGCTGCATGCAGAGCATGAACGTCAAGCCAAGGAACTCTTCTTGCTATGCAAAACCCT
The DNA here is from genome assembly GCA_009733165.1 of Naja naja. Lineage (NCBI taxonomy): Eukaryota > Metazoa > Chordata > Lepidosauria > Squamata > Elapidae > Naja > Naja naja. The sequence continues at coordinate 203,846,633 of CM019148.1, read as the reverse complement.
GGAAGAAATAAAGTGGTACAAGCGATAATCCCCGCCATGGAACGCAAAGGACAAATCCGGAAAGCACAAAAACTTTCCAGGAAACCCGTTTCTGGGTGACTACATTAATAAAGTTTCTTCCTGTATTTCCCGGTCTGCAGGTGCCACCTTCGTGGTAGAGGGGCCACATGTCAGCCTGACGTCATCTGTGGGCTGCCATTTGGGGGGCGAGCCAGCTGTGGATGTTACTATGAAGCCTGTGACTCCCAGTCATTTAGCTACTGCAAGCCTGCAGGCATAAATCGCATAGGACTGACAACTGAGGGCAAGTTCCTCTCGGGAAAACTAACTGAGCTTGTGCCTGCCAGTCAGGGCGTGCTGGGATAATTGGTTGGGGTGTGCTGGGATAATTGGGGCAGAGCACATTGGGTGTATAAAGGTGGTGAGGAGGGCTAATGATTAGCCCTGACTTTAATCTCTGTTAGCTTTCATTGTCTAGCAGCTGGTCAGTTAAGTACCGGCACACATTCTGGAGAAGATAAACTGCTTACATCATTCAAACCCTGTTGTGGCTGTTGTGCTTTCTTTCGGCATGTAACAGAACCTGACATCCTGCCCACTCCAGAGTGCCTGGGTAAAAATTAAGCTAGGATGGGGATAGGGGGTGGAGCTGCCCTACTACTTACCTTTGGATAGTTTAGGCAGGCCTTGCACACCCCGACACCTGCCTTGTCAGCCCATTTCTTCTGCAACCAGCAAGGCTGGCAAGGCTTTTCTGAATGCCTCTGTAGCTGATGACAAAGCTCTGGATTGATCTGGAGCTGTTATCAGCTGCAGAGGCCTTCAGGAAAGCTTTGCCGGTCACCAAAGTTCCTGAAGGCCTCTGAAAGTGAAAAAGAGGCCTGGGGGGGGGGTTACTCAGTGGATGACATCCCCTGAAAATAAGACCTGGGTGCCTTATATAAGGATCTTATTCTTGGGGAAACATGGTAACTCAGTTGAACACAGATTAATTTTATTTGCAGATGTTGGAAGAATTATCCATCTGGTTCAGTTCCAAGCTGGGAGAAAAACACTGGAGACATGGAGGCTGATTGGAAAGATAGTTTAATGATGAAGTAGAACCAATGGGTTCTGGGCAGTTGACAAAATGGAGTTGAGAGGGGAGGGATTTATACTTTCTCTTGGGCTTTGCATTTGAACTTCCTGTTCCTGTGCAAGAACATGTATTCTATTGGCTGTTGTCAGACACCCATTGGGCCATGTAGGGGTCATAGCTGGCTCTATATGCAAAGTACAAATCCTAGGAGTTTGACTGAGCTCCCAGATTTGATTGAAGTTTGGACTTCTCTGAGATGATGAAATACCCTTAGGAGATTATGCAATGTAGTGAGCTCTGTGTCTTCTGCTAAATGGTAGTGCGTTAATCCTATTATGTCTTGAAGGATCATGTCCTGTTCTTAATCTCATCATCCTGGAACTAAAGGTCTTTTGTTTTGTAGATAGGCCAGTCTTTCTTAATAGGCACAAAATATCTGTTGGGGGGGGCATGTTTCTCCATTTCTCATTTAGGAAAATATAATATTCTGCCTTTTTAATATTCCTCAAAATATTTCATTCTTCGGGGGTGGCTTCCCACACAGATGACACTCTTTTGATTATTTCCAAACCTCATATCACTATTCCAGTGTCAATGGAAAAGATAGATACCTTTAGCAAAATAGCAAAATTAATTAATTGGTCCAAATTGGAGTTGATGTCAATAGGTGAAAATTGGATTACCTATCCATTCAAGGATAGGTAATCAATCCTGTATTTATAGTGAATCCATTACATATTTAGGTATGTGTATACCAAAGTAGTTCAGTTAGTAATATGTAATATAAATAAAATATAGAGGTTTTCTCAGATATCAATACGTAAGAGTTAACTTAACCTTTTGGGAAATCTGAATTCTCTCAAAATGTATATTATTCCTAGATTAATTATTATTCTGAGAGGAATTCCAGTTTATATACAGTGTCTGGAAAATATTTTCAGAAAATAAATGCTTTGTTTAGAAAATTTCACTGGGGTTCTTCAATTCCACAAATATCTTTACAGAAAAAGCAATTCCAACTAATGAGGGAGGATTTGGTCTCCCTTATCTAGAGTTATATTATCATTGTCAAATATTAAACACTGCAAAGTAACAATTGGTGTTAATTTTCTGATCTGGGCAACTTTGAAATAGACTTACATATATAACACCTTTGGTTGAATGGATAGTATTAGGATTTAGGATACTAAAATTCTAATATCTCTGAAAAAAATTATGTCAGAAAGTTGTCCAATGTCTAATTTTTTTTTAAATTACATTTATATGCCGCCCTTCTCCGAAGACTCAGGGGCTTACAATTTTGGGATACAACCCAGTGTGCTCAGCAATAGCCTTCATTCCATTGTATATGCCTGCTTATTACTAAGCGGCATTTTTACAAAGTCAGCTTATTGCCCCCAACAATCTTGGGTCCTCAATTTACCTACCCCGAGAGGATGGAAGGCTGAGTCAACCTTGAGCCTGGTGGGATTCGAGCCTACAGTAATTGTAGGCAGCTGGAACATAAATACAGGCATTTAACAGCCTGAGCCACCAAGGCCCTTCAACTTTTTTCCCCTGCCAAATTGACTTTATGGAGAAACCCAACTTTAAAAATTGGGGCAAAATTATGTTATGGAAAAATGGGATGGAAGCAGGAATATTGACTTTGGACCAACTAATAGAGTAAAAATAAAATTTTAATATACACTGTGCTAATATATAAACATCATCTATCAGATGTAACTGAATGGCAATATTTACAGCTACAACATTTGTTAACAACATTGTTTGGACCAGCAGCATTTTTAGCTTCTGAGACATCTGAGATATTAGAAATAAATAGTTATAAATAAATCAATTTGATATGCAGTTGCTATGAAAAGAATGGAATAAAGAATTAAGATAGTCCTTTATTGCCTGAAGAATGACAGAGTGTTTCAACTTCTATAGCAAGAGTGTCAATGGTCTTCAAATTACAACTTATAAAGCAAAAAGTAATAGAGTCTACTGGATTCCATTCCATTCCATTTATATGTAAAAGCAGCATTTTGTTGCAGATGTAATAAGGATAACCTTCATTGCTTCTTAAAATAGATGTTGGCTTACCTGAACGCAGTTTCTCAACATGCTTTGGGATAATCCACACATATGGGTTGAATCTGCCTTTCTGCCCAGAGACAGATTCATCAATCTTTGCCACACCTCTAGGAAGCCCCCTAGCCCCAGTCACGATGAAGGTGCGGCCATTTGATGATTCTGTGGCATTGGCTCTGCCTCCCACCTGGACACTGAACCAGATGGTTGCCAGGGTGGGATGGATTATCCCAAGGCATGCTGAGAAACCGTGTTCAGGTAAGCCAACACCTATTCTCCAGCATGCCTTTGGAATAATCCACACATATGGGATATACCAAAGCTGGCAGTCCCTATGTGCGGGAAGAAGTCTGGCCCTGTGCACTCCCATCTGTATGCACTCGCTGTAGCACTCTTCTTCCAAAGGCCACCTCAGCTGAGGCATATGTGTCCAGTCTGTAGTACTTTATGACTGGAGATGGGGAGGACCATGTAGCTGCCCTGCAGATGTCCTCAAGTGAGGCCTGTGTCACCCAGGCAGCTGTGGTAGCTGCGCTTCTGGTTGAGTGAGCTGTTACAGATCTGGATGTTGGAAGAGCCTGGGTCTCATAGGCCTTGGCTATACAAGCCCTAATCCAGTGGCCTATAGCTGAAGAGGAGACTTTAGTGCCCATTGAAGATGGCTGAAATGAGACGAACAGGGCCTCAGTTTTACGATACATTGATGTACATTTGATGTACCTGCGAAGGGCCCTCCAAACATCCAATTTGTGCCATCTGTGCTCTCTGTCGTGTGAAGTAGCAGGACAAAAGTCGGGAAGAATGACTTCCTGAGTCCTGTGGAAATGAGAGTTTACCTTTGGGATGAAGGAGAGGTCAGAGCACAGGACAACCCTGTTGCTGTGGAATGTACAGAGGTCTTCTCAGATGAAAAGAGCTGCCAATTCTGATATGTGTTGGGCCGATGTGATGGCCACTAAGAAGGCGACTTTTGAGTATTAAGAACCGCAGGCTTACAGATTGAAGAGGTTCAAACGGGTCCTGAGTAAGGGCTTGTAATACTGTTGACAGGTTCCAAGAAGGATATCTATGGACTGTTGGAGGTTTAAGATTGATAGCTCCTTTGAGGAAGGAGCGGAGAACCGGATGATGAGCTAAGGAATTCCTCTTCCCATAGTGCAACACGGTGGATAGGACTGCTACCTGCCTGCATACATACTAGGAGAGAACCCTTTGTCAAGTCCTGTTTGTAGAAAGTCCAGGATCTGTGGTACTGAGACCACAATCGGGTCTGTGCCCTTCTTGGTGCACCATTGATGGAACGCTTTCCAGGTAGCGTCATATATTCTGTTTGTAGAAGGCCTCCTGGAGGCTTGTATTGTTTCTGGAAAACTTATCCTTCCTCAGGATCCTCCTCTCAAGTGCCAGGTGGTCAATTGGAGCCACTGAGCCCCCCTGGCTGAGAGATATCCTGCCCTGAGGGATCCTCCAAGGGCGGGACACTGACAGGCTCACTAGATCTGCATACCATGACTGTCTGGGCCAATGGGGAGCGATGAGGATGATTTCTGCCTGTTCTAGAAGTACTTCCCTTATCACCCCCGGTATGAGGGGAAGAGGAGGGAAGGCGTAAAGGAGACGCTTGGGCCAGTGCCTGTGAAGGGCGTTTACCCCTTCTGCACCCAGCAACGGGAATCTGGAGTAGAATTGGGGAAGTTGGGTGTTCATTGGAGTGGCAAACAGGTCAAGTACTGGCCTCCCAAATCTCTGAGCTATGTCCTGGAACAGATCTGGATGGAGACATCACTTGGAGTTGTCCACCCTGGTCCTGCTTAGGTAATCTGCCTAAACATTTGCTATCCCTGATATGTCAGCCTCCGCCCAGGTTCCCAATTGCTGTGTTTCAGACATGAGGGATCTGGAGTGGGTTCCTCCCTGGCGATTGATGTGCGTTTTAGCCGCCACGTTATCCATTAGGATCAGTACATGTTGGCTGGTCACTGTGTTTTGGAAGTGTTTGAGAGCTAAGTGAATGGCTCTCAATTCTAACCAGTTTATGTTGTGTTGAAGGTCCGCTGTGCACCATTGACCCTGCGCAAGCTGGGACTGTAGATGCCACCCACCCACCCAACAGACTTGCATCTGAAGTGACTGTGATGCAATTGGGTTCTTTGAATAGGAACCCCTTGGTGATTGCTGGGGAAACCCACCACCTGAGGGATCTGAGGATGTCCAACTGGAGTCGGACCCTGACATTGGAGGTGCTGATGCCTGCCCTCTGAAATGGTAGGAGGAACTATTAGAGAGGCCTGGCATGCAATCAGGCCAATGATACTATGGCTATGCATGAGATTAATTTTCACAGAAGTTGGGAAAGCACTGCCAAGGGAGCTGCTTGCTCCGCTGTGACCTGTGCGATCAAGGACTTGATGCTGTCCTGACGCTCCTGGGATAAATATACTTCACATAGATTTGTGTCTATCACTGCACCTAGATAAAGGAGGTGGGTGGAAGGTATTAGCTGGCTTTTCTGGAAATTGATTGAAAATCCGTGGTCCTGTAGAATCTGGATTGTGTAAGCCAAGTCTGATTTGGCTTGTTGGCTGGAGCTGGACTGGATTAGGATGTCATCCAGATAATACTGGACGCGCACCGGAATTGTTCTGAGGTGCGCGGACAGTGCTGCCAGAACTTTTCTGAAGGTCCTGGGGGCTGATGATAGTCTGAATGGCAGGGTCTTGTATTGATAATGTCCCCCCCCCACATAATAGAACCTGAGAAACCTCTGATGGGAGGGGTAGATGGGAATGTGGAGGTAGGCCTCTGTCAGATCGATGGACGTTAGGAGATCTCCCCCCCTTACATTCTCCAACATGGACTGCAGAGATTGCATCTTGAATCTCTTGTATTCTAAATGAGCATTGAGCTTTTTGAGATCCAGGACTGCTCTCCACCACCCCGCCCGAGGACTTGGGAACTACAAATAGAATGGAGTAAAACCCATGCCCACTCTGGTCCTCTGGTACCGGCTCAATGGCCTGGATGTCCAGCAAATGCTGGACCGCTGTGTCCATGAGCTTTCTCCTTATGTGGTTCTTGGAGACTGGGCAACGGGTAAAGGTCCTCGGAGGAGTGGACAGAAAATCCAGGGTGAGACCGAATCACTGTTTTCAAGGACCCAGGAATTGGATGTGATGGTCTCCCATCGGTCTGCAAATAGGGCCAGACGGCCATCGATGGGAGGGTCTGGCAGTCATTTGGATTGACGGTAGGGATGACCCCCTGTGCCACGGAAGGGCCGTTTAGACCGAAACTGTTGTTTGTTTCTATTTCGAAATCCCAATCTATCTGCAGGTCGATATGATCTGGGCTGATAGGACCTCTGAAATTGCAAGAATTGCTGGCCTGAGTCTGAGGAACAAAATGGCTGTCTATGGGTGTAGGGAGAAGCCCTCCTATCAGCCCACCTGGTAAGAGAGGAGAACACCTTACTCTTGTCTTTATTCTCCACTATGAAGGGATTTAAGGCCTCTCCAAATAGGGAAGAACCTGTGTAGGGGGCAGGGGCTACTTTCCATTTGGTTCTAGCATCTGCTTGCCACTGACGTAGCCACAGCAGACAACAAGAAGTGATGTTGGAGGCCAGGGCCCTGGAGGAGAATCAAGCTGCATGCAGGGAGGAGTCGGCCGCAAATTCAGTGGCCACCACCAGTTTGTTGACGTCCTGATGCATTCTGATTTCCTCAGGAGGAATCCTTGCCTATAATTGGCCAAGCCAGAGAAGGGATGTCCTAGTGAAAAAGGAGGTGGCCGCAGCTGCTTAACCGCCCAGGTGTTGGCCTGGTGTGTTCTGCGGAAATTTTGTTCCGCCTTTTTGTCCTCTGTCTTAAGGACCTCTGCTATGTCACCTGATATTGCAGAGGGAGACACCAAGGACGCCAAAGGTTCATCCAGAGGGGGAAGTTTAAGTGACTTGGAGAGGAGAGGAGCCATATTGAAAAAAAATTATCATTGCCCCCCGGAGTGGGGAAGGATCCAGGTGGTGCCCACTGTCTCTGAACTATGTCCAAAAATAACTTGGGACAAGGAATCTCCTGTTGGAGAATTGTAGGTTCAGAAAAAAACCTGCTGTTGGGTCCCTGAGTATCAGGTGAAGCAGTTGGTATAGTGGGCGGAGGATCAATTTGGGCAGCGGTCCTAGCCTTATAGAGGAGGGATTTAAATAGTCCTGGGCTAAACAGACCTGTGAACGGGGGTGGATCAGGTGACAGGTCCTCATCTGATGAGAACCCCTGCTCCCCCTGAATTTCCTCCTCCCTCCCAGATGCCCTGCTTCTGATGGGAGTGGGCTGGAGAAGCCTCCCTCTGGTGCCTGGAAAAACCCATGGAGGCCTGGTATTGCACTGGATACAATGGCTGAGGATCAGATCTTGGGGAAGAAGACTGGCTCCTCCTCAGGGAGGAGGCTACCCCATGAGAAATGGCCTGAGCAATAAGGGCTTAAGATCCTTTGATAATTCAGGGGCCACCCTATCTGCTGAGCATATCCCCACTGCAGTTAGAGTAAAAGTGGCCTCAGGTGTTCCAGTCCTGTCTCTGATCTGCAAATCTGCAGGATGAGGAAGCATGCAATTAAAAGGAAATCTCTGAGTTTGGATTTCCTCAGCAGAAGGGATAAATTCCTGCTCCCTATCTCCCTCTGGTGACCAAGCCCGGGGAACTGCAGGCAACTCCTGTGCAAAGGCTGCTGGGGGAGGGGGCTAACAAGTCCTGGCTGTGGGGAGGGGCTATACCTCTGCTGGTCAGCTTGCTTCTGAGCTCTGGAGAACTGCTTTTCCAATGCTCTTTGCCTTTCTTCTGCTCTTGTGGGCTTTCTGGAATAAAGATCCTTTGCCTTTATCTTGTTAGCAGCCTCCTTACTTGCAGATCTGGCCTTCCTGGGACTCTGCTTGGATCATTTTGCACTTGTGGGCTCCATGCTGCCTTGGTCAGCCATGCTGCTAATGCCCAGATTGCAGGGAGGAGAACTCTCTCAATCCTCCAAGGGGAATTCCAGGCCTGGAAACCTTCCCTGGGCTGTGGCAGTGGTGGCCCTACCAGTCTCCTGGATAGCCTGCACAACTCGCCATGTGGCCAAAATGGCAGCCGCCTGCCCCCAAAATCAGCTGGAGGCCTTGAAATGAAAGCGGCCGCTCTGGAGCTACCCGGTTAAGCCTGGGAGCTCCACAACGCGCTGGGGGCAATTGCAGCTTCAGCACCCCCCTGGGGGTGGGGGATCGTTTGGGGGCTCCCCTTTGACTGCCTCGGCTGTTAGGCCTTCAATTGGTAGTTCAGGGGTGCTGCGAAAAATGGAGCAGGCAGAAGTTCCAATCGTTGCCTGTTTACGATGATTTGGATACTTTGAGGGATTTTTTGCAAACCTTTGGGAGAATCCACACTTTAAACTGCTGCTTTCTGCTGAAATTGTTGGAGCCAACCTTTGCCAAGTCTCTTTAGGGCCAAGACTGAGTCGTGACTGGGGCTAGGGGGCTTCCTGCCCCAACAGGAAGAGGTGTGGCAAAGATTGATGACTCAGTGTCTGGGCAGAAAGGCAGATTCAACCCATATGTATGGATTATCCCAAAGGCATGCTGGAGAACACCTATTTTTATTACTTTTGGAGGAAAATAGTCAATTATATAAATATGATTGTACAACAAAGCCTAAAATTTTTAGAGGATAATATTCTCTTGAACTATATACGACTGACTGTACTTGCTATCTATGAGCAGACTGCCTATACTCTAGATGTAGACCTTGTATTTATTTGTTTGTTTGTTTGTTTGCCACCTGTCTTGCAGTGAGGCAACTCTGAGCAGTAGAAGCAACAAAACCATACAGACACATATAACTGCAATAAAAATACAAATTACAAATTAAATGGATAAATTAATGAAATATGTTACTCATACATAATGTAGGTTAAAAATTATTATTATATGATAGTTATATAAATGTATTACATATATATGTACTTGAATATTTACATTAGATAAGCATATATAAAATTGTAACTGATTACTGTTAAAATTATTTACTATATTATATTTTTTCTTCATCATATATCTTTTACTTTCTTGTTAAAGACTTTGTTATTAATTAAACATCAATAAAAATAATTTAAAAAAAGACTTTGCTTGTCAGAATCTGGAAGTGAAGGTTACAAATGGTGACCATGTGACTATGGCATACTGCAATGTTGTAATCTCTAGCCAGTTGCCAAGCACCTGAATCACAATCAAGTGACCATGGAGAGTGTGATGGATTGTGCAGCTGGAGAAGGAATGGAGGGAAGGAATCTTGGTAATTACACCACAGCTTCCCTGGGAGAAGGCAAAAAAACATTTCAGAGCAAAGTAAGAAACCACACAGTCCTGAACTCATTGCAGGAGGGAGGAAAAGGTTCATGTTAGTCATACTCTAATATCTCAGGATATTTCTATTAGGTTAAAAAGTTATAGTTTTAGTCTGTCAAGATTCTGTCTATTAGATGTAAGCAAATAAAGAACTAGACTTAATCGGATTTCATTGTGTCATGCTTAGGCATGACAAGGAGACAGCAATGGTTGTAACTATGGGGACCAGTTATAAATACTCTTCATTCAGCACCATCGTAATTTTGAATAGTTGCTAAACAAGTGGATGTTAAACGAGGACTACCTGTACTTGGCACCTTTAAAAAAGCATAGCAGGAAACAAGCACACCAAAAACCAGACAGCAAAATTCAACAATAAAACGGTGATTATTCAAAATAAATTAGATATGTTAAATCTCTGATACGCATAATGTTCTTTATTCTAAATATCCTTTTGAAATTAACAGTGACCTGAAAATTTTAATTCCATTTACTCTGCTGACATCACTGCATTACTCTAAGATCCCAGCATTTCTCAGGAATAGAGTTGCATATTCTAAAATAAGTGTGGACTTAATTGAATTAAACAAATGTTAGGTGGAATCCAATTAAATCTTAGCTGATGGAACTGCTTCCATGAGCTGAGTGAGGAGTCAAAGTTCTTTCTTCTATATGCCCTCAAAATCCACTCCACAGAATTGACTGTTAATTTCTACACTGGGGGAAGGGGCAAATATGGGAGGCCATAAGCACAAAGAAAAGTCTCATTATATCAGCAGACTTTATTCTATATATGACTCTATAGTATCCTGCTCTGAAATATTCTGAAACACTGAACAACAGAAGTGTAATACAGCAGTAGAGATTAGGGATAGCAAACTGAATGCTCAACTGTCTGTGCTATTGTCCAGAAATTACTATAGTTTGGCTGTGTCAACAAAACATATTAAACACCTTTGATGAGCAGTAATCTGAAGTGCCTGAAGCATTAACAAAATACTTGATACTATGAGAAGTTATTCTGACAGTGTAACAATACTATTATAAAAAGAACAATTGTAATTGCTAGAATTGTCATACTCAGATTGATTTACAAGCATAATGTACCTACAAATGTCAGCAGAAGTTTCTCTAATGCATTTTACCAAGTAAATTTAATGTTAAGAAGTATGCACTATAGAAGTTTTTTTCAAATGCATCCTTTTTGAGATGAGACAACTACAAGGCAAAAATGAAACGATAAAAATATGAAGTTTGGTAGATTCAATCAATTATTTTAGGATTTTAAGATTTCCAAGTAGAGACTTCTTTGAAAAACCAGTAAAGTTATCTATATTATATAACAATTTGGAAAAAGTGCTGAAATGTTATAATAAATTCAATTTTTTTCTTTTGCTTAGTTAATGTTATTTTGCCCTCATATCTTCATTCCTCTCTTTTTTCTTTCAGTACAGGGTAATTAAAAGTGATATAATTTTCTATTTCTTTAAAAAAAAACTTTCTTCACAATTGCCAAAGAGATACATCTAGAGAATTGGGTTCGAATGTAATTTTATTATGCTCAGGCAACCAAAATTAAGTATATCAGTGCAACTTCTTCCAATTTTTGGTTTAACTGCAAATAGAAGGAGAATGATGCAGCAAAAGCACTTTCTACATTCAACAAATTCACTGGGTATAATTGCCTATGGATTGTCTTTAAAATAATTTAGGGAAAAATATATATAGTTACATTTTTAAAAATTAGTATAAGCACAGCTCAGTCAGAAAAAAAAATGACAAAACTGGTTCCAGATCTATTTTTTTTGCCTTTTGCCTATTAAAATCATTACCTTCTGACATGGCCATTGCCCTTATGTAGCACTATAAAGTAGAATGATTCTGTATTATAATAAAATACCTCCTTCTGTATCATAAGTAAAACATCTTTGGTATTCTATGCCCATCTGGCTGAAAACAAGCAAACAAAAGTTGTTGTGAAATCAAACTGGACACATAATTCTCCTCTTGAAAAGGCATTGCTGATATTAGTGGAGATATTTGGTAATTATATAACTGCTACCGCTGGAGCAGTACATTTAATTTAATTTCAAGTAAGTATTGCATAGAACTAGGCTAGGAAAATTATCTCATGTCTAGTAAAACCTTCACATCTGGCCATGGGGCTTCAAGTGACTCCTTTCTTTCCTCTTCCTCCAAATAAGCAGCAATTCATGGGGCTCTGTTCTGCCTTCATCCTTCCCACAACAGGAAAACAAGGAATAGTGTAATTAATATAATGCAGTGACTTCAGAGCAATCAGTGAAGAGAAGCTAGAAATGGTAGGATTACAGCACTCACGTGCTTAGAATATCCCAAGAAAGGAGATGGGGAACTCAAGTGCCTAATCACTTTAAAAGAAATCCTGAAACAGTAGATTCCAAAGAGTTTCATTACATTAATGGATTGGCTTTGGCATTACATTCCTTCAAGCAGTGACATCCTCTTCTTGCCATCAGGTAAAGTAGAGAACCACCGAGCCCTCTGGATAGTTCCCTCTGGTATTCTCCACCACTATTGTACAAGGCAGTGATTCAGGGCTACGTATATGGTAGGGCAGTGGTGGCTAACCTTTTTGGGCTCCTGTGCCAAAAATTGTGTGCACACTTGCACACTCTCATGCCAGCACCCAGAAGGCAATGTGCACCCTCCCGTGTCCCCTACGCATGCACGTGCAATCACCATCCCCACCCCGCCGCACCCTTACCTGCACTGCATCTCACAGCTGATTTTCGGCCGGTTTGAGGCCTTTTTCGGCCTCCCAAAGCTTGAGGAAAGCTTCTGCAGGCTTCTACAAGCTTTGTAGGCCAAAATCCAGCCCCGTTTCATCACTTCCTGTTTTTCCGAAAATACCAGAAATTAATTAATTAATTAATTAATTTATTTATTTATTTATTTATTTATTTATTTATGAGACTTATATGCTGCTCTATCTCCCGAAGGACTCAGGGCAGCTTACAAAATAAAACAATCCAATACAAATATACAAATATTAAAAAAAAATTAAACCAAAGGTCTCATAAATATGCCAATTAAAATACATTTAAAAACTCTCCCCCACCCCCCATCAGTCCGGGTAGGCTAGTTGGAACAGCCAAGTTTTTAGGTCATGGCGGAAGGAGCGGAGGTCAGGGGCCATCCAGAGCTCCAGGGGAAGCTGGTTCCATAGGGTGGGTGCTCCCACCGAGAAGGCCCTACCCCTGGGAACCGCCAGCCGACATTGCCAGGTCGATGGCACCGAGAAGGCCCTGTCGATGGGAGCGCACGGGACGCCAGGAAGCTGTTATCGGCAGCAGGGTCTCCCGCATATATGCTAGAAGTGACAAAACGGGGCTAGATTTTAGCCTACAAAGCTTATAGAAGCCTGCAGAAGCCTTCCTCAAGTCTTTGGGAAGCCAAAAAAGGCCTCAAACCAGCCGAAAATCAGCTGTGACGCGCGCACATGCGCAGTGAGGTAAATTTGCCTGTAGCTCGCGTGCCGGCACAAATGGCTCTGCATGTCAACTGTGGCATGCGTACCATAGATTCGCCATCACGGTGGTAGGGTCTTCCAGATGGTAACTCTTCAATTCTGAATACAAGTTAAAATGCATCCAAGATGGATTCGGAATATTTTGACTATTTTCAGATCTATTTAGACAATAAAACTTTATGCTATGGACACATTTATATATATCTGTATGTCTCAGTCAATGTCAGTAATGAATCTTGACTTGCTTTTCCCAGCCAATAGCTGACCCAGAACATTTGCTAATAACTGAATGTTCCACAGATACATCCATTTCCCACTTTCTACACAAATAGAAGAGAATTAATATCTACCATTTCTGAGTTTGCAATGGTGACAAACCATGGCAAACCATTATTTTCCAAGCTTCCAAACACTGACACGCATTCTGCATTTGAACCTTATTAAGGCAACCACTCAAGAGCTGGAAGATAGAATAGAACAAGCCAAGCATCTCTTCCACTCTGACCACGCAAACTGCCCCTTCAAATATAAGCACAGACAGATTGCCCTGCAATGGTACACCCATGTCCAAATATAACACCACTGGTAAATCCTCCATTATGCAGTTTATCTCATGTCATTCACAATGTTATTCCTAGAAGATTAGAGACATCCTATGGAATGCCCATGCAATGCCAAAACTGCAGTGGGACAATACTGTCAGCACTCAGTAATATTCTTGTTTTTGGTACATGCCAATGCCAATGAAGAATTAAAGTCTGGCAATATATTCATAAAAAGATACACATCTCAAGAGCAGCAAAAATGAAAATGTGTGCAAGTTGTTTTTACTGATTAATTAACATTTCACATTTATTTACTTTTATAAACAACTCAAGCTGGCTAACATATCCTTCTTCCTCCTATTTGCCTCACAACAACCCTGTGAAGTGAGGTGGACAGAGAGTGTGACTGGCCTCCATGGTTAAGGCAGGATTAGAACTCATGGTCCTCCTGGTTTCTAGCCTAGTGCCTTATCCACTAGACTAAATTAAATCAGTCCTCAATTGCCTGAACATATGTACAGTTCACAAGTCTTCTCCAAGTCTTTGTTACTAGAAGAAAGATTGACAAGTGGTTTTTGAAATTATCTAAATATAGTAAATGGTCTCCAGAATTTCTTGGATATTGCCCTATCTAAGCTTAATTTCATGCTACTGATTTTGTCATCTAAAATTACTGTGACATTACATGAAAAATCAGTTTATACATTTTTGTCATTAATTTACTGAATTTATTACCTTCATATTCCTGGCAAAGCCATGTTTAATATTTAGAATCCAAGGATGTCCATCTGCCAATTGTTGAGAGAACAAATTTCCTGTGAAGCCTTCTAGGTGTGCCAAAAATGTATACACAAGATTTGGATGCACTTATAGAGCAAATTTGGGGGTATGATGCAGAAGGTATAACAGGAAGAAGTGCCATTGTGATTTGAGATTGAATGATAATGTTGGTTGGAATCCAGACATAGAAATGGATGAAAAAAAGTATGCTTTTCAAAAAATGAAACTATGATTGATTTTTACATTTTACATCTTATGTTTGTTACTCTCTAAAGATGAGGTATATTGATTATAATTAACATGAGTTCACAGTCACACTGTGCCATTTACTTCTGAACTTTTTCTCTAATAGATATTTTTATGCACAGCCTCCATATAAAAATAACCAGAGAGATGTTGTTTTAGATAAACTTAAATTAAAGTTTGAAGACAAAATAATATATTATCATATTTTTATAACTTAAAATTACTGTATATGTCACTAGTGAAATCATCCTTACAAAACAGATTCATTTTGAACAACATACAGTTTTTAAGAACATACAGTTTCATAAGCACCATTTTAAAAAATGTGATAGAGAAATTAGCTAATGCTAGCAAAGGATCAGTAAAAAATGATTTCTAACATATTCCCAATAGAATGCTAAGATCAGCCCAATGTTATTTACTCAAAAGAAAAGAAAGGTATCACAGTTCCAGCATCATTTTCATTTCTCTCATATTTTTAGAATGCATTTAAAACAATTGGTAGGTTTTCTTTCCAGTCTATTTTAATGAAATATTACTAAAAAATGTAGCAATTAATTTGCAAATCTACCTGAAGATTTATAAGAGATGCAGTCAATTTGACACTTCTATATTATAAAAGAAGTAGCAGAAGAATAATCAATAAACTTTTTCAATTAAATTTACTCAAGCCTTTATTCTGGTAAGCTATCTCACTAACTTTTGCCTGACTTTCTCTATATGAAATACATGATGTCATCATTACACATATCATTATTTAGCCTTTCCCCCCATTTAAACATATAGTTCCTTCACATTGCTATTTAAATCCTCCATTTAATTCTTGCAAATCCGTAACTTTAATTATCAAGAATGCATTTTTGAAACAGAAGTAAAATTAGTCATAATAATGGACTCAGCATTCATACAGCATTTGAATAAATATACTACCTAAAGAATGGGAAATATCCAACATGCTAATGAATATCTCTTACATATCTGTAATTTTAAAAGAACTCTATTAAAGAAGAGCATTTATAGTTATTTTTTGTTTGAGCAATTAACTAAAGTGGTGTCCGGAAGTTCATGTGCTATAATTGCTTACTAGCCAGATGTTTTCTAGGCAGGGATCCAGGGACAATATGCTGTAATACCTTTTATCCTATGATTTGTGCTTCTCATCCAGAGCATTCCCTTTTATCCCTAGAGCGTTCAACCTCAGAATTTTACACTATTTCTAGCATTACTGACTCTGCAATTCGTTAATGTTTAGTTTACTCATACAAAATGTATAAATTAACATTACATTTAGTATGCCAATGCCACAATAAATAGATAGATAGATAGATAGATAGATTCCAGTAAACTCATCTAAAATACCTGCATAAAATTAAGTTGATACTGTGTTTCCCCGAAAATAAGACCTACCCCGAAAGTAAGACCTAGCACTATTTTCTAAACCTGCCCTAATATAAGACCTACCCTGAAAATAAGACCTAGTGTAAATCTCCAGTTCCAGGAAGACTTTTCAGGGAGCAACCGTGCACCCACGAAACACCCCCCCTACACACTGACACCCACTATTTGGCACCATAAATATATAAGACCTACCCCGAAAATAAGACCTAGTGTGTTTTTGGGAGCCAAAAAAAATATAAGACAGTGTCTTATTTTCGGGGAAACACGGTAGTTTATTTCACATCTTCTTCCCCTATTCATAAATCAGATAGATCAAAGTGAATTCAAAATAAAACATGTATCAGTTACATCAATAGAAATCATTTCTAAATTTATCCTGAACTTTTTGTCAACAAATGCCCACATTTACCCTATTCAATTTATAATTAGGTTACAAATTCTTCATTATCTTCAGGCTTTCCTTAACAGTACAGTTCCAAGTGGGGAAACAGCTTTACATTGGAGCTATTTATGAATTAGTGGATTTTAGAACACTTGAAAGTATTATCACAGAATAATCTTACAAAAGTTAGTTGCTGCTTCATTTCTTTATAAAAGTTTTACAGTCATGTTCAGAGAGACAAATCTGGATGATACGGCAGTCCTCAACAAGCACTCACATTTTCATGTTTCTTAATTAAAAGTTTGGGGGACATATTTTCAAAACATTATTATTTCCCTGGTTTCCTGTTAGCCTTAAAGTACTCATTTTGGATAGTGTATATGGTTCTAACAATCATATTTTTATTTGTTATTAAGCCTTACAAATTCGAAAGCTTAGAACATCAAAATACCTTGACTAACTTTCAGGAATGTTCCTCAAGGATTGGGTGTTAAAAGTTTGCAAATTGAAAATATCTCACATTTGCAATATATTGTTCCTACTAGTTCAAGCTTGATACTGCTCTCATCTAAATTTGAAACAGATGTTTTCAGCTCAGAATGAGAATGTCTCAAGCTTAGGTGTCATATTGAACTTGAAAAAAATGTTTAAACTCAAATCCTTAACAATTCAAAATGTTTTGCATAACCTTGTTGCATGCCCTGTGATTTGAAGATCCGGTCTAGGTAAAACCTTTGGACTACAATACATACACATGTGAACTCATCTGTTGTGTAATCAAATCAAGGATGATTTCTTCAAGCAGGCTGATCCCTAGTTGCTGAAGAAATTCCCCTTTTCAAGAAGTACCAAAGCTTTTTATAAAGCAGCTAAGATATGTAAGGCCAAGAGAACAATTAAAGCTATATCTCTTTCAACATGAAGACCAAAAGCCTATAGAACTTTTCCAAGTAAGGAGTTTTAAATCTAAGGGACCCTTTCTGCACTTAACCATGGCATAAATATGCCCCAGCAACCTCTTTCTTCTGACATATCCTCAAATTATTACAGCACTTCCAACTCATCCCAAACCAACAACTACAGTCATCCTTAGCTATTATAATATGTTTAAACAGAATTTTCACTTTTAAACAAGCAAAAAAACACAACATTTTGTCATGGGTGAACCTGACCACCCTTGCAGACTATATGATTGATGTGGAAAATCAAGTGGTTCCCATGGGATAAAATCATCCTACTGACTACTTTAAGCTAGGACAGGCATGCTCTTCCTCTCCTATTCTGCTTTGGACAGTAGTAGAATTTGAGCCTTTCAAACTGGGCTCTCTTTTATACTTATCAGGTCTCTTAACTGATCCACAGCTCAAAGATCTGAACACGGCACTGACCAGAGGTGGCAGGTTGGGTGTTTTGTGAAGTATAAAAGAGAGAGTCAGTGTGAGGTCCATCTGCTGCTTTACAGCATATCTCTGTGTCTGTCAGATGTCATTTGGGGTTCTTTCTGAACCTGGGTTTAGTACTCTTGTGGAATAGGGCTACACCCATATTCAACACAAACTCATCAGTAATAGGGTTCATTTCGGAAACATTTACCAATACTCTAGAAGAGAACACTATTACAGAATAGTATTGTTATTCTAGAATACCCCTATTCCAGAAGAATGCACCCGTGTAAAACTCTTAAAACCAGAGCAAAGTTCTTACAGATGTCTAAACCAAGCAGGTTTTTTTTTAAATTGTAAATCGCCCAGAGGCATGCCAGTGTGATGGGCGTTATGGAAATTGGATAAAGAAAAGTAAAGAAATAAACTACTCTAGCCATCTGTCAAAATCCACATGCACTCCAGTTCCATCTCAGATGAAAGAAAGTGACTGGTGGTACTTTCCCACTGATGGGTGACAAGGGAAGGGAAAGGAAAGGAAAAGAAGAGGGAGGGAAGCTGCCAACCCATGCCCTGTGCTCTGCAAATAAGGGCAGCACCACTTGCTGCCATTGCGGCTGTTGTGACAAGAAGCGGATCATCGGTTAGGGGAACCAACCTAGGCTTGTATAGTTCTCCCAGCTCAAGCCCCGCTGTTTAACCCACCGAGGAAGCCAAGTCATTTGTTGCCCGCATACTTTTCAACGGCACGGATAGTTTGTGCCACGCTCCTAAAACCTTGACCTACTTAGAGAAACCGAGAAAACGGCTTTTCCACAACCTCACATCTGTCTGCAACAGCGAAACTGAACTGACGGAGAGATCCTGAGGGAAGAGGATGGAAATTGTTGTTCCTGCACGCAGAGAACCCGCGTCCCATTTCACCCAGCTGGAAGCCCTGCAAACACGCGAGGCTACGTCTCTACATGAGCAACAAAGGGAAGCGGCTTTTACGCACTCTCTCACACACACACCAAAAAACCCGTAGTTTGTTTCCAAAGGAAGATGCCCTGCACGGAAAAGCTCACCTCTTCAGCAAACCTGCTGCTGCTGTTGCTGCCGCTCCGAGACGCTGCTGCTCGGGCTTCTCTAAGGCTTGCCTCAAGCGGCTCAAAAGCTCGCTCGCTCGCTCGCTCGCAAGCCTCGAGACCCCCCCCCCTTTTTGCCACAGGCCAGGCGGTACGTACGAATGAGCCCCTGGAATCGACACGCGTGGCTGTTTCGGAGAAAACCGCCTCACGTCGGGGGTGCCTCCGTTCCGCAAGGCAGGCCGGCCAGCAAAAGAAAAAAAAAGGCGCATCTGAAAGCCAAGCGCCCCCCCCCGCCGGCGCCCCCTTGAGCGACTCAAGGACCGCTCAAACTTCGCAGCCGATCGAGAGACTTTTCTTTTTTTATCACCCCCGCCGCGGCCAAGGATCTCCAAAGGGGTTTCCGCTTTGGCACCGAAGCCCGGCGCTTAAACCGTCCCGCCCGAAGCTTCTTACCTCGCCCGAGGCACGGCAGGCGAGCGCCTTTGGAAGGAAGTGCAGCGCCTTCTTCCATGGGCGCCCGTACGGTTTCGCTGAGCGCGCGCTTTTCTTCCCACAACCAGCCTTTCCCGAGAAGCTTCCTCTTCTTCTTCAGTCAGGTGGCGCCGGAGTGCGCGGACGCCTCTTTCTAACAGCCGGCCGAGCGGTGGCGCAACCCTGGACCACAGCGGCGCGGCCGGCGACATAGCCGCCGCGCGCATGCGCCCGACGTGGCCCTAAACGACCCTTTAAGGCAGCCAGGTGAAGTTCGCGCTCGAGTGCGGCCGTTTGCAGTTTCTTTGGTGCGCTTAAAACTCTTGTACGCAACGAGTCTCGATAGAGAGAAAGAGAGAGGTGTCGAGGCAGAGGGGCTTAGCCTCTAATTTCTATGGATGACCTAAATGGCGGTTTTGAAACTGGATTCTCGTAACTTTTTCTTAAGCCCTAGTTGTAAGGCTGAGGAAGCGCGCTCTTATACCCCGCAGTAGTTTAGCGTCAGGATTCAGCGATCCCGACTTTAAAGCTACTCACCTTCGCGGGTTTCCTCTCGTGGAAAATGAATTGATTTCCCTCGTCTTGCAGATCTATCGATTGGCAAGCCTTTAAGTGAGCATTTGCTTCAGTGAACAAAGGGGCCCATTTTGGGAAGACGCTCTTTCCCGCCCGTTAGAAAATCCAAAGGAGACAATCTTCAGATCTGAGCACTTCTATAGAAAATCAAAGGTCAGTTTTGTTATGTATGCAGGTTTGAAATCATTGGTTTAGTTTGAATTGTTCTTGTAAAGTGTTAGAAATGATTGGTTTAAAAAGTGCGGGAAAATCCTGCACTCTGATTGGCTGTCAGCTGTGGCTGCTGGTTATAAGTAGCAGCCGCAGCAAAGCCAGTCGGGTCCGTTCTGAGCTGAAGTCACTAATAAACTAAAGAGCTTGAAGCACTCCGCGTCTGTCTCTTCCTGCAAACTTAACACTGGCAACGAGGATGGGATCCCCCTGAAGAGAAGGCAGTGCGGAACAGAAGAAGAGCGAGATGGCTGCTCTGAACACCCCCCCCCAGCCCCGTTTGATCTGACAGCAGAAGACTGGGAGTCGTATGCAGATCGTTTCTAAATGTATTTGGAGGGAAACGATCTTGCCGCCATTTCCGAGCAGCGGAAGAGGGCGGTCTTCCTTACGTACTGCGGTCCGGCAGTTTTCAAGATGGCGAAGGCACTCGCGGGAGCAGCAGACATGAAGGTAATGGCTTGGCCTGATCTGGAAAGGCTGTTAAGAGCCCATTACGTGCCACAAGTATCGTGCCTCATTAAGAGACACGAGTTTTACCATTGCAATCAGGGGGAAAACGAAAGCATAAACGACTTCATGGCAACATTAATAGACATTGGGGGTGCATGCGAATTCAACAGTTTAGAGGAGGCCATGCGCGATCGTTTCGTTTTAGGCCTTAAAGACAAGGTGCTGCAGAGCAAGTTATTAATGAAACCTAAGATCACGCTGAAAGAAGCAATAGAAGAAGCCTCTTCAGCAGAAGCTACCAAGTCCTCAGCAGCAGCCATGAAGAAGATTAACAAGGCCACGAGCCATCCTGATGTGGAAAAGTCCACCACAAATCTTTGTGAGGAACTAGATTCTGAGTCAGACTAGTGAGGTGGAGGAAGGAATTTACAGACTCAGAATGGAGCGGAAAAAGAAAGACCTGGGAAGAAAGAGGCAAGATTTCTACTGCAGAGGTTGTGGGGGAAGCCATCCCCGCACTGAATGCAAGTTTTTAGACACCATTTGCCTCCGTTGTGATAAAAGAGGACACCTAGCAAGAGTCTGCAAATCATCCAGAACTCCACCCAACAGAAGGAAGTTTGCTGCAAGCAAAGACAAAGAATTCAAGCCTAACAACCTCAGTGACAAAATGGGGCGCAGTACAGAAGCAAATGGGAAGAATGAAACTCATCAAACAGTAACTATTGGTCATTCTTCCCCCTTAAAAAGCAGAAAAGTGCATGTCAAGGTACTTATTGAAGGAAGGCCTTGCCAAATGGAAGTGAACTCAGGCTCATACCTTTCTATGGTGTCATGGGACACTATTCACAGACTACTTCCTAACATCCAGCAGAATCACTTCAAGAAGCAAGCATTGACTCTTGAAGACTACCAAGGGAACAAGATTCCAGTAGTTGGAACAAGAGAATTCAACGTGAAATTCAAGGGCCACACCAAGCCTACCACTGACCATCGTGGACAAGGACCGCCCAAGTCTGCTGGGCCTTGAATGGTTCAACCCGCTGGGCATCAAGGTGACTGGCATCAATCACGTGAGCAACACTGAGTGGGAAGAGGCCTTGAAGTCTGAGTTTCCAGAGGTCTTCAGCGACGGATTAGGCAAGTACTTGGGGACCCCTATATCCTTTAACCTAGATCCCAAGGTACAACCAATCCGTTTAAAACCCAGAAGGGTTCCATTTGCATTAAAAGAAAAAATCGATGCACAATTAGATAAACTAATAGCCCAAGGGGTTTTAGAGCCCACTGACCACTCCAGGTGGGAGACACCCATAGTCACACCAGTCAAGGCTGATGGGTCTGTAAGAATCTGCGGAGACTACAAGGGAATATTGAACCATGCGCTACAACAGAGCGCATATCCAGTTCAGTAGTGCATCATTTATTACATTCTCTTGGAGGGGGCACAGTTTTTGCCAAATTGGACCTGGCACAGGCATATCAACAGTTAACAGTTGATGATGCCACTGCAGAAGCCCAAACCATTATGACCCATAGAGGTGCTTTCAAATGCAAAAGGTTGCAATTTGGAGTAAGCGTAGCACCAGGCATCTTCCAAAGCCTTATGGAAAGAATGTTACAAGGGTTGCCAGGGGTGGTGCCCTATTTTGATGACGTTTTAATTTCTGCTGAAAATGACACTCAGTTACACGAGGGACTCAAGAGAAGTCTTAATCAGATTCAAAAAAGCGGGGTTAAAAGTCAAAGAAGAAAAATGCACACTGAGAACAGATAAAGTGGAATTCTTGGGTTACATGATCGATAAACATGGCATCCACCCCACAGAGGCCAAAGTTCAGGCAATCAAAGAAGCCCACAGGGCAAAATGCAAAACAGATTTGCAAGCCTTCTTGGGACTCATTAACTTCTATCATATGTTTCTACCTCAGAAGGCAACCATTGCAGAACCCCTACATAGGTTGCTGGACAAAAAATCTGCATGGGTCCGGGGCAGGAAGGAACAAGCTGCATTTAACAATATCAAGAGACAAATCACGCCTGATTCTGTACTGATACAGTTCTCGGAGAACTTGCCTGTTGTTCTGACTTGTGATGCCTCCCCTTTTGGAGTGGGGGGGGTGTTGAGCCACATGCTTCCCAGCGGAAGGGAAGCCCCTATTGCATTTTACTCTCGCACCTTGACTAAAGCAGAGGGGAACTACAGCCAACTGGACAAGGAAGCCTCGGCAATTGTAGCAGCTGTCAAGAAATTCCATGAGTATCTATATGGGAGAACATTTACCGTTGTCACAGATCACAAACCACAAGTATCGTGCCTCATTAAGAGACACGAGTTTTACCATCGGGATCAAGGGGAAAGCAAAAATGTAAACGACTTCGTGGCAAGTTTAAGAGACATTGGGGGTGCATGTGAATTTAACAATTTAGAAGAGGCCATGCGCGATCGATTTGTTCTGGGCCTTAAAGACAAGGTGCTTCAGAGCAAGTTATTACTAAGACCTTAGATCATGCTGAAGGAAGCAATAGAAGAGGCCTCTTCAGCAGAAGCTACCAAGTCCTCAGCAGCAGCCATGAAGAAAATTAACAAGGCCTCAAGCCATCCTGATGTGGAAAAGTCCACAACAACTCATTGTGAGCAAATAGATTCTGAGTCAGACTGTAGTGAGGTGGAGGAAGGAATTTATAGACTCAGAATGGAGCGGAAAAAGAAAGACCTGGGAAGAAAGAGGCAAGATTTCTACTGCAGAGGTTGTGGGGGAAGCCACCCCTGCACTGAATGCAAGTTCCTAGATACCATCTGCCTCTGTTGTGAAAAAAGAGGACACCTAGCAAGAGTCTGCAAATCATCCAGAACTCCACCCAACAGAAGGAAGTTTCCTGACAAAGAATTCAAGCCCAACAACCTCAGTGAGAAAATGGGGCACAGCACAGAAGCAAAGGGGAAGAATGAAACTCATCAGACAGTCACTATTGGTCATTCTTCTTCTATCAATAACAGAAAAGTGCATGTGAAGGTACTAATTGAAGGAAGGCCTTGCCACATGGAAGTGGACTCAGGCTCCTATTTATCTATGGTGTCATGGGACACTATTCACAGGCTACTTCCCAACATTCAGAAGAAACATGTCCAGAAGCAAGCACTGACTCTTAAAGACTACCAAGGGAACAAGATTCCAGTAGTTGGAACAAGAGAATTCAACGTGAAGTTCAAAGGCCACTCCAAACGCTTGCCCCTGACCATCGTGGACAAGGATCGCCCAAACTTGCTGGGAGTTGAGTGGTTCAATCCACTAGGCATCGAGGTGACTGGCATCAATCACGTGAGCAACACTGAATGGGAGGAGGCCTTGAAGTCTGAGTTTCCAGAGGTCTTCAGCGACGGATTGGGCAAGTATATGGGGACCCCTATCACTTTCAATCTAGATCCCAAGGTGCCACCAATTCGCTTAAAGCCCAGAAGGGTCCCATTTGCCTTAAAGGAAAAAATTGATGCACAATTAGATAAACTAATAGCTCAAGGAGTTTTAGAGCCCACTGACCACTCCAGGTGGGAGACACCCATTGTCACACCAGTCAAGACTGATGGGTCAGTGAGAATCTGGAGACTATAAGGGGACATTGAACCATGCGCTTCAACAGAGAGCATATCCAGTTCCAGTGGTGCATCATTTACTACATTCACTTGGCAAGGGTACAGTCTTTGCCAAATTGGATCTGGCCCAGGCTTATCAACAATTAACAGTTGATGATGCCACTGCAGAGGCCCAAACCATTGTGACTCATAGAGGTGCTTTCAAATGTAAAAGGTTACAGTTTGGAGTAAGCGTGGCACCAGGCATCTTCCAAAGCCTTATGGAAAGGATGCTCCAAGGACTGCCAGGGGTAGTACCTTACTTTGATGATGTGTTAATCTCTGCTGAAAATGACACTCAGTTACAAGAGAGACTCAGAGAAGTCCTTACCAGATTCAAAAAGCGGGGTTAAAAGTCAAGGAAGAAAAATGCACTCTTAGAACTGACAAGGTTGAGTTCTTGGGCTATATGATTGACAAGCATGGTATCCACCCCACAGATGCCAAGGTTCAGGCAATCAAAGAAGCCCCTAGACCAAAATGTAAAACAGATTTGCAAGCCTTCCTTGGACTCATTAACTTTTATCATATGTTCCTACCTCAGAAGGCAACCATTGCAGAACCACTGCACAGATTATTAGACAAAAAGTCTGCGTGGCTCTGGGGCAGGAAGGAACAATCAGCATTTAACAGTATTAAAAGACTAATCACATCTGATGCTGTACTCATACAGTTCTCTGAGAATTTACCTGTTGTACTGACTTATGATGCATCCCCTTTTGGAGTGGGGGGGAGGTTGAACCACAGGCTTCCCAGCGGGAGGGAAGCCCCTATTGCATTTTACTCTCGCACCTTGACCAAAGCAGAGAGGAACTACAGCCAACTGGACAAGGAAGCCTTGGCAATTGTTGCAGCTGTCAAGAAATTCCATGAGTATTTATATGGGAGAACATTTACCATTGTCACAGATCACAAACCTCTGTTAGGCATTGTGGCAGGAGACAAACCTACGCCCACTATCCTGTCACCAAGAATGCTGAGGTGGACTGAATTTCTTGCTGCTTATTCATACAAACTCATCCACAGGCCTGGCAAAGACATTGGGCATGCATATGCTTTGAGTCGCTGCCCACTTCCTTCTTACACTGAGGACTTTGCTCCTGAGACTTACACCTTTTTCCTAGAAACTGTTGCCAAGCTTCCAGTACACGCTGCTGAAATTGCCAGAGAGACTGCCAAAGACACTTTATTGGCTCCTGTTATAGGCTGGATTAAGAAAGGTTGGCCTCTTCAAGATCTACCTCAACTTGCCCAACCTTTTAAATCCAGGCAAACTGAATTATCTGTATTAAGAGGATGTATTTTGTGGGGTAACGGTGGTTATTCCTGCAAAACTGCAAAAAGAGGTTTTGGAAATGTTACATGAGGGTCATCCAGGTATTGTCAGAATGAAGGGATTGGCCAGGAGTTATGTATGGTGGCCAAGTATTGACAAAATGGTTGAAAACTGGGTTGCATCTTGTCCCAACTGTCAGGTAGTCAGGCCTGCCCCACCTCTCGCCCCCCCACAGGAATGGGAATGTCCTAGGGGCCCATGGTCCAGGATTCACATTGATTTTGCTGGCCCTACCAGAGGGCACACTTTCCTTATTATAGTAGATGCATATTCCAAATGGCTATAGGTTATCCCTATGGCATCCACCACAATTGAAGCTGTCATCAAACAGCTTAAAAAGCTTTTTGTAACTCATGGGTTACCTGATGTGCTTGTCTCTGACAATGGTCCTCAATTTACATCCAACCTTTTTGAATCATATCTAGCACAGCAGGGTATCAGACATGCCCTGACAGCCCCTGGGCATCCTTCGGCTAACGGCTGGGCTGAACGTATGGTATGATTTACCGAGGAAAAACTTCAGCAATTGGGTCCAGGGGACATCACTGAGAAAGTTGAAAAACTACTCAGTGTCCAGCATATCACTCCCAACCCCTCAACTAACCTAACCCCAGCTGAATTGTTGATGGGTAGGAAACTCAGATCTCCCCTTGACCGCCTTCATCCCACTTATGCACCCAACGCACCATTAGATTCCACTAGCAAAATTCGCACTTTCACTGTGGGTGATTCTGTTTATGCTAAGAACCTTATGGGTGAACCATTATGGATTCCTGCTGAAATAACCCAAATCACGGGCCCCAGGTCTTACAGGGTACAAACGGAGGATGGTGTCCTCTGGAGCAGGCACATTGATCAGCTAAGATCCAGACTATCTCAGGAGCATCGCCATTGCTCCTCCCTGGTTCCCATACCTACTGCCTCTTCTAGGGGGGAAGGGGAGGATTATGAGGATAATCAGCAAGCAAGAATCAACCCCATGTGTAACAAGCTAACACGACAGAAATCACCCCAAAACCTGTCACAGTGCCAACAACCATTTTTACAAATGGAAGATTGCACACCACTACCTGACTTAGGTGCTGACATTGGGTTGGAGATGGATTGGGAGAAGAGACCAGGTTGTAGTAACCAAACAGGTTCTACCATTACTAGAAGTCCAAGTAAGGAAATGTCAGCAGACACATTTCCTCTCTCACAAGGTGAGAACCTTAAAACATCTGAACCACGTAGGTCTCAACGTACACATAAGAGCCCCACCTATTTAAAAGAATACATTAGATAGATGGGGTTTGAGTATGGACTGAACCTAGTGGGGAGGGGTGTTATGTATGCAGGTTTGAAATCATTGGTTTAGTTTGAATTGTTCTTGTAAAGTGTTGGAAATGATTGGTTTAACAAGTGCGGGAAAACCCTGCACTCTGATTGGCTGTCAGCTGTGGCTGCCGGCTATAAGTAGCAGCCGCAGCAAAGCCAGTCGGGTCCGTTCTGAGCTGAAGTTACTAATAAACTAAAGAGCTTGAAGCACTCCGCGTCTGTCTCCTCATGCAAACTTAACAAGTTTTTCAGATGAAAATGGGACATCATCTACATTCACTGTTGTTGTTGTTACTGTTTTTGCAAAGACACCCCAGTTGAGTTAGCAACCCTTTATGAATCCTCATCACTAGCATGTCAGCGGGAAATAGATTTATATTAAGATTATTATATTTAAATATTAAAAATATTATTAAAGCAACAGCAAAGTAATGTATGTTGATATCTGTGGTTTACTTTTATTAAATCAATCTATGCTGAACAGCCTTGAGGAAAACCTTTGTATATTCAGTGTGAATTTGGAAAGGCCTGGAGGTAACATTCATGTTTTACATATTTTGTTCCTACTACCACTACATATGGCTTTGAAAAACTCCTGAATAAAATTCCTAAGAGCAATTGCCACTCAATGTAGACATTTTATTGAGACATTCTGTATTCAATTCATATAAGAAAAGTCAGAGAGCTGTAATACTGAAATACACCTTACAGCACTTCAGATTACTCAGGAAGTTATTGGGCAAGTATAAGTGAACTGACAAGATTAAAAAACCCAAAAAACTATTTACCATCAGCTCCCAGCCTAAAAAAAGGTTTGCTCCAATTTCAGTTGTTTTTCAGGAAATAAAGAGCAAATAACTTGTCGTTGAGCTCCCAAATAAAAAAGATTGAACTCTGGTTTGGTTAATTTTTAATTGGATTGGCCCTATGTTTGCACTGTTTCATATCACTTTCACTAATGTTAGGATCCTTCAGAGAAATCTTAAATGAACAGAAAGCCTGTTAAACCATTTCAAAATATTAACGGTAATAAAATAGAGCATAATATGATTTTACTGTAAATGGGATTATATCTAAGGTAAATGATGGAAGAATAAGAAAATATACTGTTTTCACCAATAACGTTTCTCATGGCATAAGTAGATTATATAAGATAGAACAAGTGCTGTCAATATTTTCCAATGCTTATAAGAATGTGATTCAAAATGATGTCTGACAAAAATAATCTTTAAGTGTGGTAACAATTTTTTTACATGCATCCTAGTCCTGAATACACTTATTTTAGTGGCATGCTCATATTTTCAAGAAGCCACTAGATAATATCTTAAAACTTCTGTGAAGTCCATGTCAGCTTAACTCTCCAAATCATAGTAGTAATAGTACTACTGGTAGTATTCAGAAAATATTTGACTTTTATTTATATTACAATAAAAGCATTTTAAAATATCACATAATATAGCATTTTGTTTACACTTTCTCCAACATATGGTGAAAAATCGAAAGCAGGAAGAGCAGGGCACAGATAAACACTGAGAGGAAAACAGTGTAGTACAGTTTATTGAATGACAAAAATCTTACAAATCCAAGTATTTAAATGGATGACTAACTTGATCATCATTTTTGCTTGGAATCAGTTGTACCACATTGCACTGGCTTCTGTGAAACTTCTAATGACTATGCTGGTTGGCAACTCTAGCAATGGAGTCCCAACCCATCTGGTGAACTTCACTAGAGAAAATATTGGTTTTTAAGATATATTACAACTCTCATTTGATTCTAAACCATTTCCATGCAAATTATTTGTATGATATGCAAACATGTAGTTTCTGCCTTTGTGAGATTTGGATTCTCCTCTTCCAGTGTGTACCAACAAGGAACCTGCAAATATATAGTAACAATAAACCTTGGTTCACAGCTAAACTTAAGCAGCTATGTCGTTCCAAAGAGGAAGCCTACAGAAAAGGTGACAGAATGCTATACAATCAGGCCAGAAACATATTAACGAGAGATCAGAGCAGCAAGAAGAAGCTACTGTGAAAAGTTAAGGAATCAGTTCTCAACAAATGAATCAGCAAACGTGGAAAACTCTTAAAAACATCACTGGCTACAGCAAACCTCCTTTCCAGGCGGAAGGAAATCAACAACTAGCAGATGACCTTAATGTGTTTTACTGCAGGTTTGAAAGGAAACTACAGCCACCTATCTCCATAATCCCCATCTCAAGTACACCAACAACAGCCAAGCCTCCTACAGCTGACCCCAATCCATTGGGTTCACAATCTCTGGTGATCACAGAAAAAGAAGTGCAAGATCTATTTCACAGCCAAAAGCCAGGAAAAGCACCAGAGCCAGACAAGATAACTCCTTCTTGCTTAAAAGTCTGTGCTGACCAATTGGCCCCCATATTCACCCAAATCTTCAATAAATCACTAGAGATGTGCCATGTTCCTTCCTGCTTCAAACACTCTACCATCATCCCAGTGCCAAAGAAGCCCTCCATCAAGGAACTGAATGACTACAGACCAATTGCTCTAACATCTGTAGTTATGAAAATCTTTGAAAGGCTAGTGCTGTCCCACCTGAAAACCTTCATGGATCCGCTGTTAGATCCCATGCAATTTGCATACTGAGCAAATAGACAGATGATGCTGTTAATATGGCTCTGCACTACATCCTACAATACCTTGAATCTCCAAATAGTTGCACAAGGGTCCTCTTTGTAGACTTCAGTTCAGCATTCAATACCATCATTCCAGACATTCTTCTAACTAAATTAAACCAGCTAGCGGTACCTGAACACACTTGTAAGTGGATCATAAGCTTCCTAACAGACAGGAAGCAGCAGGTGAAGCTAGGCAGAATCACATCTGATACCTGTACAATCAGCACAGGGGCCTCCCAAGGCTGTGTGCTTTTTCCACTTCTCTCTATGACTGCCTCTCAAACGTTCCATCTGTTAAAATACTGAAGTTTACAGATGACACAACAGTGATTGGTCTCATTTGAGACAATGATGAATCTGCATACAGACAGGAGGTTGTATAACTTGTCTCATGGTGTAACCAGAACAATCTGGAACTGAACACACTCAAAACCGTAGAAATGGTGGTAGACTTTAGAAGAAACCCTCCCATACTACCACCTCTTACAATACTGGACAACACAGTATCAACAGTAGAGACCTTCACATTTCTAGGTTCTGTTATATCACAAGACCTAAAATGGACACCTAACATCAAAAATGTCATCAAAAAAGCACAACAAAGAATGTTCTTTCTGCACCAGCTCAGAAAGCTCAAACTGACCAAGGAGCTGCTGATACAGTTCTACAGAGGAATTATTGAGTCTGTCAGATGCACTTCTGTAACTGTCTGGTTTGGTTCTGCAACCCAGCAGGACAGACACAGACTTCAGAGGATAATTAGGACTGCAGAAAAAACAATTACTACCACCCTGCCTTCCATCGAGGACCTGTATACTGCACGAGTAAAAAAGAGGGCTGTGAAAATATTTACAGACCCCTCACATCCCGAACATAAACTGTTTCAACTCCTTCCCTCAAAACGACGCTATAGTGTACTGCACACCAGAACAACTAGACACAAGAACAGTTTTTTCCCAAACGCCATCACTCTGCTAAACAAATAATTCCCCCAACACTGTCCAACTATGTACAAAGTCTGCACTACTATTACTATTAATCTTCTCATCACTCCTTATCACCCATCCCCTTTATTATGTAATTATGAGAATTACATAAGCTTCTAGCACCAGTTTTGATACAAGTCATCTTCAACATTCAATTGAGCCCCAAATTTTCATTGCTAAGCAAGGTAGTTGTTAAGTGAGCCACACCCCATTTTTACCATGGTTGTTAAGCGAATCACTGCCATTAAATGAACCATTTGGATGTTAAGTGAATCAGGTTTCTCCCATTGACTTTTGCCTGTCAGAAGCTCTCTAGGAATATTGCATAAAACAAGCCCAGAACCTTGGAGCATTGCAACTATTTTAACTACGTGCAATTTGCTAAGCACATGAATTTTGATCACATGGCTGTAGGGTTGCCCCAGTGGTTTCACAGTGGTTTAAGAACTGGTGATAAGTCACTTTTTTCAGTGCTGTTAACGTTGAATGGTCACTAAATGAATGGTTGTGAGTCGAGGACTAACTGTATATAACCCAAGACCTTCTCATCTTGCCATAGAACACCAATCTAATCAAATTCAACTGTCATGGTCAAAGGGCTTTTTTCTGGATGATAAACAGCTGCTTAATATTCCTTTCTTGTTCTCTTTTTATTATTTTGGATAACTGTATAAATTTGGCTTGTCTTACCCACACATCAATAATTATAACATAATTATTGCCACATGTCAATAATTTTGTTTGTTTTGCTATCAAAGTTGTTATAGACTATTTTGAATATTAGAACTATTTTGGAAAAGAAGCATATAAATATTTTAAATAAATAAGTGGTTTTATACTTTTTTCCTTTCAAGGAATTGTTCAAGACATTTCAAAGTCCATGAAATTAAAAAAATTATCTGCTTTCTGCCTAGAGTAGGAAGATTTTTTTTCAACTTCTAATACTATAATAATTTATATACAGGTGAAACTCAAAAAATTAGAATATCGTGCAAAAGTTCATTTATTTCCATAATGCAACTTAAAAGGTGAAACTAATATATGAGATGGACTCATTACATGCAAAACAAGATAGGTCAAGCCATGATTTGTCATAATTGTGATGATTATGGCTTACAGCTCATGAAAACCCCAAATCCACAATCTCAGAAAATTAGAATATTGTGAAAAGGTGCAATATTCTAGACTCAAAATGTCCCACTCTAATCAGCTAATTAAGCCATAACAACTGCAAAGGGTTCCTGAGCCTTTAAATGGTCTCTCAGTCTGGTTCAGTAGGAATCACAATCATGGGAAAGACTGCTGACCTGACAGTTGTGCAGAAAACCATCATTGACACCCTCCATAAGGAGGGAAAGCCTCAAAAGGTAATTGCAAAAGAAGTTGGATGTTCCCAAAGTGCTGTATCAAAGCACATTAATAGAAAGTTATGTGGAAGGGAAAATGTGGAAGAAAAAGGTGCACGAGCAGCAGGGATGACCGCAGCCTGGAGAGGATTGTCAGGAAAAGGCCATTCAAAAGTGTTGGGGACTTTCACAAGGAGTGGACTGAGGTTGGAGTCAGTGCATCAAGAGCCACCACACACAGACGGATCCTGGACATGGGCTTCAAATGTCGTCAGAAGCATCTTACCTGGGCTAAAGAAAAACAGACCTGGTCTGTTGCTCAGTGGTCCAAAGTCCTCTTTTCTGATGAGAGCAACTTTTGCATCTCATTTGGAAACCAAGGACCCAGAGTCTGGAGGAAGAATGGAGAGGCACAGACTGCAAGATGCTGGAAGTCCAGTGTGAAGTTTCCACAGTCTGTGTTGATTTAGGGAGCCATGTCATCTGCTGGTGTTGGTCCACTGTGCTTCATTAAGGCCAGGGTCAACACAGCCGTCTACCAGGAGATTTTGGAGCACTTCATGCTTCCTTCCACAGACAAGCTTTATGGGGATGCTGACTTCATTTTCCAGCAGGACTTGGTACCTGCCCACACTGCCAAAAGCACCAAAACCTGGTTCAATGACCGTGGGATTACTGTGCTTGATTGGCCAGCAAACTCATCTGACCTGAACCCCATAGAGAATCTATGGGGCATTGCCAAGAGAAAGATGAGAGACATGAGACCGAACAATGCAGAAGAGCTGAAGGCCGCTATTGAAGCATCCTGGTCTTCCATAATACCTCAGCAGTGCCACAGACTGATAGCTTCCATGCCACAATGCATTGAGGCAGTAATTGCTGCAAAAGGGGCCCAAACCAAGTACTGAGTACATATGCATGCTTATACTTTTCAGAGGTCCGATATTGTTCTATGTACAATCCTTGTTTTATTGATTGCATATAATATTCTAATTTTCTGAGATTGTGGATTTGGGGTTTTCATGAGCTGTAAGCCATAATCATCACAATTATGACAAATCACTGCTTGAACTATCTTGTTTTGCATGTAATGAGTCTATCTCATATATTAATTTCACCTTTTAAGTTGCATTATGGAAATAAATGAACTTTTGCATGATATTCTAATTTTTTTGAGTTTCACCTGTATATATATATACAAAAGAGCAAAAATCTTTGAGGATAGTAATTAGTTTTGCAAATACCCTTTTAAATTAAGTCAGGGAACTGTTAAATAAGTCACGGAGTGGAACACAATCAAGTTGAATCGGAATTCAACTAGCCAGATAAATATTTAAGCTGTCTAGAAGATGTGCTTATAAGTGGCAGAAAAATACTATGCTATTTTTTTTGTTGATAACTCTAAAATAGAAAAGAAAGGCACTTTAGCACTGATTGGATAACACTTCCATTGTACTTCAATCTGTGCTCTTGGAAAACTAGTTTTATTTAATAGCATGAACACTCACTTCATATGCTGTTTACAATTCCATTAATAACAAGACATGAACGTCCCTCTTGTTTAATAGTTCATGTGAAAATGATTGATCCTTGATCTGTTCTCAATGAGACACAGTGATCACAATCATGTTTCCGCTACACCTAAATATTCTGAATGCAGAAGTAAAAGGAGAAAAAAGGTATTTAGTTATAAGGGACACTGGCAGTTTTGCCCAAATCACAACCTCTTAAGCCCTTTACCCACTAACAGTTTATATCATTTTATTTACTGGACCTTCATTTGGGCTCTGCCCATGATTTAAGTTGCTTTCCATTGTCGTTCTGAGTATTGGAATAAGACCAATTTCCCAGTGACAGTAATCTGACCCTGTCCTACCACAGTTTTAAGGTGTGTAACATTACCATGGAGAAGAGGTTAAGTGTATTAGACATATGTTGGGCAATTCAGACATCCTTTCCCTCTGTTCATGGGCCAGCCTCACTTGCAACCATTTATTTTCCAAATTTGCCTTCTCACTTACTCCTGATCTCTGATTTCCCTTTATACTGGCATCTCCCCACTTCCTATTTTTGAATTAGGTTCTTCTCCAAGCTTCCAGCAATGAGCAGGGAAGAGAACAGCTCTACTAATTTTGTTTGGGAAACAAGAGAAGTCATGGTTGTGCACACATCATAACACAACATAACACTATAACACAACACGGTGGATACAGTTGCCCGAGTGATCATCAGTGCAGCACTCTAAGACTTATGAAGGATGTGGGACTGAGTGGTCATGGAAAAATCACTTGCTAGAGCAGAGATGTTAAACAGCACAGTTGTATTTTGGCCCCTCAGCCATCAGCACAGCATCTAGCATTGCCAAAGCCAGAATGGGCTAGGCAAAATGGGGCTTTCATCATCCCCAGGTAGTTGTAAATGGCTGCTGGGACTTCAGCTGTATAATATGGATCCTGTGAGTATTGGCAGTTGTAGTGCTCATGCATAATCCTCAAAAATTATACAAGTGACATAATCCATTTTATTTTTTAAAAAAGCTACCTCACAGTTGCAGAAGCAACAGAGGAAAAAATTAATACTTCCAAGGTTGACAGAGCAAGCAACACACACAGCTGGCAAAACCCGGATGTCTTTTGTGATTTAAATTGACTTTTAGAGCAGAACAGGATTAGCACGCTTGAGAGAGTGCTACTCCTATTTTTTAAACATGGGTCTAGCACTTTTCCAAAAAAGTGTTGGATCCATGTTTGAAAGATAGAAATAGCACTCTAGGCACTAGGTACCAAAGTCTCCACAAAAGTCTGATGCGTAATCTCTCTTTCCAAATGGCCATTCTGGGCAGTGTTTCCTCTCTGTTCTGAAAATAGCTTTTGGCTTTGGAGGAAAGCATTCTTAAATCTTTTTTTAAGCTCAGATCCAGAACTGAAGCAAACGGGCCTCATCAGTCCATCAAACTACAAAAATGGACTGCTGCATTTTTAGCAAAATTCCATTTACATCCTTCACCTATCATATATATATAGGCCACCATGCCACAAATTTATCTACCATATGCCTCCCAAAATCCACTCTAGAGAATTTTCATGTCTTCAAAATGTATCTAGTGGCTAGATAGATAGGAAGAATTGTGAATATTTCTAGCTGTAGTTTTAATTCCACTACAGTATATAAGATTGGGCAGAACTCCATTTATAGGGTACCTGAGCCCTTTAGTGAGGTCTACATTAGCAAATGGTAAATGATATTGGGAAAAGAATGAATAACCTCTCCCATTTTACCTTGTAGATTTAACTGATTGTGCCTTTAAGCCAGAGAAGTAATAAAGGTGAGCGTGTAAGCCAGATATGTTCTTTCAACCACTGAGTAGCAATCATACTTTCAATTTATCTGGGATTCATGAGTAAAGATTTCCATTGCATCAGCAAGCTTAGCAGTCCCCATTTTAGAAATTAAGTCTTGAAGAAGTGAGAAATTGATTTTGAAAGTCCCAACTGGAGTTAAAATTGGCATTCATCTTGTTCTTCAGAAAGGCAATTTCATAATAATTTTATAAATTAACAGTGACTGTGCAGCTGTCCTTGAAAAATGGTCAATTCAGCTAGGGCAGAACATACCATAACTTCAAGGACTTCTCTTTTCCTATGTGCCTGTTTCGTGTGTGTGTGTGTGTGTGTGTGTGTGTGTGTAAAGCATTGCATTTATGGAAATAAGATTTGCTATAAATAGTATAGAACCAAATCATTTAGATTATACAGGCAAGCAGAATGAAGTAACCTCTAGTTATAATTTTCTGTCCTTTATATGCAAACCAATAATTTCCCTCTGCCACATTTATAATCAAGAAAGGGAGATTGGAGAATGTGGCATACACTGCCACAGGTATATTGAAGGCTAAGACCCCTCTTGAAGTTTGCATTCACCTCCAATTATCTTACTATGATATTATTCTTGGACAAGATATAAAAATAGAGCAATGTAGGAGAAAGTCGCTGAAAGTCATATATATATTGTTCAAAAAGCCAATGCTATAAAGCATTAAAGAACAATAAACATCTGCACAGTTAACCCTGATCCCTAGATGCAAGCTAAGGATGTATAAAATTGCTGCCTTTACACAATTCTTCTTGATTCTCTGACCAGTAAGAACATTAAACATACAGCCCTGTTGCACAGTGATTAGAATGCAGTGTTGCAGGCTAACTCTTCCCACAGCTAGGAGTTCGATTCTGACCAGCACAACATTGACTCAGCCTTCCATCCTTCCGAGGTTGGTAAAATGAGGACCCAGATTATTGGGGGAAATATGCTGACATTGTAAACCGCTCAGAGTGCAGTAAAGCACTATGAGCAGTATATATGTCTTAAATGCTATTGCTAGTAGTTCCTTAATTTGGTTAACCTGAACTCTCATATTATAGGAATCCATTTATCAGATTTCCTTGATATAAAATGGAATACCAATATCCTACATTCTTAAATATGAAGGGTATCTACATAATATTCCAACTCTTTTGAGATATAAATTAAGTTGGGGAACTCCACAGCCCATAAATGTCCACTATTTGTTTTTACCTATATACACGTATATATTTGTACAATATTGCTTAAGTCATTCAGAAACAAAAATAACCATACTAATCCATAAGGCAAAATATTCAAAATCCAGTTGGGCCTTTTTAGAGCTGTGTTTAGATGCGGATATGAAGAAATGTTTAATTCCATTTGAATATTTCTTTGGAGAAAAAAAACCACGGAGAATAAAGGGACATCAATCTAAATAAGAGTTTACAGTAAACAGATGGTTTACAGTCAGGTGCAAGGTTATATTCACTTGGCCAGACTAAACCCACTTCCAGGCATCCTATTTAGAGTATTTATATTAACCACAGCTGACACACAGTTGAACATAGCTGATTCATGGCATTTGGGCGTAGTCACTCATATTGAAATAGTTGGTGGTAGGCAAAATAATTCAACCTTTGCTACGCTAAATGGAAGTTAGTCTGATGAAATGAGAATCTGGCCAATTTTTCATTTTGTAATGGAAAGTTGGTTTCCATATTCATTTTTAAAAGATTAAATATATCGAGCCATAAAGGGACCGCAAATGGTTATAAAATATCATACAGTACTAAAATATTTTTATGGATCAATTTTGTTTCTCCTAAAAGTCTATGGAGATTCTCAGTCATCCGGGTCATGGTTGTCCCAAAGGTGCTTTTTCAAAAGGCAACTGGACTTCATTTCTCTTTGAAGACGTTTTGCTTCTCAACCAAGAAGCTTCTTCAGTGCTGAGCTTCTCAGAGCTCTTGGATGAGAAGCAAAACATCTTTAAAAAATGGATGAGAAGCAAAACATCTTTAAAAAAACCAAGCAAGCTTATTTCTCACACACTTATTGTAGACATTTGAAAGAACACACACACTGTGTGTTAAGAGATAATATACTCTGTTTGGATTTGAATTGTTTGAATTGAGATTTGTAACCCAAAATCTTTGATCCAGCATATTATAAAAGCTCAGCCAACTG
This sequence comes from Naja naja, assembly GCA_009733165.1. Lineage (NCBI taxonomy): Eukaryota > Metazoa > Chordata > Lepidosauria > Squamata > Elapidae > Naja > Naja naja. Next base: position 203,809,271 of record CM019148.1, on the reverse strand, counting down.
TAGTTTTTTAAACAAACTATGCTTAGTAGGATGCATGTCCTGTTGAGAGTTTTCTCAATTTGTGGCAGGCCTAAATCCATTCAATCAAGTATATGAAGATGGTAGCCACTTTATATGTTCTGGCAACAAAGCTGTGATTGGGTTCTTGTCTGACAATAGACAAGAAATGCTTTAATCTGTCATGATTAAAGACAACTGCTATAGGAGTGGAGCAGAACAAGCTGAAATGTTCAGACTTGCAGATGTAAAAAAGAAAATGCAGTGACAAATCACTGCATTAACCAACAAAAGCTTATCTAAGGTAAAAATCCTACCATCCTTTTAATTAAATGAATATAATTAGATTCAGAAAAGAAGTAAACTAATATACTCAGGGTTAATGTACTGAGAAAACTTCTATTTAAAAAAAACATTTAAAATACGGCTTTGCAAAATGTGTTAAATATGATGGAGACCAAATATTGGAAGTCCTCAAGCAAAAACCAGCAGTTGTTTAAGCACTTCTTTAGTCTGAAAAGTTCCTGGAAATATTTTGCTTTGGAGGTCTTTAGGGGCAAGAAAGTTCTGCATTTCAAATGTAAAGTTAGTACTTCCAGAAGAATAGTCTTTTCCTTCATGTGGATTGCCAGAGTTCCTGAGCAAAGTTAAGATGCTCAAGTTGCAAACCAGGAAAAAAATGTATTCCACTGAGTTGCAGCTCCATTAGCTCATGGACAGCAGGGATTAAAATCTCTCATTAGTCATTTATAAAGTACAGATATTTTAAAATTGTCTCTTAATTTTAATAAATATTAAAGGAATAATAATAAGCCTAATCATTTCCAATTAAAAAATATTAGAGAGAAATCCAATTTTTAAAAAATTGAAAATAAATAAGGGGCAGAGGAAATATTTTTAATGCTGTGACAAATACACTATGTTTGGACTGATTCTTCAAGAGACTCCTGCAAAATATTGAAAAAACAAGATTCCAAAAGAGATGTGATATGTATGTGAATTTAAAACAAAAACCTGGGTGGGTTGAATAGCATAGAGTGCTAAAGTCATCAAATCATAAGTCTTTGTATCTTGAATTGATTTGTGTGACATTTTCCAGTTTCACAAAGACAGCTGAGTCAGTTTGTGGCAACAAAAACAAGCTCTGAAATAGCATGAAGACCAATGGCTGGAACCCAAATGTGTTTATTTGTTGTGATTCTTTGTGACATACAAAATGTGTTTTGATTTGAGCCTATTCAAAAATGTTATTTCTGCCAAATTCGAAAGTCGGCTTGTGCTTTGATGTGACAAGAGTAAAATATTAATATTTATGTTCTGAACTTTTGCACAACCAATTTGATAAATATATAAAATAAATAAAACAGACTTCCAGAGTGAGATATAGGAGAAATTCCCATTGTGAAAGGGTAGACAGAAGAAACCATGTTTACCCATTTCCCCAATTATCTTTCATATTGGTTTCAGAGCTTTTTCCAGCTCTGTACTTGTTTTCAATAAATGACGGGGGCCTGGTCTTGGGGGGGGATTCCACATCTGGAAAGTGAATCTGCAAGTGTCATACTTGGGAATAGAGGAAAGGAGGGAGGGGCAAAATTCCCAAATCTTTTTCCATACAGACCTTTGTTCGTGACCCAATTCAGTGGCTTTAAAAGTATGAAAACAATTCAAAAGCTAAGAAAGAAAAGGGAACAAAAATTTGAGGAGTGCAAATTTGTATTTACAGTTGATATATTTTTATAGTCATCTATTTCAAATGTAGCTTTTTGTTGTGTTATCCTCAATATATCTTCTATATATTTAAAATATATAGAAAGAAATTGGCAGTACCTTTTCCAATTAACAAGCTGTTTTAAAAGGCAAGTTTTTGTGAGCTGCAGCTCACCTCATTGGATGCATAGATGGCATTCTATGAGTCTAATAAAGTGATCTGCAATTCAAAAGCATTTCTCTTGTAATAAAAAAAATTAAGAAATGGAAGAGACGCTACCAAATTCCTGTAGATTAATCAGGCTCTAGTCCTAGTGCCCTAAATTATATAGTTCACCCATATGTTCCTTTACTAATAAGTATTCATGGAAATTATTAAAGAGTAGTGTTATTTACATGGCTAATTGAAAGCAGGCTTTGCATTGCTTTTGTATATTTTGATTTTAACAGGTAACTTTCATAAGCATTTTAAAATGATTTGTGATACAGAGATTTGATGACAGTACTGCTCACATCAGACCCTGAATGGCAATAATTTAAAAATACCAACTACAGTTCTTACCAGAATTATATATTTTTCAGCAGAGGTGAAAAAATACACATGCTCTGACTAGATTTTTAAAGAAATAATTTTTTATGATTAAATCCTCAAAGCAACATCCAGCAATCATGCTACGTTCAACTTCAGCTTTTACAATGACTTTTTTCTGCGACGGCCTCCTGAAACCCTCTGCCAGCAAAAATGGAGCTTGAGGGGGCCTCGTGCAGCCCTCATGAGCTCTGTTTTTGCTGGCAGAGGCCCACAGGCCAGTCCGCTGTTTCCAGGTCAGCCCTGCGGGCCAGATCTAAGCACCCAGCAGGCTGGATTCGGCCCCCCGGGTCTTGAGTTTGACACCCCTGATCTAGAGTACATGATTAATCAGTCTTGTCCACATATGGCATGTTATCATGTCATTTGGGTCAAAAAAGTCAAGGATCATGCTTATTCAGGGATGGGCTTATCTCAAGTATATATGACACTGAATGTGACCAATATACCATGATAGATATTGGTAAATATTTCATTTCAAAAAACTGATCCATTTTTCATTGTCAGATTTAAAAGACTGCCCTTTTAGTCTGCCCTTCACACCAAAAAAAACCCCAATAACCCACAAATGTTATTTCCGAAATGAAACTTTAATATATGCTGAAATCTAAAATTCAAAAAATGAAAAGGAAGGAATGTTTAGCATTTCCAGATAACAGAAATAAAATTTAAAGAATAAATATTTACAGCACACTAATATGCCAATGAAAGCAATATTTAACTGTTTTACTGGACTTTGATTCCTCTTGGATTCAAAGTCTTTTAAGCAGCAGCTTAGCAAAAAGCTCCAACAATTAACAGTGATTCGAAGAGTCATTGATGTTTGGAAATATTTTGTACAAAGGGTTTCTCTTTAAAAAATGTGTAGCAAGTTGTAAAAAGACAGTTCAAATGGCAAGGCGGTATTGAAAACTCTTCTTAATTTATTTGTGCCTGGATGGGGAAGCATTTCTATGCCTTCTCCTGCTTTCGTCTTTCCTTATCTCTTTAAACTGGTTTGAATATTGGCTGTTTTCCTCAAACTCTCTGGGGCTGGGATAATGGTGAGGCCTCTCTCTGGACTTAGATCTGTCCTTCTCTCTGTGGAACTTGCTGTCCCTTTTATGGTGTCTGTCCCTCTCTTCATCGTCAGAAAAATAAGGTCTTCCTTCTTTTCTCTTTTTAGAATGGCCGGTTTTGCTGTCTAAAAGTACATTTTTTTCTTGGTTCCTCTCCTTTCCACTCCGGGAATTATTTCTATCACTGGAATAATCTCTATCATAAGATGCTTCATCTTTTCTACTGGAACTTTTGTCAGCATTCCTCTCTGAGTTTCTTGCAGCACCATTTTCCCTCTCCGGCCACCTCCGTTCTTTTTCCTTTTCAAGTTTCTTCTTCTTATTCCCTTGTTTTCTCTGGGTACCTTTATCTGAATTTTTCTTCTTTTGAGACTTTTTCTTATCTGAAAGAAAAAAAAAAACCAAGACTTTCACTCTAAGATTAAAATTTTAATTTGTCAAACCATGTTGCTTGTATTCAAAACTCCCAATATGGGATAGGTAAGAAAAGTCTGATTAATTACTCTAAAGAAATGGAGAATAATACCGGAGAGAAAGAGATGTGATATCTCACTGACATAATCTGAAATGTTTCTGCTCACCCTGGGAGGCCATATGAGCCATTTCATGGCATGAATTATTATCAGAAGCTTTTCTGTTTACTTCCCAGGAAATGCACACCATCTGCATTTCTCTCAGAAATGCCAACTTTCATTTCATTATTATTGATTTTGAAATTTGACATTTGTGTGTGTAAAATTCAGAAATTACAAAATATGACCAGTGGACCCTAACATCTATAACATCATTCAATTCAATTAAAACCTTGCCATTTTAGTACCATCTGTGCTTTGATTTTCTTCTAAGATGCAGGTATGCAAAACAATCTATTTAACATGAACAACAAATAATCCTGTCATACCTTAAAATTTTTGTTTTGTTTCCAGTCTCCGGCCCAACTACATGGCTCCACATCCATAGCTTAAGACAACTGTTTAATGCAAGTGGCCTTTTACCCAGGAAAATTTACATATAAAACATTTCTATGCTATAGGGTGCTGTAAATTTATTGGGTTTTTTTTTCTGAAAAAGATTAACACCTTACACTATAAACAATGTTTTATATGAAAGCTAGGAAGCCTACCAGGCAATTCCTCATTAACGGAATAGTGAATGCATGGAGCTCTTTTTTAATACTAATACTAATTTTAATACTAATATAGACATGCAAATTCTAAACTGAGTTTAAAAATGAGCTATATAAGTATTTGGTTCACAATGGCAATTGGGACCAGGACTGCCATTGCTAAGTGAGGGGTGCAACTTCATGTAACCATATCACTTAGCACCAATGATCCCAGCAGTCCCTTTGGCCATCGTAGTCCCAAGATGCACGACTTGTTAACTAGGAACAGCAGGAGTCCCAGGTAAGGAGGGCAGAGTGCCATAGGGAGGAGGTGGAGGGGGCTGGGAGAGGTCTTAGGAGGCCTGGTGCAAGTCATGCTAGAATGGAGGCTGGGGGAAAGAGGGTGCCATGCTGGGCAACTGAAGGGAGACTAGAGAAGCATGGGACAGCACAAGTAGAGGACAGGCAGAGGAAGCAAGGGAGCCAAGGAAGGTTGAGGGAAGCAGGCATTGGTGCTGCCAGAGCGTAGAGAGGCTGGGGGAAGCAGGAAATGGCTTGGACAAGCAAAGGAGGTCAGGTGAATTAAAATATAGGTCATCCTTGACTTACAACCATTCGTTCAGTGACTGTTCAAAGTTAAAGCAGCACTGATGAACGAATGGTGGTTATGACCAATCCTTGGAGGTTCAGACATCCCAGAATCTCCTTGGCTATGTGATCAACCTTCACTTGGCAGGGAAGGCTAAAAGATGCTGGGCTAAGTCTCCCACCCCTGTACACCTTCCTCAAGCAGTCACTCTGTGCCAGCCACTTACTCTCCCTCATGCACCCTCCCTGAACCCTTGCCACAACTCCCTTGTGCACTCCCTTGTAACCCTTCCAGACCTGCACCCTTGTGCACCTGCTTATGCAATCCTCCCTGAAGTGTGCCACTTACAACCCCACTCACACACCCTCTCCAATCTGTACTGTGCCCTCCCTTACATCCACGCACATTCTCTCTGACCTGGGCTGCTTGTGCAACCCCTCATATCCTCATGTACACTCCCTGACTCAGGCAACGTCTCCTGCACCCTTTCCATGACCTGTGCCATCCCTCACATACATATTCACTGTCCCTGACCCACATCATGCCTCTTGCATACTTCATAACCCATACCCTTTTGCATACTCCCTTATATCCTCCCTGACCTGCACTGCACTTCTTGTGAATCCCCTATACCTTCCCTTCCTCTCCCCATACAGTTTGGTCATGGGAAATTAGCAGGAAGTTATCTAGTTTTAACAACTAGGGATTTTAACAACAACGGGAACAGGGATTGCCATTGTAAATTGAGGACTATCTGTAATTTTTGCCCTTAACCTCAACCATATAGCTAATTCACTTGAAAGGCTTTTTCAGTGTAGAAATTCATCCTGTGCTATCAGCTGCTCCCACAATTAACTGCAGATATGCTTCATGTAATCGAATGTGCTAAAGATCTTGGGAGAAGCAAAGAAATGCTGCCTAGGGAATGATCAGATAAAGAGACAGCATAGCCTGCAGTTGCATAGTGGGCAAAACAAGAGGCTCAGAAGGGACCCTCCCTAGTTTCTCAGGCAATAAAGGAGATTTGAGGGGGGCGGAGAATAGTCTTTTCAAACTTGCAAGAATCTATCAGTATAGCTTTACAATAAAATAAAACTAGCTCATCTACTCGTGATTCTATCTGGTTTACTAGGCAAGGTCGACCCCCTGAAATGGTCTACCAGTAAAGTAAAATTTCATGTATGTATGTATGTATGTATGTATGTATGTATGTATATATATATATATATATAAAACATAAAATGGAAAGCTGTCAGGTAACAAATCTTTGCAAAGCAGGATAATATGTAATAAAATGTAAAATAGGCTGCATTGCACTGGGCTTCATTACATTAATCTAAGAATAACTATTAATATTTTTTACAGAGCCACATATATATGCCAAGAAGAACTGCATATCCTATCTTTAATTAACAAGAGAGGCAAATAAAATAAAGCTTTTCTATTTTAGCAATGCCTGAGGGCTTCACCATGGTGTGTTCATTGTGCATACTTTAGCAGATTCATATCTCAACACAAAACAGCTTAAAATGTTGAATATATTTCTTTTGCATAATCCCCAAGTATGTTATTACTTTTGTATGTGTGAGAGTGTTTTTAAAGAAGATGAAAAAGAAGTGAATTTCAGACTGCAGTAAAACTGTAATTGTGGGAACAAAATCAAGAGAATGGATCCTATCAGAATTCTCTCCAGCTAACTATTTTTTAAAAAAGTATAGTAAGGTTGTAATTACAACAAACACTTACAGATAGTCCTCAGGTTACAATGGGAATTGGGATCAGAATTGCCTCACTAAGCAATGCGGTCATAAAGCACAATTTCACATGATCGCATTACTTAGTGATGGCAGTCCCAGTTGCTGTCACTAACAGTTGACTTCACAGGTTCTAGACAAGGATCTTATGTGACTGCAACTTCCAACTGGCTTCCCCATTGATTCTACTTATGGGGAGCCAATAGGAATATTGGAAAACATGATCATTGGGGAGACATTAAAATGGCTAGAACTCAAGAGAACCCGTCGTAAGTACCACAACTGCTGAAAAAATGGTTGTAACTTGAAGACCACTTATATTTTTGGTTGGTGATAAATCCAAATTGATTGACTCAATGACTTACTGTAAATATGTGTAGATTCTATTACATGGGCAAATTAGCTACTTCATGTTGTCATTGTGATATCAATCTTCACTTTCCCATCCCCGCCTTTGTGGGTGTTTTTTTTTTAAAGAAAGGGAATGTTTTTTCAAGACATTTTGCTTCCATATGCATTTCATACTTTAAAATTAAAAACCTGACATGTGAAAACTCATAATCCTTTAACCAAGGTGAGGGTGATAGAACAGGCTTTAAAGAGGCAGTCTGGCTAATCTCATTCCATAGTTCCAGAATATTAAACCATTTCATGGCATAACATTTCTACCTAAACCCATCTTGATGTTTCTTAAAAGATTTATATGTACCATCTATTACATTTTTAGTCAGGCAATTTATTACTCTGCAATGTTTGCAGATTTTAGACATCTAAAATTACCTCCAAGCAAAAAAAAGCCAGTCTGCAAGAACAAATGGCCCATTGCTAAAATAAACTGATGGATTGAAGACAGAACTTTACCTGAGTCACTGCTGTCCGTACTGTCGGAAGTGGATTCACTCCCACTAGAGGATCCTGAGGTCTCACTGCTGCTGGAATCTTCATCAGAATCAGATGTACCTGATTCTGAAGATGAATCAGATGACTCCACATCTTGCTTCTGCGTCATTATTATTTTGGGTGCATTTTTCAGATGCTCCCGTAGTTCATCACTATTTAAACAAATTTAACAAAATAGAAAATATATAATAACAGCTTAGTGTTTGTTGTGTTGTACCCTGTCTGGTATTTCTAAATTTAGCCTTTAAAAAAAATCTCACTGAATTGATAAGTAATTACTTTACTAATCACTGTCAATCCAACTCCATACAGCATTAAATTTCTTGTTGAGATTGTGGAGTCAATGCCAACATGTAAATTGGCTTGGGTGATACTTTCTCCTCAGGCTCATGTCTGCTGAGAACGCATCTCTACCTAATACTGATAACACAACTCACGATCAGCATTGTGGGTTTTTTCCTGTATTTTAGTCTTTGAGGACTTTAACACTTCAGTATTTTTGCCATTAAATTTTAGAGTAACATTAGTACTGGCTCAGGAATAAGACCTGCAGAAAATTGCAATTCCTCCATGCTTCTAGTATGATATTGAGCACTGAAAAAAACACAAGATAAACATTCAATGATAAAAGGTTGCCCACATTAATAAGAGTGTTTAAGCAGAACCAACACATGAAGACCAACATAAAATGTTGAATTGTCAGATTTGTCACAATATTGATCTCACAGAGCTATGCACAGATGGGTTCCAAATTATAGGCCTTGCTTGTGCATTTGTCTCCCGTGGATAGCCTGGGGACATCAGAAGCAAAGTTTGAATATATTTTCACTCCCTAGCATGCAGTACATATGGTCAGATCCAAAATCTCTCTCTATATATCATCTGCTCCTATTATGTGACAGATTCACAGGAACTACTTAAATATGCATTGTACATATATAAATTAAAATGTTTTTTCCTTACGTCAGTCCTCCAAGGCCAATTGAAGTGAAGAAATTGATTGCAAATCTAGTATTTCTTGGATTATCTCGTGGTAATAATCCTTCAAAGAATGGTTGTAGGGTTCTGTTAAAAATCAAACATAGCAATCATTCCTAAGATGGAGAATTTCAAATGCTGCACACAAACATATTTTGATCCCAGTTTAGAAATATCTAAAACAATCAGCTTACCGTATTTTTTGGAGTGTAAGGCACACTTTTTCCACCCCCAAAAGTGAGTGGAAATGTCTGTGTATCTTATATACCAAATGTTCCCGAAACCCTGCCCATCCACTGCCCCACCCCACCCTTTGGCTTCTGCCTCCCAGCAATTTGCCTCCTTGCAGCAAACAGCCTGTTTCAGCTTCAGCACAAGTAGCTGATCGTCGGTTGGATTGGCCTCCCGACAATCAGCTGTTTCAGGCTGCAATTGCCATTGCCTATTGCCGCCTCCATGCACCCCATTTCTGGCCTCCACATCCCATTTTTGGTCTCTGTGCACCATTTTCAGCCTCAGTGCGCCCCATTTTCTGCCCATTCTGATCTCCACCACCCAGAACAGGCTGAAAATGGGGCACACGGAGGCCGAAAACAGGGTGTGTGGAGGCTGAAAACAGATGCGGATGCCAAAAATGGAAGCTCGCGGAGGCAGCAATAGGCTATGGAAGCCTAAAACAGCTGATTGTCAGAAGGCCAATTCAACCGACAATCAGCTGCTTGTGCTAATCAGGCTATGCTGAAACTAAAACTGGCTGCTTGCTGTTTGCTGCAAGGAGTCAAAGGCAGATTTTTTTCCCCTTGTTTTCCTCCCCAAAAGCTAGGTGCGTCTTATACTTTGGAGCGTCTTATACTCTGAAAAATACACACAAGATTTGCAACTATAGAAATCTGTACAGTACTAAATTAAAAATTCCTCACTGGGCAGACTTTTTTCAATAAATATACAGTCTACTGGGAACATACATTTTGAAGGAATACGAAGAATTTTTTAAAATTCAGTACATAAAGATGTAAAACAACTAGTGAGAAAAAGTATGGCCCTAAGAAGGAGAGGTGTTGCGACACAAGAATTGCAACTGTCATTCAATAAGGAAACAAAAGGATTAATGGTAATGAATAGAGATGGCAGATGGTGCTTGAAACAGTATGAGACATGAGGGGAAAAGTGGGAACAACCCTTTCCCCTTTAATATATCAAAGGGGGAAGTCAGGAGAGAAGCAAAAGTCACTTTTTTTTTTACTGGAATCTATATTACACAAGTTGAGTTACTCTTACTACCACAGTATTACATTACAGCAGGTGACATTTACTTTTATGTAGTTCAATGTTTCTCAACTTCAGAAACATTAAGATGTGTGGACTTACAACTCCTAAAAATTCCCCCAGCTAGCATGCTGGCTGGGGGAATCCTGAGGATCGAAGTCCATGTATCTTAAAGCTGATAAAGTGGGAAACATTGCCTTTGTCGGTTTCAATAAAGATAAGCAGGTTTAATACTTGGATAGGAGAACATGAGAAATTTCAAAAGGTGTTATACACAAACTGAAAGTTGAAAACAAATCCCACAAGAAGGCAATGTCAAACTCTTTTCACTTTGTAATCAAAGAAAACAACACGGATATATCCATGTAAATTATTATGGCTTTAAGGGAGATTTCGCCCTTATTTGGACCGAGATGCCCTTCGAACGGTTACTCAGGCGCTTGTCACCTCTAGGATTGACTACTGCAATGCTCTCTACATGGGGCTTCCCTTGCGGACGGTCCAGAGGCTTCAGCTGGTGCAGAATGCAGCCGCTGGTTGTGATGGGGTATCCCGATACTCCCATGTTACACCCCTCCTGCGCGGCTTGCATTGGTTGCCGGTTGCCTCCCGGGTCGCCTTCAAGGTATTAGTTACAACTTATAAAGCCCTTAATGGCTTGGGTCCAGGGTACTTGCGGGAACGCCTCCTGCCAGCATCACTCTCCGATCGCCCTGTTCGCTCTCATAGGAGGGGCCTCCTGGGGTGCCGTCAGTCAGATATTGTAGGCTGGCGGTCCCCAGGGCTAGGGCCTTCTCTGTGGGAGCACCTGCCCTTTGGAATCAGCTCCCGTCGATCTCCGTTTGGCCCCTGACCTCCGCTCCTTCCGCCGGGACCTGAAGACTTGGTTGTTCCAACGGGCCGGCCTTGAATGACCCGGGGGGGGGGGTTGGGTTTATTTTAATTTTATTTGGCTTGTTCATTGTTTAATTTTGTTTTATTGTAAATTTTCTCTGTTTTAATGTTCGCCGCCCTGAGTCCTTAGGGAATAGGGCGGCATACAAGTCGAATAAATAAATAAATAAATAAATAAATAAATAAATTTTACCTTTTATTAAAAAATATTAACTTCCTCTGAGAACTGTGTGTTACTTATTAACTTCAATGTTTACAAATCTGACAAAAATATAAACAGTCATAAACAAGGTATTAGAAAAAATAATTTATAATATGATTTGTTACTTACTCATCTTTCAACCTTGCATTAAGATTAGGAAGTCCCATATATTCACTAAGCTCTTGGAAGAATATTTTAACAAAAATCCTACTGGATGATGTTGTCGTTTCTTCACTTAGAGATATGCATTCAAGGACCTACAAATAGAAAGGATAACTCAATGCCAAATATTATTTTCCTCTTTAAAATAAACCAATTTTCCTTTGTTCCCTAATGCATTTTGATAGTCCTTGAATGGTAGCATATTCCTTGCAATAAATATTTACTAATGGAATGGTCATCTTACAAAAACACATTCATATTATCAGTTACGGCAAGCCTGGATTCTGAGCAAACAAACTATCTCAATTTTTCCTAAATTCAAGAAATCTTCTCTTTCAAAGCACTCGCGTCCCTTGCCAGACTGAAAGTCAATTTGATTCTTCACTCTCAACATGTGGTTGAACTAATTCAAACATGTAATTGAACTAATTCATCTGTAGGTTCAAAAAAAGAAAAAAGAAAAGCCATTATCAAAAACCCAGTGCATAGTGTAAGGCTACAAATGTTGGCTACATACACTCCATGGAAGCGAATCTGTGTATAAAAGATGAGCAAACATCTTGGCAACGTTCCTCAACTTGTTTGTTTCCAACCGATGAATGGTATCATACTGCTCTTTGAAAATTGCTTCAAATGACTCCATGTATTCTTTTTTCAACATACAGAAGCGCTAAGTATAAAATAAAAACACAGGAAAGAAAATCAAATGAGAAAAAAACCCCACTGATCTCAGCAAGGTGCTAGGAGTAAATAGACGAAGAAAATTAAAAAGGAAAACCACAGACGGTCCTCGACATGACCATAACGGAGCCTGCCCATAGCTGTCCTAAGTCATGACAGTTGTAAAGTGGATCATCCACAGGATCGACCTGATTTTATGACCTTTGTTTTGCTGCAGCCATTAAGCGAATCGCTGCAGTTAAGTAAGTCTGTGGTCTTAACCACAGTCGTTAAGCCAACTCATTGTTTGTTAGGGGCCCTTTTGCCCCAAACTGAAAGAAAATGCTGGTTTTCAGGGAAAATAGCAATAGCATTTAGACTTATATACCGACCCATGGTGCTTTACAGCTCCTCTCTGAGCGGTTTGCAGAGTCAGCATATTGCCCCCAGCAATCTGACTCCTCATTTTACCGACCTCAGAAGGACGGAAGGCTGAGTCAACCTTGAGCCGGTAGGATCGAACTTCTGGCAGTGGGCAGAGTTAACTTGCAATACTGCATTCTAACCACTGCGTCACCAGGACTAGGTTGAAAAACGCTGTCACATAACCATGGGACGATGCAAACAGTTGTGGACAGGATGCTGAGTGCCCCAAAAGCGGTCATATGACTGTGTGAAAGATGGGAGGGCTGGCCATCAGAACACTGGAACAGAATCGTAAGTACTTTTGGGGGTGGGTCCCTCGTAACTTTGAATAGTCATTAAGTGACCAGTCATTAAGTGAAGGATTACCATATTGGTTTCTTTTCCAATACTAAGTTTGGTTTTAAAGACAACTAAACATAAAAAGAAGACAATTTAACTAACAGCTGGTGAATTTTGGGAGCAATGAGGACATTCCAGTGATCTTCCAGCCATCATTTTCTTTGCCTTCCCTTTCTACTTCTTTCAACATTTCCAGGCAAAGGAACTTTCCTAGGCCATCATCCCTGCACATCCCCACATATCTGAGTTTCGGCTTGCTTACTATCACCCCAAGGAAACAATCAGTATTTGGTTTTGGACGGATCTTTTCCCCCACTCTCTTCAAATGGACAATTAGATGATGTCTATCTTCTTTCTCTCACTCTACTTCAGTGTTCAACTTTCACAGTTATACAGGTAGTCCTCAACTGACAATCAGAATTGAGCCCAAAATGTATGTTGTCAAGTGAATTTGTCCTATTTTACAACTTTTCTTGCCATATGTGTTAAGTGAATCACTGCAATTGTTAAATTAGTAACATGGTGGTTAAAGGAATCTGGGTTCTCCATTGACTTTGCTTATCAGAAGGTCCTGAACACTGCAACCGTCATAAATAAAAACCAGTTGTCAAGCATCTGAATGTAAATCACATGACCATGGGGATGCTGCAATGGTTGTAAGTATAAAAAATGGATATAAGTCACTATTTTCAGTGCCATTGGGCAGTTTGCGCAGTCACTAAGTGAACTGTTGTAAGTCGAGGACTACCTGTATATTACCACTGAAAAGACCATCATTGGAATTACTTATCTTAGGTAGGCTAGCTTCCCTTACATCAGCATAGACCCTCTTCGGGCTTACTTTTAGCTTTATTTCTCCCTTTTGACCTGACTGCCAAAGATAACCCTGCCACAAATACAGCATTGCTCTGATGGTTATTTAGCTACTAGGCCTACAATGTGGGAATCATATTGAAAAACAGGAACCCCCTTGGAGGTGATGTATGCACAAATCACATCCTCAAAGTTCCATATTACAAAAAAACACCACCTGGAAAGATGCTAGTTTTTCCGCAACATATTTGGTACTATTTCACAATGTTAATACACCATGCAATTCAAGATTCCACTATCTGCCTCGCCTTTCCAAATATAACAGCTAAGTCATAAATGAAAGGTTACCAATTGATATTGAAAAACAATGCCAATTGTTTTGTAAATTGTAAATGTAATTTTGTAAATGAGGCCTTTTTATGAGAGACTGAGAGACATGGTGAGGGGTATGGCATGGCAAGGGAGATAGATATGACAAGTAGCAACTCACCCCAGCTAATAAACCAAAGAATTTTTCATATGTTCTTTGCTGAGCACAACAATCAAGAATCATGTTGCATAGTTCTTTCTGTCACAAAAAAAGATAATGGTATATATGAAATAACATACTTTCAGTTAAAATTTACTACAGCAATATCATGGTAATAACGCAGGTTTTTTAAAAAATGTGTTACATTAAAAATATAAATAAATTTGACTTGTAAGTCCATGAAACCCTCTGAATGCACTTAACTTTTGGTGTGAAAAGTTACTGACAGAAAGATGAAACTAAAAGACGAATGACTTGTGAAAAATTTCTATCCAGCACAATGTGTGACTGATCGGCATTGTGATTAGTTAAAATACTCATCAATAAATATTCAAGGTTTTCTGTTTGTGTAATGATAAATGGTTGACTATCATAATCTTAAAAATTCCTTGTTGTATTTTACATGAATTCAATATATTAAAACATATATTTATTTTTACATTGCTCCACTGGAATAATATTGCAGTCAATCAGATTTTATGTAATAAAAGCAGGGCAAAGTGCTGATTCTGTTTGCTAATGAAGTCAGCGCGTCTTGAAGAACAAATTACTTTTAGCTCCCTGAACAGCAGTTACCAAGCTATAATATCTCCCAGGGGTTAAAGTAATTAAATATTTCAATGTTTTAAATATTTAAATATTACCCGTGATTTCTAATAGAATATCTTGAGTAATCATGTTCATGAAAACAGATTTGCTTATAAAGTCATTCTCACTGGCTTATTCAAAATAAGCATGCTTAGATCTAATTGTTCCCCATTATTTTGTACACATGATGTGATAGGAGTCATTGAGTTGCATTAGCAACACACTGCAGTTTCAGAAATTAATTGCAACCACTGATCCATTTATTCAACTCTTACAATTGAATGCTACATGTGTTATCGGGACTTGCTGGCAGTTTAGAGTAAATAGAAGAAACCAAAACATCTATATATCAATTGTTAAAGCCAGCATATATGATGATGCAGATCTGAATATACAGTAATCCTCCAGTTACGGCTACAATTGAGCCCCCAAAATTATGTTGCTAAATGAAACATTTGTTAAGTGAGTTTGCCCCAGTTTACGACTTTCTTTTGCCACATTGTTAAGTGAACCTGACTTTCCCATTGACTTTGCTGGTCTGAAGGTAGCAAAAGGAGATCACATGACCTCGAGACACAGCAACGGTCATAAATATGAGCCAGTTGCCAAACACCTGAATTTTGATCATGTGACCGTGGGGACACTGCAATGGTCGTAAGTGTGAAAACAGGTCATGACGCTTTTTTCAGTGCCATTATAACTTTGACCGGTCACTAAATGAACTGTTGTAAGTCGAGGACTACCTGTAGTTATATTGAATGAGTTACTCAGACATTATTAATCAAGGTATTGGGAGCTAAATAGCCAATGGCTATTCCTATGGCTATTGAAAATATACTCGAGCCTAGGATTTCTTTAAAACGGGAAAAATAGATTTTTTTCAAGATGCTGCATTCAAAAGCATTGAACGTTTTGTAATTCAAGTGAAGAAAGCAGAGATTGCTGACCAAGATCTAAGCAACAATAATTTCACTTAGCCATGCCAATGCTGAGGAGCTCCCCAAAGTTCTCACTTGCATTATAGAAAATGCTTTTTTCTCTAATATTCTTCTGAGTGTTCTTAACAACTTTATCCTTTTTGTGAGGTGGGCTTTCACCTCCCTCCCAGGGAGGTTTCCAAGTCATCAGAAACAAGAGGAGGCATTGCTTTCATTTCCTACATTTCCAAGCATACCACCAATGAAACAAAACTCTTTCCACTGAATTCCCCCCACTGTGGTAAGGCAATTTAGTTGCTTAAATACAAGAGAACAGAGAGTAGCTTTTCTATTAGCTCTGCTACGAAAATTGTACGTTGCAAAATTAAAAGAGGCAACAAAGGCTTTGATAAGTGTTGAATGTACAACTGAGCTATCTGACAAGGAAAGCAAAATGCTGTTAAGTTGGCAAGACCAGTATGTCCCAAAGGTGATTTTTCAGGTGGCAACTGGACACTCTCGTTTTTTCTTTGAAGAGTTTTTGCTTCTCATCAAAGCTTTTTCAGCTCCCACAGGATAGTGGGGAATGGAAGGATTTATATTCCTTGCAGACAGCTGGTCATTTGCATCCTTTTAGAGAATCGTTGAAGCACTTGGAAAGGATGCAAATGACCAGCTGTCTGCAAGGAATATAAATCCTTCTATTCCCCACTATCCTGTCATTCAAAGAAAAAAACAAGAAAGTCCAGTTGCCTCCTGAAAAAGCACCTTTGGGACAACCGTGAGCTGGATGACTAAGAATCTCTACACACTTCAAGACCAACATGAAATCACTGCTTTGCCATGGTTAGATCCTTCTGTTCTGATCCTAAAGCAAATCCTGCAATGCTGATGTTGCTTAATTATATTCATCTATACTGGGCCACATGCAGTTCCCTTAAAAGACACCCCACTCCCCTTCATTCATAACTGACAAGGGGGGCCATACAATTGATTCCCAAAAAGCAACCTTAACATCCATTGGCCAAAAGAATAGTTCTCCAGTGAGATTCTATCACTAATGCAAAAAAATCACTTTAAAGTAGTTGATGAAGGAACAGCTAATGAAATTTCATAGGAAGGGCAAAGACAGAAAAGCATAGGTTTTATACTGCAGTTTCCTTGCTATTTCAAATGTTCCTTCTTTCAGGATTTAACCGTAACTTTCTTTTAGTTAATCCCAGGAGTTTTATCATCAAATTCCCCCTCTTTTCTTTTTCTTTCTGTAAACATCAAGGATACGCGTGGAAAAGCGTTAAACTCAATTACACTCATTTTGATGGCACTGCTATTCTGCTACCTCTGGGACTGTGATCTGCTTATTTTTGCTGACCATTTTCTTTGAGTATTCTACTTGATTTCAAGGCAATACATTTACTGACTTTGAATCACTGTGTCATTTCCTAGTTTGATGCTTATTCTAGGTTAATTAGTGAAGAAACCAGCTACTGCCCCTTTCCCTACAACTGAAATATAGGCCTATAATTTTATTAATTCAATTAACAAGTACTATTAGTAAATAAATGTAGTAGAATCGAAAGCAAAATATTTGTGCAACATTTTTTTAACACTGAAAAGGACTGCAGGATAATTGGACAAAAATGTCTCCTCCCCCCACTTAATTAAAGACAACTTTTATTTTTGGAGTTATAAAATATTATAATAATTATAATATACAAGGTCATATTTTGTATATAGATACACATGGATTTAAATAGCAGGATACAACTGTTTTTATACCTACTAGTTTCCAAATTTGGCAAAATTGGAGCAGGGAGGGGGTTTAAATGATCAAAAGTATCCCTCTTCATAATTTTATAAACTTTTTAATGTATCACTTTATTCAGTAAACTCTGAACATATGTAAGTTTGCAGCCTCTGAAAGGAACAAACTGAAGCAGAAAGTACCAGTATGAAAATAAGTACCAGTATGAATAATGCAACAAGGCTTTTAAAATGTTGGCCCAGGCTGAGTGATGAATTAGCAAAAGGCCCAATTTCTGTACAATCTATCAGGCCCCCAAAACGTATTGAGTGCTTTTTTCATTAAACTTATTTTCTGGTTCCTATTCATTTAGATAGCTAATTGAATTTTGACGCAATACCATTATTTGCAGTACAGTATAGATCTGATACAAAAATATGCATCCAAACACACAGGGCCAAACAAACCAAATTTTAGGATATAATCCTGAAGCTTCCTTCATCTATTAGGAAGTACCCGGGGTGCCTTTGGGCCAGTCATAAAATCTCAGGCTATCTTACCTTACCCACTTGGTATGGGGAAAGTGGGAAGAAGTTGTTCTATGTAAGTCACCTTGCTCTCCTGAATGAAAGGCAGAATATCAATCAAACGGATGAATCAATGAATCAATCAATTACAGGTAGTCCTCAACTTATCTCAACAATTGGGACCAGAATTTCCATCGTAAGATATTGCAGTCACGAGTCAAGTTGGACCAAATTTTTTACAGGCAATTTTTATAGTGGTTGTTAAGTGAATCACCATGGTTGTTAAGTGGAATCCAGCTTCCCCAATGGCTGTCCTTTTGTCAGAAATCGGCAAAAAAAAAGGTAAATTGCAATCACGGGATTGCAGGAAGCTTCAATCATTGTTAAATGAATGGTCGTAAGTCAAGGACTACCAGTTACTCAATGGCTCTCCTTTTCATGCTGTCTTAGCACAGCATTGTTGTGCAATAAAACCTGTAAAGTCTGTATCTCAGAAATTAACCTTAGCCTATCCAGACTTCGTTACAACCTTCTAACTCAACCACTGCAAGATACAAAGGGTGTGTTGGTACAACACATTAGGTATGGCTTATTATTAATAATGGATAAAAGATTTAAGCCCAAATATTAAACTACAGCAGCACACACATTTTCCTCTTTCTAAGTCATTGTGATAGGTATCTGATTGCCCTGTTTTTCACTCACGTACAAATAGATACAGATACATAATGAGTTAATTGGGACAGGAGCTACCATGTGGAGTGGGAACAGCAATATTGCCCAAGCTTTTTTTAAAAAATCCCAAACCCCTGCATGCATGTAGGGGTGAAAAACGTCAGCTCAGCAAAGAGCAATAAATGCTGTCAAAAAGAGTCAGTTGGTCTCAGCAGCCAGTTTTACGTCTGGAAGTTAGAAGTGAGAATGAACTCTTCTGTAAACAGAGACGGTGTTAAGATAAATAACCACAGGAGAAATTGCGGATTTAGATAATAGTTAAGAATACCCAGGTTAAGCAGAAATGGAACTATTTCCTTGTTTGGTTGACAAGCTTTAGCACAAGCATAAAATGCTATTTTCCCTGACTTGGCTCCTTCCAGATGTGTGGATTTCAAGATCCAGGATTCTGAGCAAAATAAGGTCATTGATGAAAGCTCCGGAGGCCACCCAGGATGGGGAGTACTGACTTAGTATACTGCATAAATATGTTGAAAAAATAAATACGTCTCTTCTGCCTACATCTGGTCAGGACAACACAGCATCAATGGCTAGGCTCAGGGCAAATTCTTCTTGAGGATACACCCCCTTCCCATCAGCACAGAAGGAGCCCTTTTGCTAGGTGTATATTAATTACACTGTATATGACAGTCACTCCTTTGTGGGAGATAAGACCAAGTTTATATTGAATTAAGGGTGGTGAGTAGAGTCATTTAGTGTCAAGTCCCTATCGGAACGCTGCCATTCTGGAGCGGGGGGGGAAGGCACTGTGGGTGGAATGGTTTGCATGATTTCGCTTTGCCGTAACTGCTTGGGGATTGAGGGGGCAGACGTGGCCATCTGCACAGACTCCCTCTCTGCCGGTATCAGCCGGGTATTCAAGGTCGCGGTGTCCCGAGTACGATCTCTTCTCACCATCCATCCTCGGAGATTCTCACAATCCCCTTGTGGCAATTTATTGGCTACAGATGGACACAGGGTATTAGGAGGTGGGGGTTGAGGGGAAAATTGAGCCTAACGCTTTGCGCCTGAATTCAGACTCCGCCTGACTTCCCTCAATCACTATCTCTCAGTAAAAGTTCCTTTTGAAATGTAAACTGTTTCAAAGAGTTTTACTTTCTTGGGAAGGTACCTGAGGCAGGCCCAGAAATGGAATAGAGGAAAGTATTATGCAGTGCATTACAAATTAGCATATAATCACATTGAAATGGCTTGCCTCTGGACGTAATACTAAACTATGATTTCAATGTGAACAAAGAGGCATGAGATCATAAATTTATTCTTCCAATAAAACAGTGAGGCTGACATTATCAGCTTCCTGTTCCTTGGCTTACACATTTCCTTCTGGCAAGAAAAGGTTGAAACTTCCAGCTCTCTTCATGACTCTTTTGAATACATTCCACTGAAATTCCTCAAGGCCATTCTTTTTAACTGACAGAAGGAGGAAACTATTAAACAGAAGAGTGGAGAATCATTAAAAATACAGATTTGTTAAGATTAAGTGTAATGAAAGGAAATTAAATAAAATGTATTTATAGTCTCATCCCCAGCCTTTGTTTTTGGGAAAGTTACACAAATTTATTCTAGGTTGCCAAGAGATTGGTGGAAACATTTAATAACAGTGTCAGCAAAATATGAGCACAGGTATAGATTTACATAATATACATTTCTAGAAATATATTCTCGTAAGTAAAATTGCTTAACTTTGGTGTTCAGTGTTTTTTCATGTGTTAGAAAGACCTATGCAAAGCAATCATTTATATACATTCTATCTGGAGAGCAACTTCCTGGAAAAAATGGAAAATTAACAACTTTACTGTTTTACACAACTTTATGTGTGTGTGTGCGCACGTGTGCGCACATGTACACCTTCAAATGAATACGGACTCCAGCAACTGCCTGAATTAGTACCTGCAGTTTTCTTGGCAAGATTTTTGAAGTGATTTGCCTTGTTCTACTTCCTAGGCCAGAGACAAAGACAGGCAGGTCCAAGGTCACCCAGTTGGCTTCATGCCCAAGTTGGGACTAGAAGCCCCCATCTCTCTTGGTTAGCCAATACCCTAACCATTACATCAAAGTGGCCCTCTTAACAGTAAATACAGGTAGTCCTCAACTTATGACCAAAATTGAGTCCAAAATTTCCACTGCTAAGCAAGACTGTTGTTAAGTGAATTTTGCCCCATTTAACAAGTGAAGTTAAGTTAGTCACATGGTTGTTAAGGGAATCTGGCTTCCCCACTGACTTTGTCAGGTCACAAAAGGTGATCCCATGACCTCGGGACTCTGCAAATACATGCCAGTTGTCAAGCATCTGAATTTTGATCATGTGACCATGGGGATGCTCCAACGGTCATAAGTTCAAAAACAGTCATAAGTCACCCCTTTTAGTGTTGTAACTTCAAATGGTTGCTAAACGAATGTTTGTAAGTCAAGGACTATCTGTGCTTGACTTGTTATTTTACCTCACATTTTTATACCTGTCAAAATGGCATATATACCTAACATTCCTGCCTTCTATTTCCCCACAGCAACAGCCCTATTAGATGGTTGGCCTGAGAGTTGCTCAGCTGGCTTTCATGCTTAAGGGAAACTTAGAACAGCCAGCCTCCTGGTCTATAAGCCATCAACATAACCACTAGGTGAAACTGGTTCTAATAATAATAATTGTAGTACCAAGGGGCAGCAGAAAAGAAATAGAGAAAATCACAAAATGCAACGACCTGCAAATAGAAGAATAACTATTGGCAAAAGAAAGCAAAAATAGCACCGTGTAATAGGTGCATTAAGTATAATCCCAAAACAAGTGGAGCCCCACTTGAACACCACTGCCATTGACAAAATAATCACCAGTCAATTGCAAAAGGCTCAGAACATATTATATTCTGCAATAATACTTTTAATACCATCAGTAACGACATCTGCCTATCTCAGGTCCTTGATGGTTGAAAATCCAAATCCAGCCTAAACATGTGGCTGACTGCGACCAAGCATAAAAATGAAAAAGATGACATGTTCATCCAAATCGATCATTTGTAAAACCAATGTGGGTGGTATGTTCCAAATTTATAATACTGTAGCTAGTAAATTAATAAACCCCACCATCCCATGAATGTTACACTGCGCTTTAACCGAAGTAGTGCACTCAAAGCTGGATTTATGTCAGAACCTGCTTGGGTGGGGCGGGCTTCTCTCAATCCACTTCCAAGAGCTTCCAAAAGTGATTCACCCCGCATCACAGTACCTTTTGATTCACTGCTGTAATCTACATAGACTCCCATGGTTTTCAACGATGAAGCAACAGAAAACAAAAACAAAATTAACAGTAGTGTGCAACTACTCAGAGATCACCCACTCACTCTTTTCCCTAATGCCTTCCAGAAAAGTTGTTTCCATTAATTTCTGGAAGACCGTAAGGGAAATGGCTAACCTGGCACCAAAGAGAAGTCTGTTCACAGCATAAGCACTGCAGCAAAGAAAGATAATGGGCATACCTCTGCACTATTAACCTCCCACTATGGAGAACCGCAAGGACATTTTAACAGGGGGGTGCACACCAGGTGGGTTTCAAACTGTTTTTTAAAAAAATTATTAATCCTTTTTCAAACAAGCATACATAAGAATTGAACAATTCACTACCCACTTAAAAAAGGGAAAAACATAGAACAAATAAAAACAAAACATCAAAAAATCTGTAATAACAACTATTATTTCCAAATCATCTGATTTTATTTTATTTTTCACATTTTTGAACCATCCATCTCCATTGCAGGGAGGGGGGCTTTTAAAAGAGGAAAATAAGCTTTCAATTGTTTCACCAAGCCCATCCAAGAACTTATTCCTAAGGAAGAGAGAATGTGACATTTTCTGATGGACAGAATTATATAATTTTCTCAAAAATGGCTAGATTACACAACTCCAAAATCTATCCTTAATATCTAAAGTTAAGAGTGCTTTTCCATCTCATAACAATTGTTTTTGCAAAAAAACCCACCCCACCCTCAGATTTCTCATGACACACCCCAGGATCACAACCAACTGTTGGAGAACTTCCATATTAGACATCAGCTGCTATACTATATAAAATATGTTTGTGTCAGTAACTGTATTTTTAATGCCCATTAAGGAATGGAAAAGCAAAAAAACCCAAAAGCAGCCCTTATTAAGACTTACTGTTTGACTGTCAGGGAAATCCATTTTCAGAAGTTTATGGGCACATTCCTCAAAATCTAAACTAGAGAAAGACAGAGAAAGGGGAAATATACATTTATCTGTACATAATTGATTTTCATCCATAATATGGTAAAAGCTTCTCACAAAACCTCAAAGTGACTTTGGTGTGACATCAAAACCATGCTGGTTTCAACTACTGTTCAGGCAAAGGCATCTTAAGACAGCTACACTCCAATGTTTACAATGTAAGGATTACTTTTAACTATACAAGAACCTCCAGAACTTCCCATATGCAGGTCCTCTTTTACTGAAGTCAGACACTCCTTGTCACTTGATTTATCAGAACATCACTGGTCTCTGAGCCTTGAATCTGTTAAAGTAAGTTTACATGACAACCAGTTTGCCATAGCGGTAAAGTACCAGAGTAGAAACCAGGAGACAGTGAGTTCTAGTCTTGCCTTAGGCATGAAACCAGCTGAGTGAACTTAGCCCTAGGAAGAAGACCATAGAAAGTCCACTTTCAAAAATCTTACAAAGAAAATTGCTGGGACTTGTCCAGGCAGCTGCCAGGACTCAACACTGACTCAAAGGTATACACACAAAGGTATGCACACAAACATACATACATACAGGTACACTTGCAAGAAGTTCATTGAAGAAAGAAAACAACACACATACTTCAATGTATAAAAACTTCATTTTCCTCCTCATTAAAAAGCACAATGTATTTTATAGCCGTGTACATTTCTGTTGAAAAATAATTTTATTTTAGCAATTAAACGTTTTTTTCCATGAACTGCAGCCAAAACCAATAGATTTTCAGACAGACTAAAAACAAGATGATTCTCATTTATGAGTCATTATTACTGTAACATCATATTAAACAGAAATGTACCAATTCTAGCAAGTAAACAAATTAAAACACTGGCTTTTTCCACAATGTAATTTCATAGAATAACGGTTTGATGTAAAGAAGGCAATGGAAACATTTGCAAACATTTGCAAATATTTTTAGTTCTATGCCAATTTTCTTTTATTCTACAAGTGCAGATTTGTCCGTTTTAAATGTATGAATCTCCTAATTTCAATAGATTCAGATTGAGAATCCTTCCACAATTCGTGGTTTTACAAGTATATATGACTGTAAATCTTCAATGACAGAAATCTGAAGAGTTGCAGTCCAACAAATTTGAAAGGAATCAGTTTGGTAAAGATAATTTTAAAGTGCATTCCTACATATAAAGAAAAATGTACAAGTGCTATAGATTGAAGCTAACATTTTGCATGCTGTCATCTAGGATGCCAATTTGCAAAAGGGCCTGCGATTTATGCTATAAGGGTGTCAAATTTCAAATGAGAGTTATATTTCATTTTACCTTGACTGAATTGCAAGGTAAATAGTTCGCCGGAAGGAAACCAAGTTAATTTCCGTTTTGTCGTGGATGGTAACTTTTTGTCCTTGATCAATAAAAGGAAACAAACAAAAGATTAGGGTAAACATTCAGGAAAAAAATTGCATAGCATTGCCAACACATTATTTCAGATACGATTGTTCAAAATAAATGACTTATTCATGAAAAATAGCTGAACTTGGAAGCTAAGCAGGGATGGGCCTGGATAATATTTTATAGGAAACTATCCAGGAAGCCCAGCAAAAAAGGCTAGACATCGAAGTTTAAAAACATTCTGAAAGGAAGAAACCTCAGATGAAAGGAATTATCTTTGCCTTAAAAAATTATGTGAGGAAAAATAGCATGTTTCACAGTCATTCTAATTCAGTTGCAGCTTTTGGGTATTTACATTTAATAGAGAAACCATGAGCTTTCAGTCTGGCTTGATGCTAAAACGATCAAGGGAATTTCAGTCAAATTTCAAAGAGGGGGAATTCTCCTATTCCTCTAAGAATACTAGCCATAGCAACATATAACGATTGCAATAGAGCAGGAGGTAAGATTTGATCATGGTCTGATGCATAACTAAACGAACTGTTTTAATGTAAATAAATACCCAGAGTGTTTAAATAAGCTCTGTTCATGATGACAATCTGCAGTAATTACCATCTTTTTTTTTGGTCTGACAAACAATGCTTTCCTACTGTTTAAAAACAATATTTTTCAGATTTAGCATCCACCTCAATGTGTTCTTCCATTTCTGTATAACCATTTTCTACTGTATAAATATTTTTACAGATATTAATTGCAGACTATCAAAATACGCTAAGCTGCTTTGTTTGTGAACCATAAGGGGGCGATAAATGCAAAACAACATCCGCGCACATACTTTACTTGTAAACAGTCAGTGTTAGCAATGGGCAAGATTCAGTCAAGATAAAAGTTTTAAAATTTGATTTCAAGGAAAATACTTTTAAAGAAATCTTATTCCCTGTAGTAAATTTTGTGGATCTTATGTAGATTTTAAAGGCTGACTGAATGCATATTGTATTACTATATTTAATATTTGGCTCAGGCACTCCATTAAACAACCCAACAAAATTACCATACTTCTCTATAAAACTGTATTTAGAATTGTAATGAAAATTAATGCAGAACAAGAAAAGAAATTTAAAACAAAAGTACCACTTTTGGTGGTTCTCTCCCTTTGGAATACCATCCCTTCAGAAATTAAACTGGCCCACTCTTTCATAAGTACCAGCAGGTTTGGCTTTGTCAGAGGGCCTGGGGGACCCAGAGTGGGATGGAGCCTATCAAATGACTCATTTGACTGTGTGTTGACGCTGGACAGGTATGTATGTGTGGGGATTATTGTTTTTTATTTTTATTTTTTTTTCTATACTGTGTTTTTATTGCTTGTGAGCCACTTAAAGTTGCTGTAAGAGAGTAGGTGGCTATATAAAATTTCTAAATAAATAAAATACGTATCTTTGGCAATGACAGAAGCAGGTGAGAAGAAAAAAAAGCTAATGTTTATAGTTGAAAGAAATCAAAAGTTGAATGCAAAAATGAAATAAAGTGTGTGTCTGCTAGTTCCAACTATAATCAAGACAATACTGGGCTTCCATTTCTTAAACATCAGTACTGCTTTTCCAGCAGAAACATGAAGTCAAGATTTTCAAAAGTAGCATAGACGCTAATTTTCAAAAATTGTTTTTACCTCAAGTAAATATACTTTATAAAAGCTTTACCTATACACAGAAATGCTCTGATCAGCCTTTATCTACAAAGATTTGCCTTTGCTAAATCAGTACATTTTCTGAGCGCAACAAAGAAAGTCTATGATGTTCATATAAATTTCCCCCAATGATAACACATTAAAAACATCTGGTCTGCTTCCATGTTCAATTCAAGATGTTAGTTATGGTCTTTTAAAGCCCTACATGGCATGGGGTCTGGATACCTGCGAAGCTCTTCCTATCGCATTACAAAAGACTGTTCCACCCAGTCAGGCAGGGAGGGCATGTGGTGGACCCATCAGTTAAAGAATTTTGCCTGGAGAGGTCCAGGAAGAGAGCATTCTCTGCTACTGCCCCTAGGAAAATTCTTCCCCCATGGCCTCTCAGAAATGTCCAGTGACCTGGCTCTGACAACTTGCTTGGGGCAAATGGAGGTGTATATGGCCATGGGGCTGGTAAGTGCCTTGAAGGCCCTTCCCTGCTTTGTAATTCTGAATTTTAAATATTTTATTCTTGTTTTAATCCGGTTTATGTTATAATATTTACACCTTTTTCCTGTTTTTAAGTCTTCTATGTACAATGCCCAGAGTTGCATTGTGAAAGAGATGGGTGGTTTCCAAATGTGATAATTAAATAGATGTAATATAAATCAAACATAGATTTATTGTCCGGCCATAGTGTATTATCTAGAGCTCTGAGTAGTTTACTCCACTTAGTTTAAACGGAACTCTTACCGTCTTCATCCACATCTTCCTCCTCTCTTTCTTCCTCCTCCTCCTCTTCACTACTACCAGCATCCTGATCTGCTTCTGAGTCACTGTCACCTTCATCCAGGATTTCTACATTATAAAAAAAAAACAAATTCAAATTAATATATTGGATTGAGTCAGCAGCATTTAGGCCAGAGAAGTGCCTTAGAAGTAAACAACCTTGCCCAATCAAGAACTTGAACCCACATACCTTTTTTCAGAGTTTTGTACTTCTCTTCGTTTTCCACAAATTCAGGGTCCATTTTGAAGACATCTTCCCAAAAGGACAAAAAAAAAAAACACTGAAATTAGGCTCTTGCATATTTCTAAATCACAACAAGCACACGTCTGATTTCAAAATCATACTTGGTGGTGCAGGCTGTTAAATGCCTAGCACTTAACTCCAGCTGCCTGCAATTAGTGCAGGCTCGAATCCCACCAGGCTCAAGGTTGACTCAGCCTTCCATCCTCTCGGGGTAGGTAAACTGAGGACCCAAGATTGTTGGGGGCAATAAGCTGACTTTGTAAAAATGCCGCTTAGTAATAAGCAGGCATATACAATGGAAGGAAGGCTATTGCTGAGTGCATTGGGTTGTACCCCAAAAATTGTAAGTCGCCCTGAGTCTCCGGAGAAGGGCGGGATATAAATATGAATTAAAAAAAAATACTTACTGAGAATGTCATCTGGATTGTATTCGTCTTCCAAAGGTAACATGTGGGTAAACTGATCCTCCTCCTCCACGAGGTCAAGTCCTTCTAGAATCACTGGGTGATCTTTGAATCCATCTTTGCGCACTGCAAACATGACTTCAATCATGTATTGGACACGCTTGTCAGTTTCGGATTCATGAAGGACGTGGCGAAGGCGGTCAAAGATGGCTGTGGGGTAAAATCGGTTAGATGGGGACTGTTAATTCAGGAATCAAGGAGGAACGTACCAGGATTGCCCACTTACCGTTAATACCTCTGGGTGACACTTCTGTTAACTTGAGGCCACAGTCCTTCAGAAATCCAATGGCTACTTCAATACTATCATCTGTAGGTCTTTCCAGGAGCAACGTGAGCATTTCCAAACATAAAACCTCGTGAGCCTAATAGGAAAACAATGCAAGTATTGGTAAAAATCTTAAAATAGCTGATAAAATACAACATTACTGCAAGAAGTGCAGCGAGCTCAGGACAACACATTTTTTTTAAAAAAAATTCACATTTATATGCCGCCCTTCTCCGGAGACTCAGGGCAGCTTACAGTCTTTGGGCACAACCCAATGTGCTCAGCAATAGCCTTCATTCTATTGTATATGCCTGCTTATTACTAGGGCCTTTTGGCCCCTCCCCAAGCGGCATTTTTACAAAGTCAGCTTATTGCCCCCAACAATCTTGGGTCCTCAATTTACCTACCCCAAGAGGATGGAAGGCTGAGTCAACCTTGAGCCTAGTGGGATTCGAGCTGCACTAATTGCAGGCAGCTGGAGCTAAGTGCTAGGTGTTTAACAGCCTGCTAGGTGTTTAACAGCTTGCTCTACCAAGGCTCTGTTGACTTTAAGACATTCTATCCCATCAACAGCAAAGCAATCGGAAGAATTCAAAGTTCAAAGTCAGGTTCCAACGGGATATGGCTATAACAATTCTCTAGATCAGGAAATGACAACGAGCAAGGAGTATTGTTTGAAGCAAAACATGAACAACAGTCAGCTAGAAAGACTCACTCCAATTCAATATGCATTTTGCCCTTGCACAACTATTTGCAGACAGATGGGAAATATAATGGAGAATGGTGGCAGAAAGGTGCTTTTTTTTCAGAAGGCAACTGGACTTTCTTGTTTTTTCTTTGAAGACATATCACTTCTCATCCAAGAAGCTTGGAAATGTCTTCAAAGAAAAAAACAAGGTAGTCCAGTTGCCTCCTTAAAAAAAGCACCTTTGGGACAACCATGAGTTCAATGACTAAGAATCTCCATAAACCTTTCTGGGGTTCACTCTAAATTATGAGGGCTCACACTTTAGACCAGAAAGGGTAAACCTCTTACTGAAAGGATCCTAAGAATGCCTGATTAGGAAATCTCAAGACGAGCTTAAGCAATCTGTCTCCCCCTGCCCCAAGCTGCTGAAAACTGTCTATTTGCTTGTAAAGGAGGAAAGCCATACAGGTAATCTTGGCTTAATTGTCCTTTTTAGCAACTGTTTAAAGTTGTGATAGTGTCGAAAATGTAAAAGCACTCCTTGACTTACAACAGCAATTTGGACCAAAATTCCCATCACTAAGTGATGCAATTGTGAAGCGCACCACCCTGCTTAGTGATGGCAATTCCTGCAATCCTGTTTGCTGTTGTTAAACAAATTTCACGGTTGTCAGGTGAGGCAATTTCCTGTTGCAAGTCCCAGGTAGCTTGCAAGTCCTTGGCTGGCAGGCAGGCAACTGGCTGCTATAAGATGGGAGGGTGCAAAGAAGGCATGGGAAAACTTGGGGAGGGTGTGAGGGAGCTGCAGCAAGAGGTCTGGGTGTGTTTCCAGCATGGCAGAAATGCAGAGGGATTGGGAGAGGGTGTGCAGATAAAGGAGGTTTCCCCCAGCGACTTGCAACTTTTCCTTCCGTTCCCCACTGACTTTCTGGGGAAGTTGGAAGGAAAGGTTACAAATGGCAATCACGTGATCACGCGGCACAACAACTGATTTTAACTGAGAAGCAGTTGCTAAGTGCCCAGATTGCAACTGCATGATCACAAGGCTGCTGGGACAGCCAGAACTTCGAGGATCATTCATAACCATCATTCATTCAGCACCTTTTGTAATTTCAAACATTCCCTGAATGAATGGTTGTAAGTTGAGAACTTCCTGTAACTTTTATGACCAGTCCTCATACTTGTAATTTACACCAGGGGTGTGAAACTGAAGGCCCACGAGCCAAATCCACCCCACAGGGTGCTTAAATCATGGGGCGGGCCTGGAAATAGCAAAGGGCCAGTCCACAGTGCCTTTGGCAGCCAAAACAGAGCATTGGGGATGAGGTCCCCCCCATACCCTGTTTTGGCTGGCAGAGTGCTGCAGGAGGCCGTCCAGACCAAAAATGAGGCACGGGGGGCCTTGTATATTTATTTATTTATTTATTTGTTTGTTTGTTTGTTTGTTTGGACGTATGCCGCCCTATCTCCCGAAGGACTCAGGCAGCTCACATCATAAAAATCATACAATATAAAAGTTAAAAAATACTAAAAATTGAATTAAACCCAAGCCAAACAAAATTTAAAACAGATAAAACTAGATATTAAAACAAATTAAAAACCCACCCCACCTCAGTCCAGGCCGGCCTGCTGAAAAAACCACATCTTCAGGTCGCAGTGGAAGGAGCGGAGGCCAGGGGCCAACTGGAGCCCCAAAGGCAACTGATTCTACAGGGTGGGGGCTCCCACAGAGAAGGCCCTGCCCCTGGGGGTCATCAGCCAACACTGTCTAGCCGACGGCACCCCAAGGAGGCCCTGCCTATGAGAGCGCACAGGGCAATGGGAAACCAATGTTGGCAGGAGACGCCTCCCGCAAGTACCCTGGACCCAAGCCATGCAGGGCTTTGTATGTAATCACCAACGCCTTGAATCTCACCCGGAGGGCAACCGGCAACCAATGCAGTTCACGCAGGAGGGTTGTAATATGGGAGTATCGGGATTCTCCCATCACAACCCGCACGGCCGCATTCTGCACCAGCTGAAGCCTCCGCGTGGTCCTCAAGGGCAGCCCCATATAGAAAGCATTGCAGTAGTCGATTCGGGAAGTAACGAGTGCGTGAGTAACCGTGCGCAAGGCATCTCGGTCCAGATAGGGGCGCAACTGGCACACCAGACAAACCTGGGCAAATGTCCCCCTGGTCACAGCTCCCACCTGGTCCTCCATTTTGGCCAGCAGGGTGCTGCAGGAGGCATCCGTCCCATCCCCCCACGGCTGGCCCTGAAGGAGAATGTTGATCCATCCCTCAAAGAAATCTAGTTTGACACCTCTGATTTAAAGCATCCCCAGTCAGTGAGTGAGATCAGGGTGCTTCATAATCAGCAGCTGTTTATGCTCATCACAATTTCTATGGTTGGATCATCGCCATTGGTGTGCTTTACTACCAGCTTCTGACAAACAGAATTAATGGAGAAGCCAGCAGTAAAATCACAAGTTGTGGTCACTTGATGTGTCTCTTAATGACCAAGGCAGAAGTGAGGTTGGGAGCCTATCCAGGTCACTTAACGACTGCATTGCTTAGGAAAAGCTTCCACGCATAATAAAAAACTACTACTTATTTCTGAGAAAGTCTTAATTCTGTGATATTAGTAGGTAAACGTGAGTTGACTTTACTACCTTAAAAATGAGATTGCTGTCTCAAATATAAACGTTAGAATGTATGACTGATTCTTCAATCATTTCATTAGGAAAGCTACCTAAATATGTATGATTACTGAGTGCAAAAAGCATAATGCTTGCATCTCACTAATAGCAATAGCACTTAAACTTATATACCACTTCAATCTCCTAGCAGGGAGTAGAATTAGCTTGCAATGCTGTATTCTAATCGCTGCGTGACCACAGCTCTTAATTGTCTATTGTGATTCTAAATTGTGGTTCTGATTCTGACATGATTCAGGTTGAGTTTAGTGTATTACAAGTAATCTAGACAGACAAGGAGCTACAAAACATCAATAGATAACAATTCCTCATTTTTTTGGTTTCTGTGGAAAGATTATATTATAAGTATCAAAAGCTAGACTATGATGAACCTACTACAAATAACTTACCACATTCTGATTCATAAGATGTGCAACAAACTTGGAAGCTGTCAGGCACTGTTGCTGCAAAACAAAACCCAAAGACATATATTATTCTAAATTGCTTTATTTTTCTATAATTATGCCACGATGAACAACTTACTGAAGCATGAGAAATATTACGCCACACATAATGTTTGGGGACACTGCAAGGTCATGAAGCGAGTAAAGCCACGTTATGGACGTATAGGACTAATTTATTTGGAATATATTTTGGGGGATTTCTTTGGTTTTTTTAATTGCGACCTGACTTTAAGTCTTATATCCATTTTCATGTATTTAATATTTCAAAATTATGAGAAATCACACTCATAATTCCTCAAGACAGAGGAGACTGGATAGGGCACAAAGAGGGAGTTTATGGGCTACAAGTTGTTCATGCTAGCATGAGGGGATTCAAGTGGCTCATAGAAGTATATAACATTTTACAATTTAAAAAAGAGACATTGCCTATCCCTTACTAGTTTTATTAGAAAAGAGACAAAAAATAATATAAATGAAAAAGTGGGATCAAGTTAGTGGGCCTACTTGAACTATGATTCAATTTACAATCGGTTTAGAAATTGTATTGCACAATTGTGGCTTAATAACTACACAATATTATGGGTTGGCTCAAAAACTTTAACAAGCCATAATATGGTTTGTCCGTTTTTGTTTAATATAGTATACAACAATGTAAAAAATAAAGCGTTTTTATAAACCAGTTCTTATGCAACAGTCACTTCACTGTTATGCTACGGAACTGCAAGTATTTGCTTCTGCTTAATATGGATAGAGAGCCTTGGTGGTGCAGGCTGTTAAATGCCTAGCACTTAACTCCAGCTGCCTGCAATTAGTGCAGCCTCGAATCCCACCAGGCTCAAGGTTGACTCAGCCTTCCATCCTCTCGGGGTAGGTAAATTGAGGACCCAAGATTGTTGGGGGCAATAAGCTGACTTTGTAAAAATGCTGCTTAGTAATAAGCAGGCATATATAATGGAATGAAGGCTATTGCTGAGTGCATTGGGTTGCGCTCCAAAAATTGTAAGCCGCCCTGAGTCTCCAGAGAAGGGTGGCATATAAATATGAATTTAAAAAAATATTCTGGATGATTTGATCTTTTTTGTTCTTAGTCTTTACAATAGCAAAAAAATACAATATATTTGGACACAAAGAGAGCAATACTTTGCAGTTTTGCATATGTTTGCAACCATTTCAAAAATTAATCGAATGTACTAAATACTTTTTCAATTTTGTTGTACATAAAGCATTGTTTTTTTATATTAAAATACTTTGAATTTCAATTGATATTTACTCCTGTGAAAATTAATATTATATGGCCTGTTCTTCTCTGTGATCTCCTCATGACTACATACCTTGCACCCCTTAGTACACTATTGAAGAAATAAGTTTGATTGAGCATATTTCCCTAAGGCAGTTCAAACGATAAAGAATTTAATAGACTTAACCTTATTCAATCAACCTCTCCAATGGCTTTTTCCATACCTTATCATTTCTTCTGTATCCTTTACGAAAATTTAAAATGAGTCTTTTGAGAATCAATTCCCCAATATTTGGAAATTTGGAATTGATAATTGCTACAACTGCTGCATATACATGAGTGAAGATGGGGGAAGCATTCTGAGCTTGCAAAATCGATCTTGCTAGTAATCCCCTATAAATGAAAAGAGAGACATAAAGACCCTTAAAAAAACCAGAATTTAATCTAAGTTTAAATGCAGACAACAAAGCACGTGGAAATGAACTTCCTTACTGCTCCTAGCTCCTTAAAAGGCTTTCAAAGAGATTAAGTCTCACCTGATTGATAGACTTCCCTGTATGGATATTCCATCCACCCCACCAGTCTACCCAACCAGCAGCAGCTCTGACTCTCTGGAATATATTTGTGTGTGTGTGCGTGTGTGTGGTAGTGGGGAAGAGAATCTGAAGGGGCTGCACTGGGAAGAAGTAGGTAAAGAAATCCATTTCTACTAATACAACTTAATGCATCTAAATTCAGACTTAATCCTTTACCAGGCTCCCTTAGATTATATGACATGATAGCTTGAAGATGATCATTGGCTTTTCTCCATCACACTGTATTATCACTAAATTATCCTATCGCCTAACATACAATAGGGTTGTCCTCTGATTTGCAGTGGACTGAGGAATGGGATACAGGCAGTCTGGCCAGTGTGATTTGGGATGAGTTCGATCCTGTTTCCGAGGATGAAGTGGACAGGACTATGCGGCGGCTGAGTTCCACCACATGTTTATTGGACCCGTGCCCTTCCTGGCTGGCCTATGCCGCCAGGGAGGTCACCTGGTTGGCTCGGGCAGTGGTCAACGCTTCATTAAGGAGGTGTTTTTCCTCCGCCTTGAAGGAGGCGGTGGTGAGACCCCTCCTGAAGAAGCCTGCCCTGGACCCGACCGTGTTAGACAACTTTGTCCAGTCTCCAACCTTCGCTTTTGGCGAAGGTTGTTGAGAGTGTGGTGGCTCGGCAGGTTCCACTTTTCCTGGATGAAGCGGACTACCTGGATCCATATCAATCGGGCTTCCGACCTGGTTTCAGCACGGAGACGGCATTGGTCGCACTGATGGATGATCTCTGGAGGGCCGGGACAGGGTTTTCCTCTGTCCTGGTCCTATTAGACCTCTCAGCGGCTTTCGATACCATCGACCATGGTATCCTTTTGCGATGCCTCGCGGGGTTGGGAGTGGGGGACACCGTGCTTCGGTGGTTCACCTCCTACCTCTCGGGGCAGTCGCAATCGGTATTGGCGAGGGGGCAGCATTCGACCCCGAGGGTGCTCTCTTGTGGGGTCCCTCAGGGGTCGGTTCTCTCCCCTGCTATTTAACATCTATATGAAGCTGCTGGGTGAGATCATCTGTGGTTTCGGGTGAGATTCCATCATGCAGATGACACCCAGCTGTACATCTCTACCCTGAACCAAGTCAGCGATGCCCTCTCTCTGATGACCCGGTGTTTGGATGCGTGCATTTGGATGGCGGAACATGCTTCGACTCAACCCGCCAAGACTGAGTGGCTGTGCATACCGGCATCTCGGCCCAGTCAGGATTATCCATCTTTGGCCATAGGGGAGCGGTGTTGCCCCTGTGGATAGGGCGGAATCTGGGGTCCTCCTGGATGTACGGCTCGGTTGGAGGAGCAGGTGGGGGCCGCCAGGGGGCCTTTGCCCAGCCTTGTTCACCAACTACGCCCTTTTCTGGACCGAGATGCCCTGCGTACAGTCACTCATGCCCTTGTTACCTCTAGACTCGACTACTGCAACACCCTCTATTTAGGACTGCCCTTGCATACCATCCGGAGATTGCAGCTGGTGCAGAATCGGCGGCGGTGGTGATGGGAGTTTCCGATTCTCCCATGTTACCCCCCTCCTGCGCTGCCTGCATTGGTTGCCGGTTGCGCTCCGGGTGAGATTCAAGGTTCTAGTTTTAACATACAAGGTCCTGCATGACATGGGTCCTCAATATTTAAGGAGGCGACTCCTGCCAACATCGAATGCCAACCGCCCTGTGCGAGCACATAGGCAAGGACTCCTTGGGGTCCCGTTGGCCGGCCAGTGCCGGCGGTCCCCCGACGACGAGCCTACTCTGTCGTGGCCCCCGACCTCTGGAACCAACACCCCTTGGGGCTCCGCCTGCCCCTGACCTCCGCACCTTCCGCCATGATTTGAAGACCTGGTTGTTCGACCAACCCGGGCTGTGACCCTTTTGGGTGGGGGTGGTTTTATTTTTATTTATTTTTTTAGTATTTAATTGTCTTTTTGGGCTTGTTTAATCTTTTCTTAATTCACTATTGTTGTATTTATTGTTTTAGCTGTGAGCCACCCCGAGTCTTCGGAGATGGGGCGGCATACAAGTCCCCAAAATAAATAAATAAATAAATAAATAAATAAATAAATAAATAAATAAATAAATAATATTCACAATGACAATTTTAAGTTTTTCATCTGCGATACTATTCTTCATGCTGTAAGTTTATATTGTGATATTATACATTAATTTCCAATAGTGTCTCAGAAAGGAATAATTAACACTTAATTCTAGGCAAAGTGATGAAAAACTTCATTACAAATATGTCCCAAATCCTGCTCTCTCCTATGTCAATGTTGTCAGTATGTCTGTCAAGCCCGAAATTGACATATGTATAATATGTCATTGACCTATGTCATTCATTAGCAGCACAGGTTTCTATCAAACCTATTGCATTTTTGAGCCTTACAGTTCTAGTGAAGACCAAATGGAGTTACACTACTGGAAAAAAAATTCAATGCCATTCCATCAAAGAAAATAGATTCAAAACATTTCAAATTACATACAGGTAGTCCTCCACTTATAACAGTTCATTTAGTGACCATTCAAAGTTACAACGGCACTGAAAAAAGTGACTTGTGATGGTTTTTCACACCTACGACCGATGCAGCATTCTCATGGTCATGTGATCAAAATTTGGATGCTTGGCAACTGACTCGTACTATGACAATTGCAGTGTCTCTATATCATGTGATCACCTTTTGCGACCTTTTCACAAGCAAAATCAATGGAGAAGCCAGATTCACTTTACAACCATGTTACTAACAACTGCAGTGCTTCACCTAAAAACTGCGCCAAGAAAGGTCGCAAAATGGGTCAAAATCCATTTAACAAATGTTTCACTCGGAAACAGAAATGTTGGGAGTTCAATTATAGGTGTAAGTTGAGGACCATCTGTGTAATTAAAGTAACAACTTACTACCCTTGTAATTTTCAGAATAATGATAACTCTGCTACCTAAATCCATTAGGAAAAATATCATAACTGCAGCCCATATAGAGAAAGCTTATCAGTGCAAGCCAAAAGTCATTAATGTACAAGGTCATCAATGCACTAAGATAGAGAAGTAAATTAAGTTCAACAAGTATATTTTGCCTCCTAATGCAGATACAAAGATACTTCCTGGTAACCTGTGTTTTAATTAAGCACTTAGAAGAAGCATGACAGAAGAGGATATGTGTGGATTAGGAATCCATCAGAGGCTGCTACTTACTCCTGTCTCAAAAAGGAACACTGACAGAAAACTCATTTTCCCAACAGCTTATCAGGACTGAAAAACCAGCAAGAGGGTAAATTGATTGTTATGTAATATGAACAAACTGCCATGAAACACAAGCCTTACTTTTATTCAGTCACTTTACTAATGCAATAAATGGAAAAGCTCAAGAACCTAATCAGACAGATTTCATCACTTTTTACAGCATTTGAATACCATAAGATTGCAAAATGGAATCCAGTGCACAAAAGAACACTTAAGAATTTAAAAAAATAAATCCAAAACTGTTTGATTTTTGAGCACTACAGTTAGAAGGCAGTCATAATTCTTTCACCTCCATTCAAACTAGTTTGTGGTCATGGATCAAAAAATACACATTGTAATATAGCAGAACTCCAGTTAATATCTTTTTTTTAAAAGACCTGGCTTTAAAAAAAAAACATTACAGAAGTCACGTTATACGCTTTAAAAGCATTAAAGTCAATTTGATATCTGAATTAGAATCCCACAAAACGTATAAGACATCTTGACTTCAAAAGAATTTGTGAAGGACAAATCTTCAATTTACAGTATCTGCAAACTTGCACAAATTTTTAGCAAGCCATTCTTATTTTAAAATAAACATACCAGCTTGACTTAAGCAGGAGCCTCTATAAATACATTGTAAAGTATTTTTAACAAGAAGCCCAGATCTATGGGTTGTGCAAGCAACATAAAATGTGTTTTCTTTAAACTCTGAGCAAACCCATTAAGTTAACAGGAATTCTGCAATGACACAGTGAAGACTTGGAACACATTTAAATTAAATCTGTAGAGATGTTAAGAGGGTTTTTACAGGGTAAATGAGGCAGTGCTAGTCTTCCCATTGTCCTTTCCCTCTCTACCTTCAGCCACTACCCAGGTCCCAATGTAGCATGTCCCACATTTTCTCTATCCCTAATATTGTTTCATATACATTCATCAATATTAACGCATGTTTAAACTGAGCAGAAAGGGTTGCTCTGTACATATTTCATGCTTACCTGCCTCTCACAATGTTTTCTTGAAGAAGTTCAGTTATAATATTGGCAATGTTTGAAACGTTCACCTTGTTGATCAGACCATTGATGGATTTCTTCAGTGCTTCCCAGCTCATTCTTTGATAGGCTAAGCTGTTTTTCAAAATATACAAATTTACTAATGAGCAAAAAGCAAAGAACTAGAGCAAAAGGAATGATCAGCTGGAGCATTAAACATAGTGACACATCTCTCACTTTGGTTTTACAAACGCAAAATATGTTAAAAAGAGTTACTACAGCAAGCAACATTATTATGAATGCTAAACAATGATTTATGCTTTGCAAAAAAGGGTATTATCAACCATGGTCAACAAAATCAGGAAGGACAAGTTGAGCTTCAGAATTTTATTTCACCCAGCAGAAAAATTTGGCCTTCTCATTAAGAAACAATATTTATTCCTACACGAAACTGTCACAATAATGATGACTCAGCCATCTGAGCATGAAAAATTGAGACCAAACTCCAATCTTTGAAGCTTTTTCTAAATAAAGTTGCAGCAGTCTTGCTTTCACATAATTAGGATTTTTCTGACATCAGTCATGTCAACTTGCACCTTTCTCTATTCCTGCTTCTATTCCTTCACTATTATTTGAGCATAGCATTTAAAAATCTAATTTCTGTTAACAAATTTTCAGTTAATTTAAAATATTTAACAATTTAATTTAATTTAATTTATATAACATATAATTTTTAAAAATTCTGGTATACCTGTTTTTATCAGTGATTTGTGCCTGCATCATCCTGAGCTTTGCTGGGGGAATATATGCACCTCCAGTACGGGTAAGGATTGGATCCACTTCCTCTTTCTTTTTCTTTGGAGGGGGTTCCTCACGTAAAAGAAGAGCCCTGTACTCCTGATTTCTCCGAATCATTTTTTCTATCAGGTGACCGGGACTTCCTGTACTTCTTCCAATCAGATTCTCTCTCCCTCTCCTGTCTTTCTCTCCTTCTGAAATTAAAAAAACACACTACAGATTACATGTTCAAAGTACAAAAGAAAGAAAAAGTAAAATGTAAATATGATGCCAATAGTTACCATTCACCAGTTCTAAGACCTATTTTAAGCAAAATCCAAATTGACACACTCTACAAAAGCTTACAAAAAACCACCAGCAGTTAAACAACACAAAGTTCAGAATTTTTAGAAGCATTTGACATTCACCTTGGTTCTGGGTATCTGTCATCGTAAAGTCCCCTTCCCGAATGTTCTCTGTCAGATCTTCTGTGTTCCAAATGGCCTTTGCTTTGTGGTGATTGAGATCTCTTACGCTCCAGGAACCTATTCCTGAATTAAGAGCAAAACTTGAGTAGCAAATACTGTTAAACAGATCACAGAAATATCTGGAGAGGCCAGTTTGGTGTAGTGATTAAGGCACCAGGCTACAAACTAGGAAACAGTGAATACAGGTAGTCCTTGACCTACAACATTTCATTTAGTGACCGTTCAAAGTTACAACGGCAATACAAAAAGTGACATGACTTTTTTTACACCTATGACTGTTGCAACATCCCCATAGTCATGTGATTTACATTTGGATGCTTAAGAACTGGTTCATATTTATGATGGTTTGCAGTGTCCCGAGCTCATGTGATTCCCTTATGTGACCTTCTGACAAGCAATGTCAACTGGGAAGCCAGATTTACTTAACAAGCCTGTAACTAATTTAACAGCTGCAGGGATTCACTTAACAAATGTGGCAAGAAAAGTTGTAAAATGGAGCAAAATTCAATTTAACAAATTTTTCACTTAACAACATATATTGTGGTCGTAAGTCAAGGACTATCTGTATAGTCTGCCTTAGGCACAAAGCCAACTTGCCAGTCACCTTTCTCAGTCCTAGGAAGAAGGAACTGACAAGCCTACTTCCAAAAAAATGCTGCCAGGCAGTTACAAGGAGTCCATGCTAATCTGAAGGCATAAATAAGTAAATAAATAAATATATAATGGATTATATAACTTTGGAAAGCGAATCATGTGTTTCAAATGTTCCTCAGCTGTCAACTTTGTACTACATGAAACTTCACTTTGTATGCAAAAATAATAAGAAAAAATATTGATATAATTTGTAGCAATTAAACACTGAAGTCTTGGTGTTTATGTATGTCCTTCAATTACTCCTTGGTTCATCAGTTTTACAAGATTTACATCATAAATCTTGAACTTAATCCATCCTTTCCTTCTCATACTTTCTATTGCTACCCCAATTCTTTCAAAACAGGTATCATTTTGACTATGTCAGTGAAAGAAGCAAAAGAATAAACAACATTCATAAATGGATATTCATATTCAATATATCTGATGTTCATACACGTAACATACTTCCATGGTTTCTGTACAAATATTTGGAAATGGGACTTGAAGGGAGCAGAATCCTAATGAGGCACCAGATCAGACAGGCAGAGAAGGAAATGCATTCACAACATAATGGATTCATTTCCATCCTTGCAATTGGCTCCACTTCTAATTGTGTAAGTCTGAAGAAGATTCTCTGTGAACTCAGCTACGTTCACTTAGCATTTCTCTACAACTGAAATGTACTTTAGAACAGCAGAATTTTCTGCTGAGAAGATAAAGAGAGTAACCAATATCCATGGGAACACTGGGAAAAGGATTAGCGCACCTTTAAAAGGTATAAATCTTGGATTGGAGATGTCAATTTATTAACAGCAACATAAGAAACTAAGCTTGAGAAAGAAACACCTGCAAAAACACCTATTGATGAAGTATCTAATAAAGCCCATGACAGATAAACTGGTATGTATATAGTGCATGTGTGTGAAAAAGACATACATGTCCATCAACATCCCCAAATTACATACAATTATAGCATTGTTGTTCTACATCCTTCTTTGATCAGAAGACCCAAAACTAATGCTGTTGATTTATGAAGTTGTCTTGGTTCTCTAGATCAGAGTGAAAGAAATATCCCCCTCTATGTACTTCTTTTCCATCAAATATCAAAACTGTCTGAAAGGGAGGCAAATCTAGGTTTAAAATGATTCCTATCCCAAAACATTATTAGAATAAAAAGATGACGTATTTCCACTAGCAGATTCTCAGCTAATCTAAAATGACTAATCCTTGTAGGTAAACTGAGTATTGCCGCTTCTGCTAACAATCAGTTTGTCATATTTACTACTTGCTTAAAAAACCACTGTAGAATGGGCGTTGGTACTTACCTGATACGCCCTTTCTCAGTGAGCTGCGAAGAGCATCCAGACAGTGGGAGGTGCTTAGTCTCTCCGTTCTTGATAGGCTGGGCTTTACTGAAGGACGTTGTTACTCCACCTCCTCTCCTCCCATACGTCCCCCAGTTTAGCGAAGATGAAGAGCCGGCCAATGGTGCCGACAGGGAGACCCCAAGCTAGCTCAAGGGGAACCGGTGGACAAGAGGTCGGAACAGGAAGAACCCGCCCCAGACGGAAAAGAAGGGAGGGGCTGGATGTTCTTTGCAGCTCACCGAAAAAGGGCGTATCAGGTAAGTACCAACACCCATTCTCCAGCGAGCTGCTCCGAGCATCCAGACAGTGGGACATACCAAAGCTGGGCCTGTCCTACGGGAGGGACTCTGTCTAGGCCAAAGACACACCCTGAGCCGAGTGGACCTTTTGCAATACTCGCCTGCCAAAGGAAGCGTCAGCAGAAGCAAAGACGTCAACCTTGTAATGCCTGACAAAGGGCGATAGTGAGGCCCAGGTAGCAGCCTTGCAGATCTCGGAGATAGGAGCCTGTGTGGCCCAGGCAGCGGACGTAGCCGCACTCTGAGTAGAGCGAGCAGTGATACCGGAAGGAACCGGCAGGGACTGTGACAGGTAGGCTTTTGCAATGGTGGCGCGTACCAACGACCAATGGTAGAGGAAGACACTTTCCGCCCTTGGGAGGTGGAACTGAATGAAACAAATAGAGCCTCAGACTTCCGAAACAGAGCCGTTCTCTTAAGATAGACGTGCAAGGCCCTGCAGACATCCAGCCGATGCCACTGGTGTTCCAGGCCATGCGATGGTCGCGGACAGAAGTCCGGGAGAATCAGCTCCTGCGCCCTGTGGAAGGCCGAATTCACCTTCAGCATGAAAGTCAGATCAGGACACAGCACCACCCTGTCAGCGTGGAAAACGCAGAGATCACTACGACACGACAAGGCAGCCACCTCAGAGATGCGCCTTGCCGATGTAACCGCAACCAGAAAAACTACCTTGTAGGTCAGGAATTGGAGACTGATTGACGACAGAGACTCAAAGGGGTCCTTTGTGAGAGATATGAGAACCAAGGTAAGGTCCCATGTTGGAAAACAATGAACGACAGGCGGGCACAAACTGGTCGTGCCCCGAAGAAAGGCCCTGATCTGAGGGTGGTGCGAGATGGAGGAAAGACCAGGCCAATGCACTACAGATGCAATGGCCACCACCTGTCGCTTCAGAGTGTTCGGCGAGAGGCCCTTGTCTAAGCCTGCTTGAAGAAAATCCAACACCTGAGCAACCGATGGAAGAAACGGGTCCGCCTTGTGAGAGAGGCACCAAGTAGAGAAGGACTTCCACAAGGCCTCGTATATCCTGGTAGTGGACAAGCGTCGAGCCGCCTGGATGGTGGTGATGACCTTTGAGGAGAGATTCTCTGCCTTTAAATGTTGCCGTTCAGCCTCCAAATGGCTAGTTGAAGCCACTGGGGGTCCGGGTGCAGGATCGGACCTTGGGTGAGACAGACCTTGTGATCTGGGATCCTTCAAGGTGCCTCCGTGGAGAGGCTGCGAAGGTCCGCAAACCACAGCCTTCTGGCCAAAAAGGAGTGACTAAGATCAGGGAGGCCTTCTCCGCCAAGAGCTTTTGAATTACCCTGGGTATCAGAGGAATGGGGGGGAATGCATATAGCAGACCGGGAGGCCAAGGACAGCGAAGAGCATTGACGTTCTCCATGCCTGGGGCCGGGTATCTGGACACAAACCTGCGAAGATGAGCATTCAGGGGAGAAGCAAACAGGTCCACGCTTGGGCATCCGAATCTGAGCGTCGGCTCGTGAAACAAGTC
This sequence comes from Naja naja, assembly GCA_009733165.1. NCBI lineage: Eukaryota > Metazoa > Chordata > Lepidosauria > Squamata > Elapidae > Naja > Naja naja. Next base: position 203,766,848 of record CM019148.1, on the reverse strand, counting down.
GGGGTGAAGGCGCCACTCGGAAGGATCCACTGTTGCTCTGCTGAGCCAATCCGCTTGAGTGTTGTCCATGCCCGAGATATGCTCCGCTTTTATGGAACCTAGATGACGTTCTGCCCAAAGACACAGCCTCTCTGCCTCCTTCATCAGGAGGACAGAGTGGGTACCCCCTTGCCTGTTCACGTCTGCTTTTGCCGTGATATTGTCTGTGAGAATGAGAACGTGATTCCGATGGATGCGAGGAAGGAAATTGCAGATGGATCGCTCTGAGCTCTAGCCAGTTTATACTGTTCCGCTGTTCGTCCGCTGACCAGCGGCCTTGACATGACAGAGACTGCAGATGTGCACCCCATCCAAACAGACTGGCGTCTGTGGTAATTATGAGCCTTTCTGGCTCCTGTAGAGGAAATCCTTTGTTGATGGGCGGATTTGTCCACCAAAGTAGGGAGAGCCTCACCTTTGTAGGCACCCAGACCCTTGCTGCGGAGTTGCTGCGACCTGACCTTTGATACGGCAGGAGAAACCACTGGAGCGTCCTAGCATGGAATCGAGCCCAGGGAACAATGGAAATGGAAGAAATCAATTTAACTAACAATGTTGACAGGTCAACTAAAGGGGCCTGTCTCGAGGATCTAACACGTTGGGCCAAGTTCCTTATGTTCTCTAAACGATCTGGGGAGAGGAAGACTTTTTCCTTAAGAGTATCAATTATTGCCCCCAGATGGGTGAACCGGGTTGACGGCGAGAGATGGCTCTTCTTCCAATTAATGGAAAACCCATGTTGCTGTAAAACCTGCAACGTAACTCTGGTGTCCATGTGAGCCTATCTAGCTGAATGGGATAGAATTAGGATATCGTCCAGATAGCACTGGAGTCTGACCGGAATCCCCCTAAGGTGAACCACCAGGGCCGCCAGAACCTTTGTAAATGTCCTCGGGGCCGAGGAAAGACCGAAGGGAAGGGCAACATACTCATAATGGTGATTATTATAACAAAATCTAAGAAATTTCGAGTGGGCAGGCCGAATTGGTATGTGCAGATACGCCTCTGTCAAATCGATGGAAGTTAAGTAATCCCCTCGTCTGACACTAAGGAGGATAGACTGGAGGGTGCTCATCTTAAATTTACGATAGACCAACGCGGTTAAGCCGTTTGAGGTCCAAGATCGCTCTCCAGCCCCGAGGCTTTAGGCACAATAAAGAGTAAAGAATAGAAACCCTGTCCCTGTTGGTCCTTGGGAACCGGTTGAATGGCCCTGATATGTAGCAAGTGGTTAATTGCGGACTCCATCAGGGCCCTCTTAGCAGGGACCCTAGAAATCGGGCATTGCATAAAGAAACTTGGGGGCAGAAAGGAATTCTAACGCTAGTCCAAAAGCGAATGGTGTCGCACCCAGGCATCAGAGGTGGACAACTCCCAGCGGTCAGCAAAGAAACGAAACCGTCCACCTATAGGGGCTAGAACCCCCTGATTAGCGGGATCTCGAGATCCTCGACTGGCGGTCCCCTGAACCCTCTCTTGCCCTGACCCCCTTGACTCCTGTCTGAAAAATCCGACCCTGACTGTTGGTTGCCCTTGTAACCCGATCCCTGAGGTTCCTGGAGGAGAAAGAGGTCTGGAAGTAGGGACGGGAGGGGCCCCTGAAAGGGCTGAGAGAACCTGTTGTCAGAGCACGAAGAAGGGAAGGGAGGATTTTTCGTTTGTTCCTAGTCTCTACCAATAGAGGATCTAGGGCAGGTCCAAATAATTTATTAGCCGACACCGGGGAGGAAACGAGTTTCCATTTATTCTTACTATCTGCCTGCCAATGCTTCAGCCACAATAGTCTACGGGCAGTAACCTGTGAGGCAATGGCCCTGGCTGAAAATTTTACAGAATGAAAAGTAGCATCGGCGGAGAATTCCGTAGCTGCAATTAGTTTTGCTACGTCTTGGTGAACCCTAATGTTGGAACTTGGAATGGTATCCCTCAGGTGGCGGAGCCACCTGAGAGATGCCCTGGTGAAAAAAGATGCTGCCATGGCTGCCTTGATGGCCCAGGCATCTAATTGGTGGGCTTTACATAGGGCAATCTCGGCCTTCTTATCATCTGTCTTTAGGGCATCCTCCGCCTCAGTGGGAACAGTGGAAGAGGAGGCCAGGGCTACCACCGGATCATTGACCTCAGGGGTGCCCAAATTGTTAGCGAATTCTGGATCCAGATTGAAAAAATTTTTATCAAAATTTGAAGGGGCCAGGAAAGATGTTGCTGACAACCACTGTTTGTGGAGGAGGTCCGAAAACATTTTGGGGACCGGAATAACATCCTCCTCATTAACTGGCTGAGAGAAGACCAGATCCTCCTCATCCTCAGAATCTGTAGGATGTGGAACTGAGGGGGGTTTCGGAATGCGGGCTGTGGTTTTTTCCTTGGAAGGGACTTGAACAACTGTGGTTGGAAGAGGCCTGTGAAAGTTGGTTGGTCCGGTTTTACGTCCTCGTCATCAGACATCCCTCTTTCTGTGGCGGGAGCCCAAGGGGTCCTCACTCTGCTGAACAGAGACCGAGTCAATCTGGCGAGGGGTCCACTTCTTCCCCTCTTCCTGATCCTGATTTAAATGAGGATGAAAACCTCTAAATTGAGATACCTGGGAAACGACCGAGGCTGCTCTGACCGAAGACCTCACTGAGTGTGAGTCCCCTTCAGATCTGAGTGTTTGTCTGGCTGCAAGAGACTGCTGAACCCCTGCCGTAATTCCCCTGGAAATCGCCATTTCCATCCACGTCTTCATGGTTTCAGGAACCTCCTCTGGGAGGAATTCTTCCTGGCGCAATCCAGCCGCCGTAGGGGTGAAGGTTGCTTCCGGCGCCCTCCTTGAGGGACGTGTGCTTGATATGACCGAAGGGCTGGGTCTGGGAGACGTGGAGGGGTGTAAAGGTATAGGGGATGGAAGAGGTTGGGGAGGTGGGGTAGGGTCTGGGAAGTGAACTGATTCCTCGGAAGCCTTGGTATTCTTTTGGATCTGTTTTTCCAGCGCCTTCTGGCGTCTGGATGCATCCTTTTAAGCGGCCTTAGATAGGCCTTTGGGCCTATCAGATTTGTCTGGACCACGTGTTTTGTCGCCACCCCTACTTGCCATTTCCTGTCTCAGAAAAAATGATATAATAGAATAAGATTGGCAAATGCCTGGACAGTTGGCACGTCCGGGGTCCTGCCCCAGCAGCTGGGCCAGGCACCCCAAAAAGGACACTCCCCTTTTTGAAATTGTATAGAGGCTCCTGAATGAAGCAATATGTATTACAATTATTGCTATTATTCAGAATGGTGAGACACCCACACTACAGATAGAAATAATTAGTGTGGATCAGGGTGAGAGAGAGAGAGAGAGCCTCAAAAAAGGAAATCAATGCAAGCCAAATTGAGAACTCAGTTATAGGGCAGAAGAATAGATTTTGGCCCTTGTCAACAGCTCCCGCAGGCCCAGGCCTGGGGATTAGTTGATAATATATTGCTGTGCTAATATATAACAAGGTAATAATTACCACAATATTTTGGCAAAAAACACACCTGTGAGAGTGCCAACAATACAGAGCTCACTCAGACAAAAACAATGTTTTGCAGAGAGGGCAAGACTAACCCCTGGTCCCTTATACAAAAGAGAGTCTGGGGGGGCAGAAGAACAGAAGGAATTAATCCTCTCACAGGGAACTGGAACAAATCCAGGCAGGGCCCTCACGAAGCCCGTGGGCACGCCCTGCAGACGGAAGCGCACTTGCAAGCCGCCACTTCCCCAAGGAGCAAAACAGCGCCAAACGCTCGGCACCAGCACAGCACTGCCGCCCTGCACTGGGCGTTTTAAATGAGAGCGGCAGAAAGGGGAATCGGGACTCCTCCCTCCCCAGCGTTCTCAGTGGGGAGGATCGCAGAATCTGAGGTATCCCTCAATAAGAGGGGCGATTGGCAGTAAAGAAAAAAAGGCAAGTAGGGGAAAACAAACTAAGGCTGGGAGAAAGGGAGAATCGAAACTGAAGCCTCCCCAAAACCGCAGCGGCTAAGCGCCAGCTGTCTTCCCACTGCAGAAAAAGTGCAGTCGGGTCTGATACAACAGCGGAACAATTTAGAAGCCAAATTGAAGCTGTGAGGAAATTTGAGAAAGAATCCAATTGAGAAGAGAAAGAGAAAATACCGTGAGATTATTCCTGCTCCGACCAAAGGAAAAGCTGCCTATCCGAACAGAAGGCTGAGCTAAACTAGGGGACGTACAGGAGGAGAGGAGGTGGAGTAACAACGTCCTTCAGTAAAGCCCAGCCTATCAAGAATGGAGAGACTAAGCACCTGTCTGGATGCTCGGAGCAGCTCGCTGGAGAAATGCTTTTTAACTAGTAGGAATTCTCAAATCTTAAAATACTTTAAATCTATTTTAAGATAGGAGCCCCCAACCGGCACTGGTATGTGGCCAGCCAGGAACTGGGCCGTGCAAGCAAGTGACGCCACATCCATGCACATGCGGGACCCAAGCAGCATACAAAACCACACATGCCTGATCTATGGAAAAACCACCCTCCACAGAACCAGTCCCTGGTGCCCAAAAGGTTGGGGTCCACTGTTTTAAAATATTAAAGAAATCCTCTCCCCTCCCATCTCCCCATTACAATCTATTATTATTTATAGTGAGTTTTCACTGCATTCCTTATAAAAAGACATTTTACCTGTCTTCTGGGGAGGCACTTCTTTGGCGAGTATGGTAAGCTTCCTTCCTTTCACAGCTAGATCCAGACTTTAAAACATAAATTATTTAAATTTTACATAATAAATATTAACTTAAGAGAACTGAAATGCAAAAATGTATACTCACAAAGAACTAATATGACTGTTTTTCACGTATATGCAATCCCATACTGTACCTGTGATCCTTACAAAATGTGCTAATATTACACTGAGAAACCAGCTATTTTAAACCAGCCTTGCCCTCTTTTGGAAAAATCTATATCTTTCTATTATTGTATTACACTTTATTGCAATACATTTCACTGTAAATTGATTTGAGATTATTTAATGGGAAATAGCATAATAATGTAATAAATGTTACTGTGTTAAATTTTATACTGTTTGTTTTTACTTCATTTTATTATTCTAGTTTATGGATTGTAACCAACTCTGATTCCTTAAGGTAACAGCCAGGCTACAAATATTTTAATAAACAAAACACAGTACTTGACATAAAACATCAGTAAAATTTGCAGTTAGCCAACTACCAAGTAGTAACAACTATATAACTGTTCTCAATGAAGTATTTATTACATAGTAGACACTATAACATAATCGTAATGCATGATACGAGTAAGTAAACATTTCTTCTCAGATAAAATTTAGTGTTTGGGCTTCAATCATACTTCCGTAGACTCAAATTGCCTTCCACATAAGCACTTCGGAAACATCTGTATAAACATTGAGAGAATTGGTGTCAGAGAGTTAAGGGGATAGACTGGGAACTGGGAGTTGTAGTCTTCTTTAGGCATGAAAGCAACCATTTGCTACTTGTACAGTTGCAGAATACATGCTTTTCATGCAGAAAGTCCCAAGTTAAATTCCTATAGTTGTCAGATACCATTGAAAAAATGTTGGTTGAAACCCCTAACAGTCCCTGCCAGTCATCATAGATAAAGCTGAGTGAAATGGTTTGACTTCACATACACATCCTCCAAAATCCTAGTCACAGGTTATTGCTTGTGAAAGAGTACCATCAATAATTACTCACATGCCCTCTCTTTAAATTTAAGTTTTCATGATATAATGAAAATAACAATAGAAGTACAACGACTATGGCAAAATGAAGCAATGATAGTGTCAACAGTTATATGTGCCTTAGATGCAATTCCAAAACCTCTGGAGAATCATCTGGACATCTCTTGCATTGCCAAAATCACCACTGGTCAATTGCAAAAAGGAGCTTTACTTGGAATAGCATACTTAGCAATAGCATTTAAACTTATATACCACTTCATAGTGCTTTATGGCCCTCTCTAAGAGGTTTAGAATCAGCATATTGCCCCCAACAATTTGTGTCCTCATTTTACCGACCTTGGCTGGATGGAAGGCTGAGTCAACCTTGAGCGGCAGGATCAAACTGCTGGCAGTCGGCAGAGTTAGCCTGCAATAATGCATTCTAACCACTGTGCCACCATGGATCTACATCCCGTGACGACACCTTTAACACCATCAAACAACATCTGCCTATCCCAGTCCTCGGGAAGGACTTCATAGGTGGATTAAAAAAAGCCAGATCCAGTCTAAACAACTGGTTGACTGTACAACCAACCATAATATATTAAATGTATATGCCACCTGTCTCCCAATGATTCTGGTCAGTTTACAAATTGTAAAAAGCATCTTAAAACAATAAGAATATGCAAAACAGAAAGCAAAGAATGAAAGTTGGCGGAGAAAATAATTGTTGCTGATGGGAACAAAGGAAGGGTGTCAATCTTCCCCATCAAAAACCTGAGCAAAAAACTGCACATTCAGAACCCCAAAATATCAATGAGGTAGATTTGCTGAATTCATCAAATGTATAATTTAATACTAAATTTAAAAAAATACTTACATTCATTTCTGCTACTCTTCATTCCCTCTTATTCTTCCACTTTAAAACTCTGAATTTCCAATGTAAGCGTTCCAAAATCAATGTGGAATATTATTATTCTTACAGCAAAAATAATTCATCTATAGAGAAAACAAATGAGGTTTCTGGTATGGTTAAGGCAAACAATCAAAGCAGCCATAAACTAATATTGCTGTCAACAATTATCTGCTTTTCAGTTAATTAATTTGACTCCATAATCTATACTTATCAGAGCTTTCACAGCGTAGTTCTCATACAGCATATTAACACACAAGAATTTGCTCATAAATCAGGGGTCCCCAACTCCTGGTCCGTGGACTGGCCTTGGTCCACAGCATGCCAGAAACCAGGCTGCACAAACAAATGAAACCCCATCTGCGGGATGCAGGCAGTACGTGAAACCACACCCCCTCCAGTCCACTGAAAAACCTCTCTCCATGGAAGGGGTCCCTGGTGCCCAAAAGGTTGGGGGCCACTGTCATACATGATTGATAAATAAGAGAACAAAAATAAGAGAACAAAAAACCCTTCATTTTTGCATGAGTTTCAATTCTGCACTAAGAAATGATATGTGAACATAGGAAGCTTTTTCCAGCTGAATGCAATGGCTTGTTGTTTTGTCTTTACTGCCTACTCAAACCAGTTCGTGTGCAGTACATGCACTATTTGGTTACTGGGTTTTTTTGCATCTCTCAGATTTTTTTTATTTTGTTAATTATTACTGCTAAGGTGTACTTTCCCCCGCTTAATAAATCTGTACATTGAAAAGGATGTGAGAATGAAGCACGGTGGTAATAACATTTCAAGCAGAGAAGAAAAGCTTTATTGACTGAAGAAAGTTTGAAATTCTCAGTGCTTTGAAAAGAAACAAAAGAACATGTGACACTGTGCGAGTTTCTGCTTAAATGAAGAGACATCATGGGCAATCAGAAGAAATGTTAATAATATAAAAGCCAGTTTTTTTAAAAAAAAAAGAACAAGTGTAGAAAGTCTTATTAGAACAAGACAAAGAATTTGAAGAGATAGAACATCTGTTAAATGTTTTGACTGAAGATCAGATAATGAAGATATCAGGGGCAAATTTTCTCACAAGAAATGAGAAGCCACTAACAATGGTGTTTGGTGGCTTCTACCTGATTTCATATGTGATTTGAAAGGCTTTGCTACTATAAAAGAGCTGCCCAAAATAAAGGCAAATTGTATTGCTCTCACAAAGCAAGCTGGGGTCAACAAAGTAGAAAATGATGACTTACTTAGTTCTAAGTTGTTTCAGTCCCATCTGCACAGAACTTTCAATAAAGATCTGCAACACTTGCTGTTGATGGCCAACTGGAAAGTGAAGAAGAAAAGTCCAGCAAGCCAGTACAGGTAGTGCTCAAGTTATAACTGTTTATTTAGTGACCGTTCAAAGTTACAATGGCACTGAAAAAAGTGACTTATAACTGTTTCTCACACTTATGACAGTTGCAGCATCCCCATGGTCACATGATTAAAATCTGGTTGCTTGGCAACTGACTCATATTTATGATGGTTGCAGTGTCCCGGGGTCATGTAATCCACTTTTGTGACCTTCTGACAAGCAAAGGGAACCAGATTCCCTTAACGACCATGTTATTAATTTAACAACTGCAGTGATTCACTTAACAAATTGTGGCAGAAAAAGTCGTAAAATGGGGCAACACTCGCTTAACAAATTTCTCACTTAGCAACATAAATGATGGATTCAATTGTGGTCATAAGTCGAGGACTACCTGTATAAAATCTTTTTTTTTAAATCCTCCAGAACAGTCAGTTCTGAAATTTTTTTAGAAAAATGGAAATGGCTAAAAGGTAACAATTATAATGCCAAGAGAATACATATAAAATGTTTTATAGGTGGCATCTCCCCCCTTCGAGATTAGTGAAAATACATAAGAAAATGAGTCCCATGTGTTGGAAATGTAAGGAGAAAGAGGGAACATACTATCACATGTGGTGGACCTGCCCAGAGGCTCAGAAAGATTGGCGTAAAATTCAAATTTGGCTGCTGGAAATTACTGACGAAAAAGTAGACCTAGAACCGGAGCTTTGTTTGTTGGGAATTCTTACAAAAAAAATACGCAGAGTATAAAATACTTATTGATACACATATTAACGCCTGTAAGAATCACATTCATGCAATGCTGGAAACAGCCCGATATTCCGAGGGATCAAATGATTATACAAAAAATAATGAATTGTGCTGAAATGGATAAATTATCACTAAGCCTGAAGGACAAAGAAGACTCAATATTTAATATGGTGTGGGAACGATGGTATAATTGGTTACATAGGAGATAGAACAAAAACTAGGAATTATTAATTAGAGGCTAGATAGATTAAAATATATTTGAGTAGAAGTTAATACTTATAGAGGATTGTAAATATCACAGGTAGTCATTAACATAATATTTTTAATGTTTTAATGGTTTGTGTTTGTATGTTTGACAATTCATTTTTAATGTAAGTTTGTTTGTTTTTAATGTAATAAAAGTTAATAAAGTTTTTCTCCCCCCAAAAAAAGAACAATTATAATGCCGAAAGGAACAGAATAGTAGTAACTGGATTTCAATTTTATTTGGAGCCATATAGGCCAGGGGTTGCCAACCTTTTGGACTTCAGGGACCACCAAACTCATAACTTTAAATCCCGGGGACCACTAATATGAATTTTGACTGCGGTAGCTTGCTAAGGTTGGAGGGAGGGAGGGAGGGAGGGAGGAGAGAGAGAGAGAGATCTTATCTAACCTCTCTCTCCCTCTCCCACACACACACACAAGCACGTAGAGGCAGGGGTGGATTCAAATTAGGCATGGCCTAATTTGTGGGTGTGGCTTGGTGGTCATGTGACTGGCTGGGCATGGTTTATATGTAAATATCATAAATATTTACATAAATATTGATTTTTTTATACAAAGAGAACAACTTTTACCCAAAATGAGGCAAAGCAGGCAGGCAGATTGAGTTGCTCACAGAATCACAGATTCACTCAGAGATCTATCTTTCTGCCATTGACTACCTGAGTCTGCACTGAATAATAGAAGCTTGTCCTAAGGAAGGTTTGGCTCTGCTTAAAAGAAGAGCCAAATATCTAAAGATTAGCTAGAAAGCAAGAAATCCAATGGTTTCCTACTGTCTAGCTCATCTAAATCTCCTGGCACAGCAGAACAGCTGATGGTCGGGGAAAAAAAGGAAAAATAGCAACTTAGGCAAGTTTTCGAGGTAAGGGTGAGTGGGTAGGGAGGGTTCCCGCAGGCCATGTGGGTGGTACAGCCTTGTGTTACCCTGCAGCCTGGATTAATTGCTTTGGGGGGTTGGTGCTCTGGGGGTGACATTTCTCTGCGGACCGCCGAAATTTTCTCACGGACCACTAGTGGGCCACAGCCCACCGGTTGGCGACCACTGATATAGGCAACTTTGGATACACACACACACACACCCAAGGCCCTACAGTTCTGGTATGATCACATTTCATACAAGCCTGCATCCACATTTCTTCCACCTAATTATCAACATTTTCCATCGTTGTCTGTGTTCCTCCGCAGCCTCCTCCCCGCCCCCCAGCATGCCTTACACTTTAAACTGTCATCACTTATTTTTCGAAGAGACTAAATCTGCATTACTAAATTATGAATTGAACTTGTTTTTCAACTGTGTAAGTACTTTATTTGGATCATTTATTGCTTTATACATCAAGTTGATATATATAAAATCAGTTATCATCTCCAGTTACTTTGTAGGACAATGTCTTAGACTGCCTTTTTTGCAAGTAGATTCATCAGCAGACTCTATGATGGAGATGAACTTTTTTATATATATTGGAGGGACTATACTGTACTGTAGGCTTTTACAAAGGGCAATGGTGGTCAGGGCTGTCTAGATGCAGGAAACATACTACTCACATCCATTTTCTTTCTTGCTACATCTCATGTATCCACAGATATGAATGCTCAGAGGGGAAAGGTGAGGCTTTAACTTCCCTCCTTTCATTAATAAAACTGTATTTCCCTTTGTTAATAGTGACAGAGGAAGCTCTCATGGGTGACACAAAGAATGGCTGAAGACTGAATGCAATTTGTAAATTGTCCATCTGAATTTCTGTACCTTCTTCTCTTGGCCCCTCTGGCAGGCTGAGTAACAAAATCATTTATCTTTCACATCATGATAATGTGGACATGGTATTAAAAAGTTCAAGCCATTCTCTGGATTCTACTTCCTTATGGGAACCAAACTTACATTTATCTGGTTCATTTATAGATCATCCCAAAAGATGGCACAGGAAAGCATACACTTTGAACATGGGTATAAAACCTACAGTCTATAAATATTCTTTGCATTACAGATTTTTAATGTGATTATTGGGTTTCATGTTTAATTTCTTTTTAATTGTATAATATTTGTATTTGTATTGTTTTTATTATTGTACACTGCCCCGAGTCTTTGGGAGATGGGGCAATGAATGAATGAATGAATGAATGAATGAATGAATGAATGAATGAATGAATGAATTCTTATGCAACCCCTACATCATTTCCTCATTTTCTGCCAATGTTTAAAATGTAAGATAAAATTTAATTCTGGTACTAGTACAGGGAATCCTCGGTTAATGGCCATTCGTTCAGCAACTGACTCTCTAAAAGTATGCAAATGTCCATCAGTCTGCAAGGAGTATAAATCCTTCCTTTCCCCACTATCCTGTCAGAGCTGAAGAAGCTCGTTGGATGAGAAGTGAAAAGTCTTCAAAGAAAAAACAAGAAAGTCCAATTGCCTCCACAAAAAAGCACCTTTGGGACTGCAACTGGAACTGTCATAAGTTGGCAGCACATGTTGTACTGACCACATTGCTTAGCAAATGTGCCAATTACTGTCATTAACCAAGAACTACCTGTATGCTGAATGTGTGTAACAATATGTAAGAGCAGGGATCTTCAAACTTGACAGCTTTAAGACTTGTGGACTCCCAAAATTCCTCCCCAGTCATCTTAGCTCAGGAATTCTGGGAGTTGAAGTCCACAAGACTTAAACTTGCCAAGTTTGAAGACCCTTGTATAAGAGTGACCTTGAGGGACAAGAGGAAGGGATCCTAACTATGAAAGGAGACAAGAGGAGGGAACCTGCAGTTGCTTAAAAGGTGAGAGACAGAAACTTAGGAGAGACTTGCCCTAGGACGAGGCAGTTAAAAATCACTGTGGGAGACCTGTAATTTCAGATTTGCAAGATTCTGTTAATATAGCCTTACAATAAACTAGCATTAGTATCTGACTGTATTTCCCATCTGGTTTACCTGAGGGGACTGACAATGTGGTTGTGGTATGTTTGATGAGGATGATCAGTACACATAGTCCTCAACTTACAACCACAATTGAGCCCAACATTTGTGTTGTTGAGAAATTAGTTAAGTTTGCTTCATGTTATGACTTTTCTCGCCTCATTTGTTAAATGGATCACTGCAGTTCTTAAATTAGTAACACGGCTGTTGGGGTTGCTGGCTTCCCCATTGACTTTGCTTGTCAGAAGGTCACAAAAGGAGATCACATGACTCCAGGACACCACAACCGTCATAAATGTGAGTCATTTGTCAATCATCCGAATGTAAATCACATGACCATGGGGATGCTGCAAGGTCATAAATGGGAAAAATGCCGCTGTAACTCTGAACAGTCATTAAATGAACTGTTGTAAGTTGAAGACTACCTGTATCTACTAGTGAAACAAAGACGAAAATGATGTTAGAAAATATGTGACTAACTTTAGACCTATCTGCTTCCCTGTTTAAAAAAACCCCTTTCCCTACATGTCACAAAATCGCTATGCAATATCCATGTCCTCAACATTCAGCAACGGAAAATGACAAATCCTAGCAGCCCCTTACATCAAGAAAACCCAGACAGTTCCCCATTTTAACAGAAATCTTGGAAGTCGGCTTCATGTTATCTCTAAGTCTCATGACAAAACAAAACAAAAACAAATATGGTTAGGATAAACAGTTGTGGAGAACAGCCAAATCACCACCACCACCACCATCCATCATCATCATCATCATCATCCAGATCTGCCTATCCCAGGTTCTTGGTAAGGACCCAATAGGTAGACAAAAATGCCAAACCCAGTCTGAACGTCTGGCTGACTGTGTGATGATGATATAATAATAATAAAATATAATAATAATAGTAACATTTGTAACACCATCAAACATTCAGATCTGCCTATCCCAGGTCCTTGGTAAGGACTTGATAGGTAGACAAAAATGCCAAACCCAGTCTGAACATCTGGCTGACTGCGATGAATAATATTAATAATATTAATAATAGAGGAGGAGGAATGAAGGTGATGCTGATGATCTCTTTTATTCATTAAATATAAAACTCAGTCAACTGAACATTTAAAAATGTATCACAAATATCACTGACTGGCGCCACTGTTGTTGTTATTATTATTATTAGAATTGGCAAGGTTTTTATCGGATCACCTTCTCCGTCGAGGACGAGGGAAGCAGAGATGCTGGGGCACCAATAAGCAACTCAGCGCACTTCCCACACAGCCTGATTTCAGGCGGGGAAACGGAGATCGCGTACGACCACATTCAGATGTGCACACACCTACACGCGTTGCAATGAAGTACCGAGTCGCTTCCTACAAGCACCGGTTCTGGGGAGCTGCGGGTGGTTTGGGGAAGTTTCCTCGGATCATCCCGCCAGCCGGGAAGTCCAAGCTTCTCCACACGCTCGTTGGCCCATCGCTCCCGCCCCTGCCCGCCTCCCACCCCCCGGCGATCGACGTGGAGGGCTCAAAACCGGAGAAGAAGCCAGAGCTCCGGCTGCAAGGAAACGACGTCAGAAAGCCCGCTCCTCGCGCCAGACGGCCTTGTAACTTACCCGAGCCACCAACTTCCCACCATAGCATATGCCCGTTTACAGGATTACGCCATTTCCGCTTACTTGTCCTCCAATTAGAGGCAAGACAAAAGGCGGTACTTCCTCCCCCACCAATTATTGCTTATGTTAAGTCCAAGCAGTGAACTTTGGGAAGGAAAGAGTTAAGAGAAATGTGGCCCGAAGTGCGGTTTCTCGCTTACCTAACAGCAGCGTTCTAGGCTATCAGCACGGATTGACTACATTTCCCAGCGTTCCTTATGTTCGATAAGAGTGTCTACTGCTGTCAAAGAGTGACAAAGAGTTTTCGGAGAATTTTTATGATGAACTTGAAATAGTAGTACCTGGAGCCTATAAAAATTCAGAATAAGGTATTTTTCCCTCCCATCCCTTCCCATTTTCCTTTCCTCCCTGGCAGAAACATAGATTTTCTTAATGAATGTATAATACAAGCAGATATCTGATACAGTTTTATCACCAAAGAGAGAGGAGTAATATTTCACTAGTTGAATTTTTTGCACCGGCTAGAAATTACAACCAATATGAAATACCAAATTTAACATACATTATGGTAAGTGTGCAGAATAGTCCATTTTTCATATATTTGTGGCAAGAGAAAAGAAATGGTTGGCTCAAAGTTTAAGGACAATCAAAATACTGAGCTGTTTTTATTAATCCAAAATTCATAAAAAAAATCTGAAAAGTACACTCGCATTTGAGATCAGGAAAGATGTTACAACACTTGGTTTGTTATATGTTGCCTAATGGAGAATGGCACAGATTTCCAAGCCTGGAACAGTTTTTTGTGACATTTTAGTCAGTCCTTAACAAAGGGATTTCAAGCTATGGATTTTGGAGTTTCCCCCTATGGATGAATAGTTTTTTTTTTAATCCAGTAAATATTTGACTTATGAGCTGTCAAATGTTTGAGAAAAACTTATGATTAATATGGTCCTGGTAGTAAGTCTTGGTCATAACAAGAGGACTAATTTCTTAGTAACTGGGAGCTCACTGAGTCTACAGTAGTAAATTCCTATGGATGTTTATAGATAAAGACCCATTGTCTTCAGCAGAGACTAATTCTCATTTTAGCTATGAAGGATTACAACTTTAGTACACTAGTTTCTTAGTTTCCATGATTGAAATGAAAATAATTTGCCTTGTATGAAATTGGTAAATACTAGAAGGTCCTCACTATAGACTATGGAAATTTGGGGATTTCAGACTTATTCAGAATTTTTTTTCCAAAGAATAAAAGCTTGTATTTTGTCTTACAATCAAAACAGCTTAAAATCATGAATCTTATCTGAAATGCATATAAAAGCAGCAGGTATATAATGGCAAGAAAGTAACATAACTCTCTATATTACAATAGCTTTTTTTAAAGACATCTTTTGTCTTTAGTGAATATCCTGTGTATTTAATTAGCATTTTCATGTGAACCCAGTGCGATTTTGATGAAATTTTCACAGTTCAGTAGTCATAGGCAAGCCCTATTTGTCATAACAACTAACTCATAGCAGGCAATATAGCACTTATCCCCTTAGACGCTGTATCTATAATAAATTATGATGATGAAGCAATTGGCTCTTTTATCAGAAGAAGCCTGTTCCTTGCATTTTATGTTTGAAAGCCAAGATCAAAAATGCTGCAGTATAAAAAAAACATATTTGGAAATAGAAAAAAATCAAAAAAATGAGAAAGCAAAAAGACCTCTTTGCAAAATATCATCTGTGATATTTGCAGCAATATTTTGCAAATAAATATTTCAGTGTTTTTTTGCTGTTTCATGAAAATGGCCATGTTGCTGTTATAGTAATATGTGGTCAGATAAGGCATTGTGTAAATATGGCTATCTTTAAAAACAATGTAGCACAGGATCTGGATATTTGAGGGACCACCCATCTCCAAATATGGTCTGTCCTGGTATAGTTTTATAAGCATTCCAGTTTCATATAAGGTTGCAATATACCAGATTACAATCTTCAGACTGACCTAGAAATTTATTGCATCTACTGATCATCTGAGATCTCTTAAAGGCCATCAGATACTCGTTCTCAGCTGTTAATGATATCATTTCTATATAAATGTATTTCCTCCTCTTCCCTTCAGAGTTCCACTTTTAGCTGTCCTTTATCTGTGGCATGTGTATTGCCTGAGTCCATTCCTTGCCAAGTCACATCACTATCCTATTTCTCTTTAGTCAGTCAGACTTGTTATTCTTATTACATCTTACTAATATGTCTGCTAATTGATTGTTGCTCTTTATATAACAGAGCTTATATTGCTGATATATGCTTATGCTTCTTTCACCCTGTGGATGTCACTCTTGGCCCCAAGTACTTTCCAGCCAAATTTGTCGTCTTCTTTTTCTCTCCATCTGCTGCTCAGAGGAAGAGGGCAAAAAGGAAAGACTGTTGTTCCCTGCCAACCATCAGTCACTCTTGATCTTGCCAGGTATAATGGCAGTGTTGTTCTTAGTATAAAATAAATAGCTGAATTGTAAGCAGGACCATAATGTACATATGTTGTCTTGCCAACACACAGAGATCACAGTGGGGAGGAAAGGTATTTTATCTGATAATGATTGCTGAAGCAGGAAAAATATCACAGAGAGAGAGAGACATACACAAAACACACACAGACCCACACAGCAATCAAATTCAGGATTGACTGAAGTTTAAATTAGGTGTAAGGAAAACACAGGAATCTTTGCCTAGACAAAAAGAGTTGAAGATTATTTTAAGTCCAGGACTACGTGATCAAGCAGACATCTCCTAATTCACTGAAGTAGGAGGAGGAGGAGGAGGTGGTGGTACTTACTGCACAATCAGATTCGCAAAATGTTGTTATTATAGCCACTTTCTATACAAGTTGCTTTAGCCTTACTGTGTAACTGATTTCCTGGTCTGCTTCACCTAGTAGGTTTGACACTTATCCTGATGGTGAAGCTTTATTGGGAATGGCTTTAGACTACCTTCATCCCTGGTGAGAATTTTGGCACCCCAACTTAATGCCTCCTCAGCAAGCAATTCCTTCTGCAACAAGACTAATGTTAGTAAAGGAAAGAGTATCTTACTAATGAAGACAAATATCCGTGTCCCAGAATAATGTTGCAGGATCCAATCTCTGGTTGGTCAACAGGACCAGAGGTTTTGTCTTCCAACTTTTGAATTTGTACTGGAGCCCCATCCTCGGGAAGCTTCTTTCACACCAGAATGTGTGTGAGAGAGAAATTCCCTGAGGATGGGCTGCAATGCTAGAGAGAAGTTCCATGAAGATGGGCTCCAGCACGAGTCTGAAAGCCCGGAAGACAAAAACTCTGGTCCCGGTGACTGACTCAGATTGGACCCTGCAAAGAGTATCTTGGTTAAGACTGCTGGGAAGGGGAGGACTTCACCTCAGCACTTTCTATGAGTGTAAGTTAAAATGGCTATTTCCCAACATCTTGGAAGCTAGGAAAATAAAAAATGCTTCTGTGTGAGCTGATTCAAAAGTGATAGAAGGTTTCACACTGGGTACCCTTATGTGTCTGGCATCCTCAGGTCCAATGCTGTTTAATTTTGATACTTCAGAATGGCTTCGATCTCAGATGGCCACGCTGTTTGTGGAAAGAGAGTATTACAAATGCCTCAACACAAAACTTGCCAAGTTTGCTGACATAACGTATTTAAAGCATGTTGTATTAATTTATGTTTGGCATTATCACTGGTTATTGAGTTAGGAAAGATGAGAGGACATTTAGTTCTTCAGCAAAGCCTTGTGTTTTTGGAACAGATTAAAAGCCCAGTTGCTTTCTTTTAAGAGAAAATAAATGGTGTTGCTACTACATTGCATCTCAGCAGTTTAAAAAAATAAATTGGAAATGAAACAAAATGGCTTTTTTGTCCTTGATGGGCTATTAGATCACTCTTATGGATTGGATGGCGGTGGGATGGCTAATACCATAATTTTGAATCAGGAATTAAATCACTTTATTATCTTCATTTTGTTGAGTCATCTCATTCCAGTATTTCTGTTTGCTACCGATCTCATACCCGGATTGTTCTACTGGCATTTAAAAATAGGGTCTTCCCTCCAATTATGTAGAACCAAATTCCAGAAAAGACATGCCCAAGCACTTTGGTAACACTGCAAAGAAAACTTGTCATCAGGATTCAATCTTCATTCAAGGATATCTCCACGCCAGTGGTGGTATTCAGCTGGTTTGCACCGGTTCCCATGAACTGGTAGCAAGGATTTGGCCTGGGTCGCTGAACTGGTAGTAACTTCTGGCTGGCCATGCCCCCGATCCAGTCACCATTTGCTCACTTGCCCTGCCCGCCCAATGGTCGCTTGCCCCGCCCACCTGACACTCGTCCCACCCAGTCACTCCTTAAGTTATTTCTTTTTTTTCCCCCTCCTGACAATCAGCTATTCCTATGATCAGCTGTGCCGGGATTCCCCTCGCTTACTTACTGCTTTGCCCAGGAGCTTCCCTGAGGTCCAGGAAGGCAAAAAATGGAGGGAGGGGGCACAGAACCCCTTCACCTCTCTGTGCTCCATTTTTTCCCTTCCTGAGCCCCAGGGAAGCTTCTTGGGAGCAAAAACGCCCCCCAGGAGGCTTGCCTGAGGCCCAGCAGGCCCAAAAAATGGGGGGAGGGGATGTTGTAAAAACCACGCCCACCCAGTCACATGGCCACACCCACTTAGCCATGCCCACCAAGCCATGCCCACAGAACCAGTAGGAAAATTTTTGAATCCCACCGCTGCTCCATGCTTACCTTAATTAAAGGTGGAATCAACTTGTGCATTTTTAAAAAGAAACATTTTAACATTGCATTTGGTTGGCTTACATTCAAGGAAGGCGTGGCTCTGCAAATGTGCAAGAGAAAATGTTTTGCCTTAGGGTGATTGTAAAGAATGTTGTTAAGACTGTAAATGGATAAGAAGGTATCAATAACTCTGCATCAGGCCTATGCAAATTTAGTTTAGCCTATTTGCTAGATGAGATTAGTTCACAGTAAGGATCTTAAGTGATGGTGCTATTATATTGATGCTTCTCCAATGTCATATAAGGAAGGGAGAGAGAGCAAGTGAAGCTGACTTTGTAAAAATGCCGCTTAGTAATAAGCAGGCATATACAATGGCTATTGCTGTGCACACTGGGTTGTATCCCAAAAATTGTAAGCCGCCCTGAGTCTTTGGAGAAGGGCGGCATATAAATGTAATTTTAAAAAAATGTCCTTTGCTTCGGCAATTTCAGGTATAGTTTCTTGTAACATATGTCTTCTTCCAGCAGTAAGTGACACATGACCAAATGATACATGGGAACACATGACTGCAAGACAGTGCAACCATCATAAATACAAATCAGTTGTCACACGTCTGAATTTTGATCACGGGACCAAGGGGATGCTCCAAGGGTCATGAGTGTGAAAAATGGTCATAAGTCACTTTTTTCAGTGCTGTTGTAACTTTGAATGGTTATTAAATGAACTGTTGTAGGTCAAGGACTACCTGTATTATGTTGAAAAGAGTTAGAAAACCTCACATGTCATTTTGGGAGATGGCTGGAAGGTTAATATGGTGCGCTACAGAATGGATTTAAGATGTGGTAAATTCCCACAGGATACTAGACCATTCGAACAACTAATCAACAAGAGAACCAAACAGCTGCTCAGAATTTAAATATAACTCCAAATGAACAGCCAATCAAATGACCAAATGACCAAACTGGCACACAAGACATTTATAAATGAAGGAGAACAGGACAAGAAAATTCTGCTGCTGATGTTACCTGGTCTGGTTACCTGGTTCAGAAACTAAATTGAAACAAGCTTGGAGACCAAACCACTGCCCCCCCCCCAAAATTAACAAAGGTTTCTCCATTCAATTTAAGATTTACTTCAGAGATACCGTTTCCCCTTAAAGCTTCTTTGGATGAAGGATTGGCAACTCTATATTATATCCTATCCTGACAGACAGGATATAAAAGTAGTGAAAAGAAATGGCCTGTACTAACAGTGAACAGGGACTTTCAGATTCAAATAATGCACTGAGAAAGCTCCCCTTGCCCCATTCCTCCAAATGGTTACATCCAATGACTAAAATAATTATAGGTAGGAATGGGACAGTTAAAATAAGTGGTGGCGCAGTGGTTAAAGTGTGGTATTGCAGGCAAACTCTGCCCCCTGGAATGGGACAACTTGCCACAGCCAACTTGCTGCGGCCAACTCGCCATGGCCAACTCAGCACAGCCAACTTGCTGTGGCCCACTTATTACCATCAACTCACTGCAGGACAATTTAACAATTCTATTTAATTATTTAAAATAAATAAAAATATTATTTTAATTTTTGCAATTCACATTTAATTCTGTCCCTCCTTTTGCATCCTTTCTTTAATGATTCTATTCCTCAATTTCTTTGATATGAGTGTAACTCTTGTTCCGCAGTGTGTTGTACTGCAGCGAGTTAGCTGTGGGAAGTTGGCCATGGTGAGTTGGCCTTGGTGAATTAGATTAGATTAGATTTATTAGATTTATATCCCGCCTCACTTCCCCGAAAGGGGAACTCGAAGCGGCGTACAACAAGATAAAAAACAATTTCTGTACAATATAAAAACAAGAAACTCATTCATACCAATCCAAAACATACACGGGGGAAAAGCAAGGTCTCAATGCCATGCCCTCCGACAAAGCCAGGTCTTAACGGCTTTGCGGAAGGCAAGTAGATTTGGGATGGTTCTAATCTCCGCGGGGAGCATATTCCAGAGGGACGGCGCCGCTACAGAGAAGGCCCTAGCCCGTGGACTCGCCAGCCAACATGGCCTGGCTGACGGTATCCGGAGCAAGCCCTCCCTGTGAGATCTAACTGGGCGCTGGGAGGCATAAGGTCGCAGAAGGCGGTCTCGCAGGTATCCCGCTCCTAAGCCATGAAGGGCTTTAAAAGTTGTCACTAGCACCTTGAATTGCACCCGGAAGACCACTGGTAACCAGTGCAGCTCGCGGAGGATGGATGTTATATGGGCACATCTAGGTACACCCATAATCACTCGCACGGCCTCATTTTGCACCAGCTGAAGTCCCCGAGTGCTCTTCAAGGGCAGCCCCATGTAGAGTGCATTGCAGTAGTCCAATGAAGAGGTGATAAGGGCATGACAACCATGTGAAGAGCCCCACGGTCCAGGAAGGGTCGCAACTGGCATAACAGGCGAACCTGTGCAAAGATCCCTCTGGTCACAGCCGTAAGATGGTGGTCAAATTGTAGCTGTGGATCCAGAAGGACTCCCAAGTTGCGAACTCGTTCTGAGGGGAGCAATTTCTCTCCCCCCAGTACTAAAGTTGGATAATCAACTGAACCCCGAGGGGCAAAACCCATAGCCACTCGGTCTTGTCAGGGTTGAGTCTGAGCCGATTAGCCCCCATCCAGATCCTCACATCCTCCAGGCACCGGGACATCACCTCAACGGCCTCACTTGATTGACCGGGGGCAGAGATGTACAACTGGGTATCATCAGCGTACTGGTGATACCCAACCCCATGTCGACAGATGATCTCACCCAGCGTTTCATGTAGATATTAAAGGAGGGGGGAGAGGATGGAGCCCTGAGGAACCCCGCATGGCAGGGCCCTAGGGCTCGATCTCTGCCCCCCCACCAACACTGACTGAGTCCGGTCAGACAGGTAGGAGGAGAACCACTGTAAAACAGTGCCCCCCACTCCCAACCCCCTGAGCCAGCTCAGAAGGATACCATGATCGATGGTATCGAAAGCCACTGAGAGGTCAAGAAGCACCAGAATGGAGGAAGAACCCCCATCCCGGGCCCGCCAGAGATCATCCACAAGCGTGATCAAGGCTGTCTCCATGCTGTACCCGGGCCTGAAACCAGAGTGCAAAGGATCCAGATAATCCGCTTCATTCAAGGCCTGAAGGAGCTGGAGCGCCACCACCTTCTCAACAACCTTCCCCAAAAAGGGAAGGTTGGAGACAGGACGAAAGTTATTTAACACAGCCGGGTCCAGGGAAGGCCTCTTGAGGAGGGACCTAACCACAGCCTCTTTCAAGGCGTGCGGAACAAACCCTTCACCCAAAGAAGTGTTTATAATCTCCTGGAGCCAGCCACATGTCGTCTCCCGGCCTGAAACAAGCCAGGAGGGACAAGTGTCCAATAAACAGGTGGTGGCATTCACTGCTCCCAGGGCCTTGTCCACATCCTCAGGGCCAACAGGAACAAACTCCTCCCAGATAACCGGACTAAGACCTGCCCCTACCATCTCAGTGGTCTCTGCCCAGCCAGAGTCCAAGTCCGACCGAATCCGAGCGACTTTATCTGCCAAAAACTGAACAAATTCCTCGGCCCTGCCCTGCAGGGGTTCCTCCGCCTCCTCAGATCTTAAGCGGGAGCGTGTCACCCCAAACAGGGCGGCCGGACGACAGTCTGCAGATGTGATAGACTGGCCCAATATAAACGTTGTGCCACCCTCATCGCCACTAGATAGGCATCAATATGACGTCCTAAGAGTGTCCGGTCAGAATCAGCCCGACTTTTCTTCCAGCGGCGCTCTAGGCGTCTCTTCCACCGTTTCATCCCCCGGAGTTCATCAGTAAACCAAGGAGATCTCCGGGGTCCACGAGAGGAGAGAGTCCGCATAGGCGCAACCCGATCTATGGCCCCCATGGCCGCACTATTCCAGGCTTCCACCAGGGCCTCAGTCGAGCTGTGGGCGAGGGAAGCCGGAAAAACCCCAAGCTCCCTCTGAAACCCAATTGGGTCCATTAGGCGCTGGGCGAACCACCTAGTCGGTCCCGCCTCCCTGCGGCGTGGAGTGGTTGCCAGGAAGTCCAATCTTACGAGGGAATGATCTGACCATGACGGGCTGGATGACTATTTTCCCAATCTCAGATGGCACCATTGTTCCGAGATGAAACCAGATCGGCGTGTGTCCCCTGATGAGTCGGACCCTGAACTACTTGGGTCAGGCCCATGGTTGTCATGGAGACCATGAACTCCTGGGCCACACCTGAGGGTTCGCCAAGGGATGGCAAATTGAAATCCCCAAGCACCACCAGCCTGGGGAACCCAACCGCCAATCCGGCTACTACCTCGAGCAGCCCAGGCAGGGCCGTTGCAACGCAGCTGGGAGGCAGGTACGTTAGCAACAGGCCCACCTGAACCCCTAGGTCCAACTTCAAAAGGAGGGACTCACACCCATCTATCTCCAGAACAGGGCCTTCCCGTGGACATAATTCCTGACGAGCAATTACAGCCACTCCACCGCCCCTGCCCTGGGGTCGCGGCTGGTGCACCACTTGAAACCCGGATGTCATAGACCCTTGCCCACAACCTGGAGTTCAATCCTGAGGGGACTCAAGGTTGACTCAGCCTCCCATCCTTCTGAGATTGGTAAATGAGAACTCAGATTGTTGGGGGCAATATGATATTGTAAACCTCCCAGAGAGTTCTGAAAGGAACTATGGGTCAGTGTATAAGTTTAAATGCTATTGCAATTATTTGGAACTTACATGCTTTCTGTTCAATTCTGTTGGATAAACTGCATACTGCGTATGTGCAAAGACCAGTAAATGACTTCCAATTTATATTGGCAGTCAATAATAAGAGAGGGTGGGAAGGGAGTAGGCATTTCAAGGATATATATAGTTTCCATACAGATTTGTTATGCTCCAGAGATTTTTAGACAGCAGCTCCTAGAATTCCCAGTCTGCAACGCTAATGGATGTAATTAGTCTTCCTGATTGTATTTATTATGTTAGAACATCTATTTTTACTGCCTGTGGGGGATTTTCAGCCCAAGCTTCCAGACTGGATCTGCCTTTTATTGAAGAAAGCCTGTTCCAATCAAACCATAATGAACAGAAGGGAACAGTTGTGAAAAGTTAAAAATGTGTTGTTTTACTGGTCAAAACTTGTGATTTTATGCTAACAAGCAGAGCAGTCAAAAGAATAAACATGTGGAGGCTAGTGTGAATTTGGACATTGCAAACAATTATTTGTTTTACCTGAAACCCTGGGCCTTTTGAACGTGTTCCAAAGGTATGAGGTTCGCACTGCAAAACTACAATCATTGTATTGATTTTGCCACCCCACACATGTGATAGCCACTGAGTTTCCCTGGATGACACTAGAAGCTGGCAGCACACTGCAGCCTGGTGGAGGGGGCCTCTTTTGCTATCCCATGAGCTCATCTTCTATTCATTCTCTTATCTGTTGGGATGGGGATGGGACGTCTCTGATTTTCCAGGTGTACAGGTGATCTCATTTACTAACATCACCACTAACTTCAAGGATTGGTTGAGGGTTATGCCAATGTGATTGAAGGGTTTCACCCATGTGGATCTATTCTCCAATCCCAATGCCGTATCTAAGCTTTTCTGCTTGTGAAAATGGTATAAAAAGAATAAACACTGCCCAGGCAGTCAGACATCTTTGGACACTGAAATGACTGGTTATTGAATCCCCACACACACACATAAATGGTGCTTCATCAGACTAAATAAATGCAAGTTACATTTTATCATTGTTACAGAATCAGATATACACTGTCCTAATATCTTATGGACTCTACAGTGCTCTTTTATATTTTATTCAACATTTTAAGAAGAAATGCACCAAAAATCAGGGTGATGCTGTAAAAACTTCCAGGACTATGCTATTGCTATATTGTATTGTGTTTACAATGAATGTTATAATGTTTTCAAGAAATTAGTAAAATATCTTTGTGAGAGAATATTTGTGAATGAGTTCTATAACTTTGTGTGCCAATGTTTGCCAACACACATACTCTGAGATACAAATATTTAAAATGAAATAATTGATTCTCATGACCCTGCACTCTTTCAGAAAGTTTATGATGAATCTCACCTTTGTTAAAATGCCTTATCACATAACTGGCTAAAAATGTCAAAATATACTTTATAATAAAGCATATGCATGTTTACCCAAGAGTAAGTACTACCAACTATTTGGACTCCTTCCCAGGTGAGTGTGTAGAAGATACACAGCCTGGGAAATCTTGCCAGAACTCATTCTACTTTATTGCTCCATTCATGAGCCATTACCATTTTAAAAACAAATATTTTTCCTAGTGGAATCTTTGTGCAGTTCTCCAAATACATTTTAAAAACTTGCATGGGGCTTTTATCATCCCTATGAAAGGTAAAAAATTACTGTTTACCTTTTTGCATGGAGAAGGGATGTTCCAAATCAGCCTTTGGCAAAATTTCTGAACAAAAGTGAATGAGAAATAAACCAGTTTTAATAAGGTGACCAACTTTTTTACAATGAGAAGGAAGACACAAATAAATTGAAGAAAAAAAAGCCACTTGCGCGCAGCATACTCTTGCACGCGGTGTACTCTTGCGCATGGCGCACCCTTGCGTGCACTCTTGCGCACGGTGCACTCTTGCGTGCAGTATACTCAAAACAATTCTCCTGTGTGGAGAGCATGCATCTCATAATTGCGTCTCTCCATGCTGTACTGAACCTTGACGAATCATCATGTCAAATACAAATACAAACACACATCACACACAACGGATCGGCTTGGCATCTATCTAATACGGAGATTTACAGATTAGTCTTCAAATATCAAAAAGAAGGATATGTAGGAGGACACTTTTCGAGGAAGGACAGAACTTACAAAAGGAGGACTGTCCTCCCTAAAGGAGGATGGTTAATCACCTTAGTTTTAAGTCTTGGGTTCCCTTTTATTTCTAAGGGCAAGGCTGGGGATGATGATTCAGTAGACAAAACTAGGTTAAGGCAAGGACAGTCTTCCTTTCTGGCATTTTTATCCTGCTTAAAGAGCAGCTTAATAATATCAGGGAGCCTTTCCAGCTTGAATGCAAGGCTAAATGTTTAACAAAAGCAAATCTGGGGCATGACATACATATTGGGAAGGAACAAGCAGCTTTTCCCTCCCCTCCATATCACATTAAAAAAAATGTTCAGAAGTCCACAGGGAGCAAGAAAGTGACATGGCAACTTCGCCCAAATTGGTAAGGCTAATATTTTTGGCTCTTGTTTCATTGAGGGTTTCTTTTAGGTGGACTAGTAAGGGAAATAGGCACTAAAGCTTTTGTTTGGTTTTAAGGCCGAAAATATCTCCAAATAATATCATTATCTGCTATAGTGCAGCATCTATTAGCCTTTCAACCATGAACTACAGGTAATCTTCAAGTTATGACAGCAGTTGTGCCCAGAATTACAATTGTAAGTCTTTGCAGTTGTAAGTCAAGGCATCATGTGACCAGACCCAATTTTTCAACATTTTTTGCAGCAGTTGCTAAACAAACACTACAGCAGTTAAGCGAGTGTGATGGTTACTAAGCAAACATGGCAGTGGTAAAGCAAATCCACTTTCCCCAATAGGTGCTTTTTGCAGGAAATCAGAAGTAAATGCTGGAAGCTGGCAAAAAAAAAGTCAAAATTTGCAGACCTAGAATGCTGCAAGTAGCTATAAAAATGAGCATATGGCCAAGTGCCCAGAATGTGATAACCTGACTGTGGTGGTGGTGGTGGTGGTAGTGGTGCAGGTGTTGTAACTTTGAAAATGGATTGTAAATAGTTCTGAGGAGGTCCATCATAACTTTGAACAATTGTTAAGTTTCCAGTCTGAAGTCGAGAACTATCACTAGCTAATGAGTGCTGGAAGGTGTTTGAGACAAAAAAAGACCTGCATTTGCACATATTGTTATGTGTGAAATATTTTTAATATGAAAGTATTAATCTTGCCTCAGCCCCTAGAGAAAGCAATTATACTCAATTTAGACCTCCATTTCTATCCTGTAAGTACATGACTAAAGGTTGCTTCAGCAAAAATTGCCTGCACCGCTGTTCTGAAAAGGCCAGTCAGGGTAACACAGAGAATCTGCTCCTGAAATAAAACAATGCTATGCCCTTTTATAGCATTCTTTGGATGCCCTGCAAATGCTATGCAAAAATTTATTGGAGGGTAACAATCTCCTGAACAGAATATATTCAAAGTGAAGAAGACTCATAGTTCAATTGGCTTGTTCAAAGATAAAGAGTGTGTACAATTGATGTGCTCTTTTACAGGAGATGACCATACTGAACTGTCACTGTTTATATAGATTGATGCGCTCAGGCGTCAATTATGCAAACATTTATTTGGGAGCAATCTCCACGGAAACGAATGATCTACTTCTGAGTAATTTAACGAGGTCAATGGAGCTTGCTTCTCAGTTTGATGATTAAATGAATTTACAACAAATTAATATAGATTATTAATGTAATTAATTAAGGGGGGTGCAATTCAATCTGTAAAACAACTATACAGGATATGTTCAGAATTTTAGCTCGATATAGCCAATAATTGATCCTGAGGCCACATTCAGCCGCTGCCTCTGTTGCATGAGAAGCAAAACATCTTCAAGAAAAAACAAGAAAGTCCAGTTGCCTCCTGAAAAAGCACCTTTGGGACAACCATGACCTGGATGACTGAGAATCTCTACAGGCCTACAGAAAAGAAAGTACTGAAACAAAGTTAAAAAAAAAAGTAAAATACCAAGAATATTGTGGAAGAATTTTTGATAGCTCATTTTTCCCTTCCATTTTTCCAAGTCACTAGTCACTACTCAAGCATTTGTACTTTTCTTGAAACATTGGAGAGATTGTTGCTATATTAACTTAAATCATTTTCACTTAATATTTTTAAATTTATGCCTTAACTCTTTTTCTTAAAAACTAAATTTTAAATGTCTAAATCTGCCTTCCTCTGTGATATATTGTATGTAAGGGAACTGTACTTGTTTGAATTTAGTTAAATTTCTGTGGTAAATATATAGGAATCATTTTCACTTCATTGTGTGTTTTCTGATTTTAGTCTCCCATTTTTATATGGTTGGCATCGGTTTCACCCTTGCAACATTGTGCCAAATTAGTTATTGCTGCTGTCAGGATAAATCATAGCAGATTGTGATACTCTCTTTTATATTCTCTGGAATTATTCCTTATAAAAATAATTATTTCAATTCAGATTTTATTTTTTAAATTCTCTGAATGTTTTGGTGTATTTCCTTTCAATACTCTTGAGGTTTTCTTTTCACATAAGCACCATATGTGGTGAAATGTTTCTTCTTTATTATGACACGTGCAGCATTTGTCATTGTGTGAATTGTTCATCTTGTTTTAATCATTGATAGAGCTATATACTATCTAGAAAATATTTTGTACAAATTTCTCTCAAATTGCAGTTTAGAGTGAGCTTTGTTGATTTGTTTCGATAACTCTTCCCCTTGTTCCACTGCAGTTACTTCTTTGATGTTTTGCATCCATTTTTGTCATGCAGTTTTTAATTTCTTCTGTCTTTGTATTATGTTATAATAACAATTTATAGATGCGTCCCAATATATGACTTTGATTCCATGTAAGTATTTCAAATTCTGTCCTTGGTGCCTCATTTATTTTCTTGAAATCACTTTTTATTCTTCCAGTAATCTTCAGGAACATTAACTGTGGTAAGTTCCTACCTTCGTTAAACAACTCTTGCTGTGTCTTTAATCTTTTTTTTATGAATTTGGATATATCATATTGGACTTATCTCTGAACAACCTAGAACTAAGGAGACACTTCTTAACAGTGAGAACAATTAGCCAATGGAATGCCTTGCCTTCAGAAGTTGTGAGTGCTTCATCACTGGAGGCTTTTAAGAAGAGACTAGACAACCATTTGTCTGAAATTGTGTAGGGTTTCCTGCCTGATCAGGGGTTGGACTAGTAGACCTCAAAGGTCCTTTCCCACTCTATTATTCTGTATTCTTCTATTCTTTAAACATAGCAGTGATAGCAACAAGGAGCCTACCAGAGATCTCACACCCACATCCTATAGTCTCAGGAACACAAGATGGGGACTCCAGGGAAATGTAGTCTGTCCAGGTGCTAAAACATCCTTGGGCATTGTTGTCCTGAACATCTTACTCTGGCTTGGCCTACAGTTAGCATGCAGAAATATTTCCCTCTTTTGAAATCTGTTGGAAAGAAAATTGAATTGTTAGTGGGGAGGAAAAGGGCAGAAAAATGCGGAAAGTTACCCATTTGCACCTCCTGAGTGGATATGTCCTTTCTGGGTCTTTTGTTGACTAAAATATTTATAACTCACACTTCCAATTTGAATAATTTAAGATGGTCAACAAACTATTATAAAATCCTTCTGAACAATTTTCAGATACCGAATATAGTATTAACAGAGCCTTTTAGACAGCTTATCACTAATGGCTAAAACAAAAAACATTTTGATAAAATACTTAATCTTTATCCAGACCGTGTCTCTTTTTATCTCAGCCTCCCTACTGCCTAGCCTTTTTCTATATACTAGGAAATAAAACACAGCTGAGGGGATTCATGTTTTTGAAGAAATACTGCCCTCAAGTGCATCCCAGAGGTATATGGTTGACCACTGAGGTATCAAAATGCTGGTCTAGAATGAATATTTCATTTCATTTTATTTCCTCTGTAAATGAAACTCTTTAAGATTATTTTAATCCTTCCCCTGACCCAATCAAATTTAGATTGTTGGGAGAGATGATTATGACTACTTGATGTAATAATTTCTGTGTGATACGGGAAGTTAATAGAAAATACCTGTGCATGGTTTGTTATAGTTCACAGGTGTCAAACTCATGTTGCCAACATGTGACATTTCATGATTTCCTCCCTCCTCTGTAGAGCTGGGCTGGGTGTGGCCTGCACGTGACTCATCCAGCCTGCGGGCTGCCAGTTTGACACCCCTGTATATAGTTCATTATTATAGTTTATTAAATAATTTATAATTTATTATAATTAAGACTTTGGACTTGCACCCAGATTCACCTTTCAACTGAACACAAATGGCATGGAAATCCTGAAATAATGAACAAGCATCACTCCCTCTTCCTAGACCAGTGATGGCTAACCTTTTCCTTGTGGCATACTGAAAGTGCGTGTGTGTGCACGCATGTGTGCCTGTGCACCCATAATGCAATGTGCATGTGATCCCCCCGCTCCTGCGCATGTGTGTGCAACCCCACCATGCAGGGGGTAGGGTACATGTGGGAGATGCGCACACATGCACAGAGGCACACGGAGGGATACCTGACAATCAGCTGGCTGGCAGGAGGCACACACGCATGCGCAGTAGTCCTGATCCGGGGTGACGGCTCACGTGCTGGCAGAGATGGCTCTGTGGGCCACTTCTGGCACATGTGCCATAGGTTCGCCATCATGGTCCTAGACTTTCATTCCTCTTAAATCTGGCCACCTTCTCTCGGCTCTGAAAAGCCTTGTTCCAGATGGAATATGAGCATTCTGTTATGACATGTTGGATCTGCAGTGAAAGATTTACATAGGAAAGGCATTTGCATAGGAAAGAAGCTCTGAAAATGGTATGTTCAGTTCACCTTCCTTTAAACTCTCAGAACAGAGAGCTACAGATATCATATTATCTCATGTCCCTATGTATGACTATCCCTCCTCTAGCTTGGGGAACAATTCTCCATTCTTATATGACATATATTCTTGGTGGTATTTTTCAATTGTCAATGTAGGAAGGTAATTTTCATGGGCTCAATTTTTAGGTGAACAGCAGGGGTGGGATTCTACTGGTATGGACCGGTTCTATAGAACTGGTTGTTATGATTCTGTGCAGTTCAGGGAACCGGCAAATCACGCCACTGGCTGGCCCCTCCCCTCCCCACCTGACTCTCCCCTCCCCACCTGCCCAGTCACTCCTTACCTGGCATGCGCACCATTCAACTTGCCTGTGTTGTGCCTTTGCCTAATTTTTGATAACTTGCTATTACCCCCCTCCGACGATCAACTGTTCCGACTATCAGCTGTGCCGGGCAATTTAGATTAGCTAGAAAGTAGGAAATCATTGGATTTCTTGCTTTCTAGATAATCTAAATTGCTGTTGTATTGCTTTGCCTTCGCCCAGGAGGCTTCCCTGAGGCCCAGCCAGGGGTGATATTCAGGGGGTTGGCGGGGGATGAGAAATGGCTTGAGAGCGGAGCTGAACCTTCCTTAGGACAGAAGCTTCTATTTTTCAGTGCAGACTCAGGCTGCAGATTGCAGAATGGTAAATCTGTGAATGAAACTGTGATTCTGCAAGCAACTCAATCTGCCTACCTGCTTTGCCTGATTTTGGGTAAAAGTTGCACTTTTTTAATAAAAAATTTAATATTTACATAAATATTTGCAATATTTACATACAAGCCATGCCCAGCCAGTCACGTGACCACCAAGCCACGTCCAGTCAGCAAGCCACATCCACCCAAGTCACATGACTACCAGGCTACACCCACAAATTAGGCCACGCCCACAGAACCAGTTGTTAAGAAATTTGAATCCCACCCCTGGTGAACAGTTGTTTGCTGCAAACTTTGTCCCACATTTTATCCCTTCTGTTTTCCTCTTCTGTTGTCCCAAAGCTGCTCCCCCCCCCAAAAAAGGCAGCTGGACTTTTTTTTGTTTTTCCATGAAGACATTTTGCTTCTTATCCATCCATTCTTGGATGAGAAGTGAAACAAAGAAAGACCAGTTGCCTTTTGAGAGAAAGAAAAAAGCACCTTTGGGACAACCATGATCTGGATGACTGAGAACCTCCATAGACATTCCTCTTCTGTTCTATCTTGGTAAACAGTAGAGGGGTGCAAGAGTTGTGTTAGTGTCAAGCATTAAGAAGCTATAAAATACAAGCTATGTGTTATGCCTATATATTACAGTTCTTAAAAATTGCCATAAAACATAATGCTGTAGCTAACGTGAAGGATATGGAAGATAAGTGAAGTTCACCGACTCCCATAGATCTTTTGTCTTTTCTGCCACACTGTGACTATCAAGCTGTAATTTAATTAGCTGCAGTACAAATTGGGTTCTTTGTTAAAATTACATTCTAACTTCATCAGTGCCAAACTTGTCAGTTCCCTTTCATCTACTCTGTTTGCGAAGCTGGGAGGGAAGAATGGGAAGGGAGGTAAAATTTGGTGTATAATCCATTGCAGCAGCAAGAAGAGGCCACTTCACATTTGCTCGCAGCCAAAGCCAGTATGTGGATGGAAAATCCAGAACGTTGAAGGTTGCCTTTTGTGCTGATACTAGGATCTCTCTGCTGTAGGGATACAGAGGTGGTAGACTGATGTTCTGGAGGAAGGAGGGAAGCAGAAGAGGTGAGAAGAGGAAGAGAAGACAGCAGGAACTTCGGGGAGAGAAGAAGGGAGTCTCTGGTGCACGTCCCTGCCTCTTCAAGAATGTGGAGAGTTGAACACCACCTTTTAGTAGGAGCTTTCTGCTGGACAAGTATGCTTAGTTTTCTTAACAATCTAGAAGACCACGGGAATAGCAATAGTGTGCATGAGTGCTATGTGATAATATTGACATGAAGAGAAGAAACAGGGAATTTGTTGCCCTATTCATTGAACTTTGTATTTCAGTGACAATATGTATGTATTTTTCTCAGCATTGCTCATAGCAAGGAAATCACTACCTTTGACCCTGAAACTACTGAGTGTACCGAGTGCTACATGATGAAAAAGTTGAGTAGAGCCTATCCAATAGCAATTTGGGAAGATAGATCATGCTAAAATTACTATTAGGGAGGATAACATCTTGTCAGGACGGGAACAGTGACAGAAGAAAATGGAATAACTGGAAACAGTTATCCTCAATTTTTGGTGAGGCTTAGAATTGTGGTATATACCACTGCTTGAAATAAAGGATAAAAGCAAGGAAGTCCAAAGTATTGAATTGGATATATGTATATGAAACAATGGAATAAATAGAGAAATGAAAGAAAAGTTAATCTTACATTCTCACCAGTTAGATAAGAGATTAAAATTTGTTGCAAAGAATGTATAAAGATTAGCTAAGGAACTTAATACTAAATCTGTTTTTTCCCAGCCATTCAACATAATAAATAGATAAATAATAAATATTTTACCAAGAAGGAGAGAGCTTGATTATTGATAATGCTGATGAGGTCTGATAATTTGAAATGTCTGCAAGAAAACAACCACTCTCAAAGAAGACCAAGAACCCAACAGTTCAACCCAGAATTACACAATTCTTTCCTTTTCGATGCTTTTTCATATACTACTCTTCATATAAGATTTAACAGTGGGGAACACAGCTTCCGTGAGCAGAAGTGAGTTTTAAAATGCATCCATACTCAACAACAACGCATGGGAGGCTAGTTGGTTTTGTAGTCTTCTCAGGAGAGCAGGAGCTTCAGGAAATCTTTTGCAAAGAAGAAGGCATGGAAAGCATCATTTTAATTATTTAAACAGATAAAAATGGTAGCGTTGGTTAGGCAGGCAGGAAAAGTTACGTTTGCTGTTCAGGCACTTGAATCATTGAACATTATTGAACATGACATTTTAAATTGTTAGTTTTCTACAGCACATCGAGGTAGGTAGCCAGGTGGTACCATGAGTGGAGTGGACTAGGTTAGGAAGAAAGCAGAATGTCAAGGTTTTGTTGAAATAAGTTGGCATGTGAGCGTAGTTTCAGCTCTCTATCTCAGATGCCGGAATGCTGTAGGCCAGTCCTATTTCCAGGAATCATCATCTGACCATATGGTGGTCCAGTCTTAATACAGTTCTATTTAGATGATTTGCAGCAGAGGTGGTATTCAGCAAATTCTGACCAGTTCTGGAGAACCAGTAGTGGAAATTTTGAGTAGTTCCGAGACCCGGCAAATACTACCTCTGACTGGAGATTTTACAGTATCCTTCCCTTGCAGTGCCCACCAAGCCACGCCCATAGAACCGGTAGTAAAAAAATTTGAATCCCACCACTGATTTGCAGGAAGCAAAAAATGGAAAATGAATGCTGCATCTATCCTCTGCTGTGAGTGAATAAGCACAGGGCCTTTTTTTAAATTAGGGAAAAAAATAGGTAACGAGAGGCAACCTTCCTCTCCCCAAAACATTTTTTTAAGTTTCTTCACTCCTCACTAAAGGAGCAGGAAAAAGATTCCTTCCATAGGGAGTAAAGACTCTTGCAAACACAAGGCACCAAGATTTAGTCTGGCATTGCTTTTGAGTTCTGATTAAACAAATGTACAAAATAGAGAAAGTAAAGCTACTGTCAATATGTTATTATCTTGAAATGCTACTGGAGTTTAATTTGTCTCTCTGGCTATGGCGGGAACACTAACAGTGATTAGAATTGGTTCCTGCAAAAGCAGCAGTCAAAGACAAAAAACATACTGTCATCCAGAGTCAACCTGTCAATTGATGCTTGACACTTCCTGCATGCCATACCATTGAACAGCCCTGAGCCATAAAGATAAGTCCTAACTAATAGGTGACCTACTACATCTATCATGATTGGTTCCCTTTCTGTCATCCATATGGAGCTTAATAACCTCCCTAGTTTTGCTGCCTGCACTGCAGTGTAAAAACAGAGGGCTGTTTTGACACTCAGTGAGGCTGACATACATACTTGCCTGGGTAAAATCATCCATTATACAGATCTGATGTAGACTCAGTTGTCATTAGCATGTAACAGAGAACACTGTTGGGAGCTGCCCTAGCTCACATTGCAGCCACTATGTCTTCCTAAGGGACAATTACATATAGCAGGAGCTGCATCTAAATAAACCACAAATCAGTGAGGAGGCTCCTTGGGTATAATCAAAGTCCTTGAAAAAAAAAAGCCATTCATTATATTTTAGAATACAGGGTTGTGGGTTAGATTTTTCCATTCACAAACTGTCCAATTACAAAGCCAGCATCAAACTTTTAAAGTGAGATACCCTGATATTTTATACCTTTCCTCTAGCACTATCAAAGTTGGAATGCAATGGCAGCAAGGAATTAGCAGCCATGTTCTACTTCAGTTGCTTCCATAAAGGAGTTCTTTTGCTCATTTAGATACTCATTGTGTCTTTCTTGGTGGGTTTTTTTTTACATTTTAGAAGCAAAGAAGGAGTTATTTCTGGTAAGCGCATCCTGAATTTTGCTTGATGGCTCCCCTCCCATTTTTACAGAAGCCAGTTTTGTTTAGCAGCCAAACTACAAGCTCTTGGCCTTTAAGGCTGAGCCCAGGCATGAACAGAAATAGCTATTTATATATTTAGAAGGGAATCAGAAGGCCCACCCATTCAAAACCAATCTTTTTCAACATGCCTCATTTCACTTTTCTCTATCACTCCTAATTTGCTTCAGTGCAACTCTTGGAAGGCACCAAATGCTTCCTTCCAGCCGTGGTCCTGGGAATATACTCTCTCTCTCTCTCTCTCTCCCTCCCTCCCTCTCTCTCTCTCTCTCTCTCACTCTGTGTGTGTGTATGTGTGTGTATGTTCTAGTTTTATAGGAATGATTCTCTAGCTACCAAGTACCTGGATTTTGATCACTTGACTGCAGGGGCATTGCCATGACTGTAAACTTTTGGGACTAATTGTAAGTCCTTTTTTTCAGTGCTGCTTTAAATTTGAATGATCACTGAATTAATGTTGTAAGTTGAGGACTACCTGCAACTTCTGACTTTTTAGAAAAAATATAATGATCTTTTCTTCCCATATCCCATCTCTTAATCCTTGAAGCCTTGTCATTTCAAACTATGCCAGCAAAAATCCATTAAGCATGACCAGAGATAACAATATATCTATTTTAACCTTGATCAAATAAACCAACTGTATACTTCTTCCTTTTACTTTTAAAAATCTTGATCTTTAGGCCCTTTAAATAATGCCTATATATCTTTTCATGTTTGCTTTGCCCCTGCTCACAAAATTGTTTAAAACTTTAACAAGACTTTTTTATAAATTCAGTATAAAAAAATTATCCATGTCACTCTCTTGGTTTGTTATTGGTTTATCACTTTTAATTATTAAGATATCAACCAATATCTTATATTCAAGACATTTGTATGTCCAGTGTAGCATCTTTTTCCATATCATTTCTGTAGCTTGCCATTTTTAAAATAAATTTTCAGATAATTTGCAATTTTGTCAGGTAAAACTTGTTCCTCTTTCATAAAGTCTTTAAAACAACCTATTTTTAAAACAGACTCTCTTAAATCAATTTCTGGGCCCATGGTTCAAAAAATATGCTTCAGTATGACCAATATTAAAATATTTTCTTCATTCCTTATTAGTAAGCCAAAGGTTCTTCTCCTTTAATTGTAATTTTTTGTTCCCTTTAGTGTCCAAACTTCAAATTTTATTATCTTATGATTTTTAAAAAGATATCTCAAAGCAAAAGCACGTTTTAAGGTAGGGTGCTGGTGACCCCCTGTAAAACTTGGTTTTGTTTTCTATGTTCTTTTTTCTTAATGCATATCTCTGTTTCTTTTTAATTGTTTGAGATTTTTTTTAATAATATAAAGTTCCCAGAAACATTTGCAATCTCGTGTTCATTTAATCTAAATAAATAATTACATAGAGTACATTTAAAAGCCCAATGTAGGAAAATAATATTAAAAATTCTTCACTTGACATATAAACAACCCCAATGAAAGATCCAGTCAAAACTCACAAGGAAATACCCTCTGCATAGTATTTATATAACCAGAAAGCTTTTTTCCTGATAAATATATTAAATTGATTTAATTTGCTAGGAAAAACAGAGCAATTCACTTCCTTTACCACAGCAAGTTTTGTATCACATTCGTATTGGTATACATATATCTGAGAATGTCATCTGATGTAACTGGTACCAAGCTTTTAAGAGCTTTGCGGTGGTGAATCCAGCTTTTGAACTGGGTTCAAAATCCAACTATGAGTTAACAATACCCCATCTTCTCATTATCCTCAGGCAAATGTACAGACAATATTGTTTATTACACATTATCCAGTTCCATCAATATCTCCAATTGAGGTTATTACAGGGTTTAATTAGTATGAAAAGTTAAAGATGCTCTTGAGTGAAGCTCTATTCCTGGTCTCCACAATCAGTTCTTTTGGCAGCTTTACAGAAATAATTTGCAATTTCTCTCTTGATGGGTGTCTTTTCTTCTTGAGGTATATTGTTCAGGACCATGGATAGCAATCTTGCAGACAAGGTACATTACTCCAACTAGAGCAGCTGAGTGGCTGGCTGGAGGTACCACTCCTTCAAGATCTATAGCTGGCTATAGAAAGGCTGCCTTTTCTTATAATAAGCTCAGGCATCTTCTACCTAGGTAATGAGGATTGGAGATAGCACAGGTGAATTAGAGAGTATTACCTGCCTATGTGATTTTGTCAAGAAGTTTAAGATCTTCACTAAGAAACCAATAGGTAAGGGGTGCGCCTTGAGGTCTAGATGAGTATTCAAGACAGATAATCAAGTGGAGAAAGGTACCTCAGTGTTACTATCTTAGAAATCATACTGTTAGTCCTCTGCTAACAATGGTAATTGGGATTGGACTTTCCATCACTAAGCAATGTGGTTTTGAAGTGCAATGTTGTGTGACCACATCAGTTAGTACAGAATTCCTCTTTGCCATTGTTAAACAAATCCCATCAGTCTTTAGGTGGGAACCCTCTTCAATTCAAGCCATTCCCAGCTTGATCCCTCCCAGCCCTGGTCCTCAGTAAGGTAAGGGATTGCATCCTCTTGAACTATCCTCACCTGCCTATCTCACTCTCCATCTCTGCCATTTTGGCTGCTTTGAACAGCAGTGTCCCTTGGTGGCAATGATGGTTCTGGCAGAGATGGGGCTGAAATAGAGGCCTACTGATGGTGTGAGCCAGGTGAGACTGCTGAAGGCCCCAGGCCTCTACTTCAAATCTAGTGCCACCAGCACCACCGAGGAGTGCTGCCTAAAGCCATGGGCTATAGCCAGCCAAACCAGTGCTACAGAGCAAAGCCCCAGCTGCTCCCACTGACCTGCACTCCACCAGCCCTACTGTACCCAGCTGACTTCCTTCTCCCACTGCTGATAAGGCACATCCAGCCTGGCCCTAGGCAAGGCAGCTGTTGGCTAGGCCAAGCCTTCTTCCTGAGGTCATGCCTGCCTTTCTTTAAACCATGTGTGCCTTTCTTGCAATGCTTCAGAAGGCATTTTAAATCATCATGAGAGGGTAGCATGTGATTTGGTGAATAGCACACGTGAGCTGAAGAACGGTGGGGATGGCCTCAGGAAGAAGGCCTGGCACAGTCAAAAATTGCCTCACATAGGGCCAAGCTGGGGTGTCTCATCAGCAGTTGGAAGAAAAAGATGGCAAATTCAGCTGGGGGTGGCAGGGCCAGCAGAGCGCAGAGCAGTGGAAGCAGCTGGCAGCAGTGATGGGACGGGTAGCATTGGTGTTGAAGTAGAGGCCTGAGTGTGGAAGTGGCTAGCTGAGACCACTGAAGGCCCTGGGCCTTTACTTCAGCTCAGCACTGAAGTAGCAGCATTGCTACCACTGCCAAGGGGTGCTGCTGTGGGGGGAAGCCAAAAGGGCAATGATGGACAGAGACAGGCTGGTGGGGGAAGCTGAGGCTCTCCTGTCATAAGTGAGGGCAGACTGCCAGGTGCCAAAATTTTGATCATGTGACTGGGGGCACTGCCACAGCCATTAATTCAGGAACCAGGCATAAGTACTGTTCATTCAGTGCCACTGTAACTTTGAACAGTTGTTTGATGAATAGTTATTAAATGATGACTACCTGTACTTTCTAAGTGCTACTGAATATGAATTGTACAGTTATCAAGCAATCTATTGATACTTCAAGGAACTGAATGATGCATATGTTTTATTTAAAAAACATTCCTCCATTCTCTGGAAAAATAAGATCCTTCTCCAGGTTCCCATGTACATCTTAAACATGATAATAAAAATAGTCTACAAAATTGTCCTCATTCCATAATTTCCTGTTATTTTATAATAATAATGGCTTTTGAAAGACATTCCATTGTTTACACAATGAACACAAGGGGGGCTGAGTTGCTTCAATCACACTCTTTTCTCCTGGTATTTATACCCAAGGAGCAAAAGCTGTCTCTCTGTCTCTTTTTTTCTGTGTCTATGTATCTGATGTGGTGTGGTGTGGTGTGTGTGTGTGTGTTTGTGCTTCCTGTCAGGCAACTGCAAAACCAATTCTGAGCAGGATGGGTGATTGCATGATCTTCTGCATTCTTTCCCCATTGAGCAGCCATCTTATAAAAGACAAATGCCACCAGGGAAACACAAGAGTGTTTAAAAACGTTTTGGGTGAAAATACTGTCAGATCCAATGGGGGTAACAGAAAGGAGCAAAATGCAGTGTATCCTTCATCTTCGTGGGGAGGATTTCTTGAACATTGTTCCTTATAGGCTAAGCAATTACATCAGCACAGCTCATCCTTAAAGCTGATCACTCTGTACTTGGCAGGAATTAAATAAATGCTGCCATCATCCCTCAAGGGAGAAAAGGGCCACCTTGTGATTAAGTGTGCCTTCCACAAGATGGCAGCAACTTCTAAAAATAAATAACGTTCTCCTCCTGGTTACAACTTTTTTTTTCCCCCTCCACCATAGCTTTGCCTTAAAAAAAACCACAGCCCGCAAAAAGTGCTTCTAATCCTTTCAAATGCAAAAAGCTGCAGGATCAAGATGAAGTTTGCTGAAGGAGGAGAGGTGGGTCTCTAATCAGATTAAGAATTGTCTGATGAAACTGCTACTCTGGATGCGTTCTGAAATACAAAATACATAATTGAAAGTGAACACGGGGTTTGATGTGCTGTCCAAAATCCTGATGAAGAAAATACTTCGAACCATAATGTGGGGAAACAGTGTCCTTATGATTGCTAAACATCCAAATTTATTCAGATAGTGAATATGAAATTCGTTCTCGTGTTGTAAATGCTTCAATCTTTTTGGCATCTTTTATTCTGCGTAGGCACCAACTATTCAATCTCATACATTCCCAACCCTATTTCACCCTTCATGTTTCTGATACTGTTGATTTTCTCACACCATTACTTATCACTTAGCAAATATTGCCTTATGTTCTGAAGTGAGGTCAGCTCCATCCCTCCTTATTTTTCAGAAATCCCTCTGAGGGTCATAGGGGGCTGGTAAAAACTTGAGGTGGCTCAGTTTCTAATTGAATCTCATGTGTGTGTTTATTTTTCTTCTTTTTAAAATCCAATAGTATTTGACATGTTTATTTTTTCATATTTCTTTTGCTCTACGTCACCTAGCGTCACTGCCTATGAGATGGGCAGACACATAAATCTGCTAAATAAATAAATACTGAAACAATGGCTCAGGATTAAATGTCAATTAGGATCAGGGACATTGGCTACAACTAGACAATATTTGGTTACTATTTAACCTTAAAAGCAATAAGGAAAAAATTGCAGGAAGCAATTAAATTTCAAGGAATGCAGTCACACTTTTCAATGAT
Source organism: Naja naja (assembly GCA_009733165.1). Taxonomy (NCBI): domain Eukaryota; kingdom Metazoa; phylum Chordata; class Lepidosauria; order Squamata; family Elapidae; genus Naja; species Naja naja. The sequence goes on along the minus strand of CM019148.1, from coordinate 203,727,069 downwards.
CTTGTATTTTATTTCATTTAATACAGTTATCAATTACAATATATAATAAAAGTAATAAAATTACAATATATAAAAAGTTTTCACTTTTTATATGTTGTATAACATATAATTTCTTGGTACTGTCTTAATTATATCCAGGATACTAATTGTTTCTTGGTGATGTATAGAATTTAGTCTGCCCATCTACAAAAGCTTGCTCCCTCCCCTTTATTATCATTTCAAAATGATCAAAGTCTGAGCCTTGGCACTCAAAATCAAAACAGATGCAAAAGCTGAGCCCTGATTTCATTTAAGCTTTTATCCTGGCACAGGATATATTTTTGCAGAGCACATAATATGCACTGGTAACCAGGGAATGCACTGGATTAAACTTTATAAATCAAAAAAGTTATCTCTAAATAGCAATACCTGTTTCTTGCATTTATATAAGATGGGTCCACTATACTGTCTAGAAGAAATAGAGTACAAATGATTGAAATTCTATATGCCATCTATGGCCATCATCACTAGTAATTGTTAGAGTTCAAAGCGCACATGACAATTCTTTTGAGGCAGGCACTGCTGGAAATAAAGGATGATGGAAACCTTACATGTTGACAATTCCCAAATTTTATATGAATTCCAAAGCGTAGACAAGAAATTTTGAAAATTCTCAGAAAGTAAAGGAATTAACAACTAAAATATTGAAGATCCACAGTCTTCCATCCCACAGAACTGGGGAAAGCAGAACAGAGAAAGCTACACTTGAAAAATGTAACCTGAAATGCAGTGGGTGGCAAATTTAGTTTGAAGGCAGGCAAGCAGTAACTGGCGCAGCTGGGTAGGAGTTCTGTTGTTGAATTGCTCAAGGCTTGAGAGCCACGGCAGCTTTCCAAAGAGATGCTGAAGAATGAGACAAAGGACAAACAAACTCTGGATAGCCTATTATTTTAAGAACAGCAGACCATGGAGGCAATCTCAGTCAGAGAAGAGGAGGTTTTAAATACCATGAGCAGAAATAATTTGCAGATTGGGGTGAAAAATGACACTAGGCAATGATTGGCTGAGTAATAGAAGTTACTTGAGAAGCTGCTGCTTTACAGCTCTTCTGTCTCGGGCTCTCATGGCTGATTCCAAGGGCAATGCAGCATCAAGAAGCCCCACTTGGACCTTTCTCATCACCAGATTTATTTTGATCCCACCTTTATTATTTTTATAAATATTGTCACTCAAGATAGTGAACACACCTGCTACTCCTTCCTTCTCCTATTTTCCCCACAACAATACCCCTGTGAAGTGGATGGGTCTGAGAGACAGTGACTGGCCCAAAGTCATCCATCTAGCTTTCATAGCTAAGGAAGAACTAGAACTCATTGTCCCTTGGATTGTAGCCTGGTACTTTAATCACTAGACCAGAGCTCCCCAAACTTGGCTACTTTAAGACTTATGGACTTCAATGGGCTGATGAATTCTGGGAGTTGAAGCCCACAAGTCTTAAAAGTTGCCAAGTTTGGGGACCCCTGCACTAGACCAAACTCTCTAAGTGCACTAAAGCAAGTTGTCAGGATTCCAAGTAACAGATACATTGCAAGCAAGAACTCCAAGGCAGGTGAATTCCTCAGAGAATAGCTTTATTGGAAATATCATATTGGCACATACCTGGTGAAAACCAACTCTGAGGGGCCCCTTGGTTTTCACCTAATTAGAAGTTTTTTCCTCCACCCCAAAAAGTCACATGGCCCAATCACTGCAGTGTCCACTGGTCTGGTGACATCACTCCTCCTTCCAGCCAGGTGTGAGAATGTCCTTGGTTCCCTGGAGAAAGTCTTGAGAAAGAATTTTGTTTTGATTACACAACCCCAGTTACCTCTAACCCCCCCTCCCTATCCCTCGCTTCAGTGTGGCAACACTAAAACTCCAAGATGGCTTCACCAGGTCAGCTTCAGGGTTGACACAAATATCTCTTTCTCAAACACAGCCCTCTATCTGTTAGATGGTGATAATAAAATTGGCCCCTGCAATAAGGTCTTTGCAAGAGAATAACTTAACTAACCAAATGGGATGAAACTTCAGTCTGGCCATGCCCAGCAACTGATGGACCTAAGAACTACATGACTAGGGGCAGGGGTGGGATTCTACCAGTTCGCACCTATTCGCTAGAACCGGATGTTAACATTCTAAGCAGTTCAGAGAACCGGTTGTTAGAAGAAATTACTGGCCTAATCCTGTAAGGAAGGCAGGAAGGAAACACTCTGGTGTTGCTTACAGAAACTGCCTCTCCATTAACCCTTATTACGTTCTTGGCAGGACTAGACTTCCTGTCTCAGGAACGTCTCTGGAGTTTTTTTCTCCCTCCTTTGCTGGTACTTGGTTGTGTGGAGTGACCATTCAAAGTTACAATGGCACTGAAAAAAGTAAGTTATGACCATTTTTCACACTTACGACTGCTGCAGCATCCCCACAGTCATGAAAGGCCAGGCGAGGAGATGCATGCTTCACCATGTGAGTGATATTGAGCTGGCCACGCCCAGCCAATAACATAACCACCAAGGCATGTCCACCCAGTCACATGACCACCAAACCACGCCCACCACCTAAGCCACGCCCACAGAACCGGTTGTTAAAAAATTTGGTATTTGTAGTTCTATGTTTCTTATGCAAATCGATTGCTGTAATGATGGATTGAATTTATATATTGTTAGCAGAGATGCAGGAGATGCAAAGTTGTAAAAATGGCTCTCCTAGCTGTTGTAGGAATGTGATGGAAATGAATAATGCAATTAAGTTACACAAAGTACTTACTGACGGGCTGGTATCAGCCAGGGTGTTAAGCTTTGGTTTGATGTACCCATTTTGGTTGAACAAATTGCAACTGGCTGTGTTCACATCAATTTAAGGAATGAAGTCAGAGTTGTAAATGAAAAAGGCAGAGTTCACACAACTCACAGTACCCAAATCAAGCAAGTCACTTTTTGTTTTGGCAAATGTACAGGGGTGGCTGCATTCCAGAGCAGCAAGACAACACAGTTTAGACAGCTTGGTTGGGAAGAAGGTGGTCAAGGCAGCTCCTCCTTAAGAATTCTCAGAGCATATGTTTAAGGATGCAAGTAGTTTGGCAAGATTTCTGTGTATAGGTGAAGAACAATAAAGGAAACTGCTTAGAAAAAATTTGTTTTATCCTTTTCGGTTGTTGGAGCCTGACACATAATGGATAAGACTTAGTGTGTTTCTCACCTGGCGTGAGATCTAATAGAGATAGTTGCCTTTTTAGATCTAATTCATACATTCCTAACAGCAATAATGTTGTTTCTCTCCCATCTTTTGTTTGTTTGTGTGTAGTGTGTGCATGCATTTTAGCTAAAGGTTCCAATTCAGTAGCTGAAACTCAATCCTATGTGGTTTATAGCTAAAGTTAGCTGAAGAATGCAGGAAAAAGATTGAAGTGAGCTATAACGTGTCCTTTTCCCCCTAGTGAAGCTTCTCACTGTACTAGGGTAGAACTGCCAATTCACGTACATCAATCACATTAAAGATAAGACATAGAGGCCAGTTTTTATTACCAATATTATTCAGCATTAGGCTTTCTTTTTTAGACATCTGTTTTTTATGACATCTTGACAAGTGCTTTTTATAGTTCCCCTCATTTCTAAAGGTAAGGAATATGTTAGATCCTGTAAAACCTGTCTTTTTGTTCTTGGGTAACTCATTTTAAGGTTTCTCCTTTTCAGGGGAGGAAAATAATATTTTTATTTTGAAATGTCCCATGTATGTAGACCTCCCCCCCATCTTCATGCTGTATTGAAAGACAAAGGACTAAAAAATGTTTATCATCTGAATTAGGAGAAATGATGACTGATGATGTTATTGGAGATGGAAAGAGATACAAATATTGGGCAAATGATTCCTCACTGAAGCTATGAAAATATGCTTGGTTGAGTTTTAATTTTGGTAGCAAATCAAACAGCAAAGTCAATTCAAGTTTTGTTTGATTAAACATTCATCACACACAACAGAAAATTCCAACAAACGATGCTTCAGCCTAATAGTTCAATTCAAGCTGCTCCACCACCATGTCTCCTAGGGAAGGAGATGAAAAAAGAAAGAAAAAAAACCAGACTCTTTTTTTTTTGCTTTTCTGGGGGAATGAATTTCAGATGTACTGGGCTCCCCAAGAATGTACAGTGGTGCTTGCGTAGTCAACTACTTTGAATCTCATCAAATTTGATATTCAATGCATTTTGACATGAAAATTCTGTCCCGGTACTCATCATTAGTTTGGTATTCAGTGCATAAGCTAGAACCTATAGGTTCCTTGTGACTTGCATTATTCTTTAGGGGAATTTTTTTTTTGAAACAGAGTTTTTATTTTTAAGACAAACATACAAACAAAACATAAAAAACATAAAAGCCATCTTCCATTTTATATACATACAGTGTGTCAGTTGGTTACAGATTTTTGTGTTATCCTTTCGTTGTCATCACTCACAATTTGTAAAAAAAATCTCATATTGTCAATCTAAAACATGTTTATATATTTGTCAATTATTATTTATGCACGACTAAACTATTTATGTCATCATTTATATGAGATATTCTCAATTTTTTAATAAAGTTTATATTACACTTCCATCAAATGGTTATATATGTCTATATTATATTTTATATCAATCTATTAAATTTCTATTACAAAATTATGTAAACTATTACATTACCAAGTCTTTTTATCCAACCATTGATAAAACAAAGCCCATATCTTATACAATTGTTTATCTTCTTGATCTCTTATTTCAAAAGTCATTTTACTCATTTCAGCACAATCCATAATTTAATTAATAACTTCCTCCTGCATAGGTATTTTATTAGGGGAATTTTTTTTTAAGATTAAAGATGGTTTTGTGACTTGGGTATGCATAAAAGAAATAAACAAAACAATAAAATGATACAAAAAAGACCCAATATGTTAGTTTGCTTGCTAGGTGTTATGTTCTTGCATTGGCCTATCTTGGTTTCCTTTACATCCCACGCAGCTAGTGCAAGTGCCATAGCTTGGAGGAATAAGCATGCTTTCTATGCAACATTTTCCTGGCAAGGTAAGAAGAGGAAGATCTCTCCTCTAAGATGCTGAAGATTCATTATTGAAGAGTATAGATAAGGGATAGGCAACATCCCAAAGACTGGAATGATACTTTCTCCTTTCAGCAAATTTTTTTTATAGTGCTGAGGGTACAGCAGATGGGACAATAGTGCAAAGTGGGTATACGTCATTATATAATTGGACAAAGTTGGTTTTTTTCTCATTTTTTTTTCCAGCCACCAATAAAAAGCTTGACACTAATTTTTCAAGGTCTGGTTGAAGGAGGTTCCTTAAGGTAGAGAAGAGGTTTTTGAGACCCCTGCTGAATGTGTTGAGCTAAGTGGATCAACGACATAAGACTTGATGTGATGCCCCTTCCTAAAACAGGCTGAGATTATGTAAAGGGCGACTGCATGGCAGTTTACCCTTCATTGTGATTATTCTTAATCCCGAGCAGGAAACCTGAGGGCTTTCTGGAGTTGCTGAATTACATCTCTTGACATTCTTCATTGTTCATTTTGCTTTATTGGGTTGCTTTGATTTGGTAGTACAGGAACATCTGGAGGGTTTCAGCCTTGTCTCTGTCCTTCATTGTAATGTAGTTATTCTTTTCATGCTCCAATTTGTCAAATGAACCACATTTTAATTAAAAACATTTTGAGCCCCAGAATGAAGATCAGCCAGTATGTGACATGAATTCCCAAGTGTGTTACAGGAATTTGTGTTGCAGCACACAGTATCTGCACAAGGAAGCAGCAAATCACAGATCAATACAAAATCTGAATCTGGAAATGAAATGCATTCTATTTATTTATTATTACAGTATTTAAGTTAGGATCAAGAACCCAAATATTGTTATTTATTTATTTATTTATTTATTTATTTATTTATTTGGCTTGTATGCCACCTGCTCTCCAAAAAGGACTCAGGGCGGCTCACAACTAAAACCAACACAATAAATTAATTATCTAAAATAGAATTAAATTAACCAAGCCAAATTAAACTAAAAACCCATTTATAATTTATGTGATAAAATCAACCCCCACCCCCGAGGAGTCAGCACAGCCCAGCCTGTTCAAACAACCAGGTTTTTAAATCATGGCGGAAGGTGCGGAGGTCAGGGGCCAGGCGAAGTCCCAGAGGTAGTTGGTTCCACAGAGCCCACAAATATTGTTGGGCTGCTGTTTCCATTCACCCCACCCTTTGGTGGTAAAGGACAAAGGTCTCTATAAATCCCAGATTATGCAGTGCACCATAAATTGCCCATCCCAATTTGAATATTGAGAAGTATTTAAAAATGAACAAAATCCAGCTTTCTTTGAAACAAACAGCTCTATCTTCAGTCCAAGATCCACAGCTGAGTCAGTTCAGATGACAAAACAAGTCCTTCTCGTAACAGGGAGACAGTCAGACACATGTAACCACAATGAGCCCCCATAGAAAAGCAGGTTATACACATATATAGAAAACTAGCTTGATACCTGGGCTTCACTACGAAACTATGTGGTCGGGCTTAGTTTTTGGGGAGGAAAATAAGAGGGGGGGGAATTCTGCCTCTGTCTGCCAGCATCCATCAGTATTCATCTGGCTAGCATCCTGTCAGTGTGTGAGAGATTTGAGGACTGTTTGGAAACTGAAACAATATTTGCTGTGTGAGCAAGAAGGAGACAGCAAGGACCCTTTGCTTGGTTTACCTCATCTGTTCTGTACTAAAGCTGCTTGGTGCTGTGAAACTAAAACTGAAACTCCTCTGTTTGTGTTTTGCATTTGGAACAGATTTCTTTTCAGGTGGGGAGGTGGAGTAGAACTCCTTAGCATCAGAGCATAATTAATAATAATATATTAAATACTAATACTCTGATGGTCATTTCGAAAAATCCTTCCTTAGTGAGCACCTAGAAGCCAAGAGGAACATACATGCCAAATTTCAAGTTTGTAGGCTTTACCGTTCTGGAGATTTTGTGATGATGTGTGAGTGGTATTTCACTTTTATATATATAGATAAATTAGACATATTAGGGGCAGCTGCCTAACTGCCTATCTCTGCTGACTAACAATTCTCCTTGAAAGCATAAAACTCTTATGCCATATTCCCCATAGGTGTAATCATTTTTTGATAATGTTTTAAAGAGCTCGTTAGTAGATAGTTTTACTCTTAATGTGGCTGAGTAATCTCTACATATAATGTTGTACTCTAAACATATTGAGTGGTGTTGGAAGTTACGATTCACCCTCTCCTAGGAAAAGAAAATAAATTTTAAAATATCAAAAGGGGAAGGAAAATTCCCCTAAAAGAAAGGAGAGGTGAAAACACAAGCAGGATCAGTTCCATTAGCCTCCACTTTTGCATGGGATACAGAAACAGCCTACAAATTAGCTAAGATCCTTTCTCATAGAAATCAAATAGATGGCAAGCTATAAAAAACTTGTGAAAAGCAAACAAAAAGGCATAACAGGAAACTCAGGATATTGCAACTAATGCAACAAGCAGCTACAAAGTGAACAAGCAGCTACTATAAAACAATTACTCCTACCAAGATCCCAGGAAGAGATCCCAATCTGAAGAGACAGGAACTCATCACACACACACAAATCAAGGACTTCAAGGGTTCACACTTACAAAATCAAAGGACCTGAAGGGTATAAGAAAGGGGTTTCTCTACTCACGAGATTAGATTAATCTCAGGAATGCTGTAGGATTTCTTCTTACTTGCATTCCTATTAATAAACTGATTCTGACTTCCAATGCAGCTGACCAATCATTTTGCAGTAAAATCTCCCAGCCGGGAAATTTGAATCCACAAAGGAAAGAGCTTTTCCTTTTCCTTAAAGGGCAAGGCTTCCTTTTCCTTTCCACAGTGGCATGCACAAGAGTCCTCTTTGCTCCTGCAAGCATCTTCTGAGGATCTGGTGATGGGCATCTTTCTTTAATTTTACCACAGTGCCAAACTGCCTGGCAGCTTGGTTGGTGCCTTTTGCATCGAATCAGAATATATAATCAGGATGCAAAAACACAACTCTTTCAACAGTGATCTCAAATTAGGATTGTCTCCCTGAGAGATCAGATAGCCCCATCATTTGCTACCACATTAAATCCATTTGTGAAGGCTGAATGACAGCAAAGCAAAATAGACAAGCTCGGTAATCCAGCTCAAATATAACACACCTGTCCTACAGATCGGTTTGTCCAAATTGAAGTCTGTGACCTGTTAGTTGCTTTGGAGTGACTCCTGCCATTGAAAGGATGGAGGAAAAGAGGAAGAGATAGATAAAAAGTAATTTTGCAATTTTCCCATGACCTTATAGCAGCCATCCTGATATTATTGGGGAAATTGTCCTTGGAGGAGAGACTAATAAAACTGAATCCAATAAACCAGGCAGCCAAAGTCATACACTTTCTCCATTTAGAAGGATGATTAGATATTGATACATTTAAAACAACAGTACACATTTCATTCTCTGCTCCTGTGTGGGACATTGCAGGAACACACAGCCTAGTAGCACAACAACCAAGAATTTTAGATAATCATTCAAATAATGTGATTCCTCTCACACAGCAAAAAGAGGGGATGCTCCAATCTCTCTTGGCTGTTACATGTCAGTTGTGCTAATAAAAATGTGACCCTTTGTGTTTAGAATGGTACATATCAGTTAATCAAAGTTATATAAGATTAGTGATGGAAGACCCTGTTGAAGGAGAGGGAAAGAAAAGATCAGATCTTACAAATTAAAAACATAATCATTCATTTTAATAGATCCCCACTGAAACCTTTGTGACACTGAGATATTGTCTGTCTAAGATAAGGCTCTCTTCTCACATTTCATCATGCTATTGCCTGCTTGAATGGCTTATACTTAAAGTACTGGCAGCTGAATCCTAACTTCCTAGTGGTCTCTAGCAACTATTGCTTTCCCTGGAAATTATCCAAAGGAATCAGAGCTGATTTATAGCCCTGATTACCTCACAGACTCTATTTTATGAGGTGAAATTTAACATGTGTACGAGCAACATGTTGTACATAGAAAACTGCAGTGTAGCTAGAAATCATAAATGAAAAATAGAAATGTTTTGCTAATGGAGGATGCCTGACACTAATTCTGGTTGACATGGATGGGAATTTTCTCTATTGCGCTCTTGTTCATTCTTGTTGTTCAGGGTGAATTGTTTTTAGAGGGAAAGTAGGGAGGGAAGGATTAAATCTCCTTTGCCAGCTAGTTATGATGCTGGATGATAGCTGCCCAGCTTTTCTGCATGCGTATGTCTGTGCGTGTGTATTTATGTATATAGAGCCATGGTGGCGCAGTGGTTGCAATGCAGTATTGCAAGCTAATTCTGACAACTGCCAGCAGTTCAATTCTCACCGGTTCAAGATTGACTCAGTCTTCCATCCTTCTGAGGTTCGTAAAATGAGGACCCAGATTGTTAGGGGCAATATGCTGACTCTGTAAACCTCTTAGAGAAGCTGTAAAGCGCTATGAAGTCTAAGTTCTATTGCTATTATAAAATAAAGTAAAATAAGTAACACTGCTTTCCTGGGGACTTCACAGACAGAACCAACCTATTTTCTTGTCAATGGCATGTACATGATTTGCTACTGCATTCTTCTAGGATGTTTTTTGACTTCTCATTGTAGCCAATGATCCTTACTTGGATTCCTTGATAATCTCCCATCCAAGTATCAAGCTGACCCAATCTTGCTTAGCTGTTTAAAAATCACCTTGTTTGTGCTACATATCATTAGACCCTTTACAAATCTTTATGTATTTGTACAATTCACACCCTGTGATCCCTGGATTGTCCCAACAATCTGCAGCAATCTGCAAAACCAAAAGAAATATGTAAGCGTTGGTTACACAACACATTCACATTCAGCTATTGATGAAAAGACCTGTTGGACAAGAATTATCACTCAACATAGTCTGATGACAGGGTCAGTTCGGCTTCCAGGATGAAACCTTTAAAGGCCCCAACTCTTCTTTAACTGAGATCTTATTTCCACTGATGTTTTGGACATGCATTTGGCAATGTCAATCTTGGATTACTTTCTGCTCTGGGCACTTCTTACTGATCGATTCTTAACCATTCAGTAGATGTTGCCCAAGGGTTGGAGGTTTGGTGAAAGAGGGGCATATTTCTCTTCTTTTCAAGAAGTCCTGAGTTGTTGCTCAGGAGTCTAACTGTTAGGGCAAAGAAGATCTTCAGTAACACATGAGAAGCACATGATTGAGGTGCCAGGATCACAATTACACAGAATGCTTTCCAAAGTTGTTGCTGAACTGTAATTTTTCAAGGTGCTAAAGGAGAAAATTGCCAATTACATGGGAATTACTATCATCTTTCAGTTCTATTAATTTATTTTAATTACAATTAAACTATTTTCTCAATTTTGAACTGAGCCCATCCATTCTTTCTACCAGCTATGCCTGAATTTTGGAGGGTGACATCTGTGTCTGTCCGTCTGACCGTCCATCCATCATCCATCATCCATCATCCATCTCTGTCTGTCTGTCTGTCTGTCTGTCTGCCTGCCTGCCTGTCGGTCGGTCTATCTATCTATCTATCTATCTATCTATCTATCTATCTATCTCTATCTATCTATCATCTATCTAGAGTATCTCTATCGTATCTATCTATCATCTATTTATCCACCCATCCATCCATCCATCATTTCCCAGCTTTATTATTTTTACAAATAACTCAAGGCAGCAAGCATATCCAACACATCTTCCTCCTCTTATTTTTCCCACAGTAACTATGTCCCTATGAGGTGGGTTGTGCTGAGAGAGAGTGATTGGCCCAAAGTAACCCAGTTGTCTTTCATGGCTTAGATGAGACTAGAACTCACTCACTCCTGCTTTCTAGCCTGGGGCCTTTAAACTTGGCTCAAAATATTTACAACTCTTTGCTCTGTTTGTAATCACTTAAATGGACAAAAATCACATAAGTTACAAGGTGTCCAATGGATAAAGGTGTCCAGGGGGGCTTTTGCCCAGGTCCAACTGGTTCGCCAGTTGTGCCCATATCTGGACCGAGATGCCCTTCGCATGATCACTCATGCACTTGTTACGTCCCGACTCAACTACTGCAATGCTCTCTATCTAGGACTGCCCTTGCATACCATCTGGAGGTTTCAGCTGGTGCAAAATGCGGCTGCGTGGGTTGTGATGGGAGCTTCCCGATACTCCCATGTTACATCCCTCCTGCGCGAGCTACTTTGGTTACCGGTTGCCCTCCGGGTGAGATTCAAGGTGTTGGTATTAACATTCAAAGTCCTTTACGACTTGGGTCCGGGGTACTTGTGGGAGTGTCTCCTGCCAATATCGAATACTGATCGCCCTGTGTGCACGCACAGACGGGGGCACAGACGGGGACTCCTTGGGGTGCCATTGGCAAGACAATGTCGGCTGGCGGTGCCTCGGGGAAGGGCCTACTCTGTTGCGGCTCCCGCCTTGTGCAACCAACTCCCTTTGGAGCTCCGTCTGGCTCCTGATCTTCGCTCTTTCCGCTGCGATTTGAAGACCTGGTTGTTTGAACAGGCTGGGCTGGACTGACCTCCTGGGGGGTGGTTAAATCTATTTTAAATTGATTTTAGTGATTGGGCTTGTTTGGTTTAAGTCTTTTTAAAATATTTATTGTTGTCTTTTAATTGTGAGCCCGAGTCCTCTCGAGAGGGGCGCATACAAGTCCAATTAAATAAATAAATAAATAAATAAATAAATAAATGCATGGGAAGCTGTATTATTTGTAGTTACTGTATCTTTCTGTTACAGTGTTTAGACTTCAACATCCTTGCTCTTTATATTCAGTGATTAATAATTCAATATTAATAAGGGTGGTCTATTTATAGAAATTACTGAAATTTATTATTGTTCGTTTAAATTTTTCTCACTTTTCTTGTTATTCCTAGGGTTCTTAGTAAGCATTGCAGTATTTAAGGGGCAGGTCTGATTAAAGGATTATACCTCTATTCTGCTTTTTAAAATTAATTAACCGAAATAATCATGCTAAAAATATGTAATGTTTTCATCAACTTTTAACTTCAAGGTCTCATACCACAATATGTGTTTATTTCACACCAAGCAACTTTCACCTTATCCAACAAATAACCAGTGATATAATTATTATTGAATTAAAAATTATGGGTGATATAGCAACATCTGCTTTTGCTATACCCATTTAGAAATAGTTTGATAGACAACTATTGGTAATAGAAGAGTTACTTTTGCAGGCAGGGAAATTGTTGAATGGCAACAATTGATTTCCTGCTTTTATTACATTCTACTTTTTTTATTCCAGACACTAGGAAAAGGAAAAAAAGGAAATCTGAACATCTATTTCCTTACGTTTTCATTGTGTTTTGTTTATTTAGTTTCTAGCTGTAAAAGTCATTTTATTAGAGAAACGGAAGCGTTTCTATCCTGCAAAGTTAATGAATCAAGAACAATGTTGAACTGGTTCACAAGCCAGTACTTGTGCACCATGATTTTGTCTATTCAATCCTGAGAACCCACACCCACAATCTGTGACAACCAGCAACTTTTCAAATCAGTGCAATGCCAGGTCTTCTGCCATGATTCTGGCTAGATTCACCTAAACTGCCAATCCAATCAAACAAAACTTAGTATGGCTTGCATGAACTCAGATGTTAGCTGAGGAGGTTATGTGAATTTTTAGACAATATATATAAGAGAACTATGTTTAGGGAGACCTCTGAACCAAGTCTTTTCATTCTGGATATTAATGTCCTCCTAATATGTTGATTTGGAAGGTCTGAAATTCTCATCCAGCTTGGCCAATTTGATTTGGACTTCAGGCAGTTGTACCATCAAGACATCCAAGAGTCTGTGTTTGAGTTGTACCTCTGCATACACACCTCAAACCAATTTGAACTACCCCCTTCCTACTCCATTTACTAGCTTCAGACTTATGCATACAAGAAGCAAAGGATGGAAACTAATCAAGGAGAGAACCAACTTAGAACTAAGGAGGAATTTCCTGACAGCTAGAACAATTAATCAGTGGAATGACTTGCCTCCATAAGTTGTGGGTGCCCCAGGGTTTTTTTTTAAAGAAGAGATTGGACAACCATTTGTCTGAAAGGGTATAGGATATCCTGCCTGAGGAGGGGGTTGGACTAGAAGACCTCCAAGGTGCCTTCCAACTGTGCTATTCTGTACATTTTATTTATTCATTTAATTAATTATTTTAGAGATCGTTATCTGAGACATGTTGGATTGCTTTTATTGAAACACATATTGGAAAACCTCCCTCCAGGCAGATGATTCATAAATGTTACAGTCCTTCAGTGCCTTAAAATAAATAAAAAAATAAATAAAGGAGTAGCTGCATTACGCAGATAACATGACCAGTTGCAATTCGGTTCTCTATTTTCACAGCTGAGATCATTTATATTCGGGAGTGAAAGCAGTAGGTATTTGCTTTAATTGATTTTTCCCTTACTCTTTCAGACATGTTATATCACATGAGATACAACTTGTTTTCAGCTATCAGAATGCAACAGCATGTTCCTGGCCTAGAGAATGAAAAAGCAGATAGTTTTAAAAAAATCAATGAATAATGTAGCCAAGAACCAGATGTTGATTTTACATTTGATATAAGTACACAGCTTTCAAAACCCTTTCTCTTATAAAGAAAACGAAGCCAACTTCTGGGTACAATTAGCCAACAGGGATCATTTTATAATAACCACTGGTAAAACAGAACATTGTACTTTGTGTTTTTTTCTCACTAAGAATCTTGTACTTTTCAAGAATGTTCTCTTCCTTCCAGTTAGACTCCAAATGAATTAATAAGAACTGTTATCCCTCATGCAAAAATATTGTAATAAGGAGTTTAATATAAAAGAATATTTCCATTTTTAGAACAGCCTTGCAGTAAGAGAAACAGAGTTGGTTGGCTCTCTATAGTATTTAGTTTTTAGGTTGTGGGTTGATAATTCTGAGTGGCCACAGATTCTTTCTGGTTCAACTGATGCAGAGGAGGATTTTCAGATAAATATAGGCTTAGCTGTCTTGTGATCATAACTTCAAAGCAGGTCATTGTGATCATTGAAATCAGCCATCCCCATCATGAATACCCACTAAATGTGAAATCTAGGTCATCTAGACCAACCTCCTATCCAAGCGGGAGAACGTACACCATTTCTGACAGATGGCAGTCCAATCTCTTCTTGAAAGCCTCCAGTGATGGAGCTCCCACAACTTCTGAAGATGAACTGTTCCATTGGTTGATTGTTCTCACTGTCAGAAAATTTCTCCTTATTTCTAGGTTGAATCTCTCTTTGATCAGTTTCCATCCATTATTCCTTGTCTGGCCTTTAGGTACCTTGGAAAAGAGCTTGACCCCTTCCTCTCTGTGGCAGCCCCTCAAATATTGGAACTATTGGAATATTATGTCTCCACTGGTCCTTCTCTTCACTAGACTAGCCATGCCCAGTTTTTTTTAAATTACATTTATATGCCACCCTTCTCCGAAGACTCAGGGTGGCTTACAATTTTTTGGAGCACAACCCAATGCGCTCAGCGATAGCCTTCATTCCATTGTATAAGCCTGCTTATTACTAAGCGGCATTTTTACAAAGTCAGCTTATTGCCCCCAACAATCTGGGGTCCTCAATTTACCTACCCCGAGAGGATGGAAGGCTGAGTCAACCTTGAGCCTGGTGGGATTCGAGCCTGCACTAATTGCAGGCAGCTGGAACTTATGTGCCAGGCATTTAACAGCCTGCACCACCAAGGCTCTTCCTGTAACAAGCAGTTCCTGTAACCATTCTTCATATGTTTTAGTCTCCAATCCCCTAATCACCCTGGTTGTTCTTCTTTGCACGCTTTTTGGAATCTCAACATCTTTTTTATAGCGACCAAAACTGGATGCAGCATTCTAAGTGTGGTCTTACTAAGGCTTTATAGAGTAGCATTAGTACCTCATTAGCTTGTCCAAAACAAATCAGGATTCTTGGGTGGACTTGGAACAGGTTTTCTCAACCCTGGCAATAGTATTAGCATTTAATTATTTATTAAATTTAAAGCATTGTTAAATAATTGGCAACTCGAGAGCAGATGTTTTGATGTATTAAATTTCATATATATGTAACAATTATTACTTTATTATTTTTGTTGTTCCTTAATCCACATATATGGTTTACTTTCTAAGGGCCCTTTCCTGAGGCCTGTCATCTTCATACTATACATATATAGGAGGAAGCTCCGGTGTCCCTCAACTATAAATTTGCTAAATAAATAAATAAATCTCCCAAGCATCAATGACTTTCCTTGCGCAAAACTCTCATCCCTTTTCACCTGAAATTTGGCAGGCTTCATCTCTGCAGGAGAAACGGCACCTGCAAATTTCACCCTACTCTCAAAGAAATAAAAATGTTATTCTTTCTCTTTTGTTTATCTGACATTCAGTAGATTTCACTGAGTCTGGAAAACCTGCTCTGCCCAAACATTTTATACAAACCTGTCAAAAAGTGAAAACATAATGACATTTCTTATTCCTCTACGTAAGGCAGTTTGATATGGACGATGCCTCCAGTTTTCCGAATCGAAGTCCCTCTTCGGGCCTAGGATGAAGTGGGCCCTGCCTGAAGCTGTTCAAATCAACTTGGCTCATAGTCCAAATGCTGCTGTTCAGCTCTAAGTCGATCTTGCTTTAAGTTGAGGGCCACAGAGGATGGGCTTTGTAATACTTGAAACATGGTTTTTGTAATACTGTTGCACTGGCTAATTATCATGGGTTTTCTTGTATTTTTAAATTTCCTTTTTCAATTGTATTGCTTATAATTTCCCATAAGCCTTAATCTTCAAGAAAAAGTCTTTCTTTCAGAAACTAGGACTGGCAGGAGAGCATTCAATACACCGTAGATGACAGATTTCCTTTTTAGCTGTTCACAAGCCTCTGTGAACAAATAGTCAAGCCAACCTTGGGAAGTGCTGAGAATGTGTCATACCCATTTTGGCGTTTTTAATTTGCATTTTGATGTTTTACTTATTTACTTGTTTAGCAAATTTATACATTTTACTTTTATTCAGAATGCTATGCTCTTTTCTGTGGCTATGCTCACATATTATCAGCAGCTGTAATTCTTATGATGTAACTGAACCAATGACTATTTCTAAACCAATCAGCTTTTGCTTTGAAGTTCTTTGTTTTGTTAACTATAAAAGTAAATGTGATCCATTTCTCAGAGTTCCCCCTTTTCGTAGGGAGACCGTACTTTATCAGAGTAATCTAATGAATTGCTTTTAAATGATCTTCCTACTTGGTTGCTTATTGGAAAGAGTAATCGAAAGCAGGGCTGGATTTAGCCATCGAAGTGCAAATCCCAATCTGTATTATTTTTGCTATTCAGATTGAATACATAGTTATTTAATTAATTAATTAATTAATTGATATATAGTAGTCACCCATTTCAAGTACATGACTCTTGGCAGTTCACAAACAATTTTAAAAAATGGTAGAAAACATCAAAACAATACAAGAATATAAGAATGCACCCGGGGTGGACAATTAACTTTTCCAAGGGGCTACATGAGAGAACTACCTGCTACATGGAGGACCGCTGCCACCACTGCCCCCTGCTGGACAGGGATATTGCAGGCCATAAAATGCCCAGATCTGATATAAATCATTCAACAAAACTCACAGTGGAAATAATCTATTGTCCATCAATACAGCTGCTGCAAAGGCTCTACTCTACTCCTGGGTCCCCATGCTGATTGATAATGCTGCATGTTCAGGCTTAACTCTTTAGAAGTAAACTGGAACTCTTTTCATTACTGAGTCCAGATTCCCCCAAACAACTCCTCAAGATCAAGGGGATAAAATTTTAAATCTCCTTTATTTAATTTACTCTCTGTTGCTGAATTTGCTGAGGTCAACTTGGCTCTTCACTCTAGAAGTAAACTGATCATCGCTGATCACTTCAAATAAACTTTTAAAGATTGAAATGTAAATATTCCATTGACAGGTTTTCTAATTATTGCTTTGCTACATTTCTACTTGACTACCAAATTAATCCACATTCATGGGTTTACACAATAGACTGAACCTTAAATTAAGCAACCGCTAAGTCTCAAAAACATAACCAAGGTAAATAATAATCAAGCTTTATAGGTTATGCTGATGGCATCAATAGATTAAACCAGGGGCGTCATGCTTGATTTCACTGAGGGCTGCATCAGGGTTGTATTTGACCTGGGGTGTGTGTGGCGTGGCCAGGCTTGGTGGTGCCAGCTCAACGTCATGCATCGAGGCTTCATTTTTGGCTTTCACAATGGCCTCCTTCAGCCTCTGCCAGTGAAAACTGAGCTTGGGGAGGCCGTGTGCAGCCCACTCATGCTCCATTGAGCAGGTGGGGGCCGTGACCAGGGCGGCTTTTGCCCAGGTTCAGCTGGTTCACCAACTACGCCCATACCTGGACCAAGATGCCCTTCGCACGGTCACTCATGCACTTGTCACGTCCCGACTCGACTACTGCAACACTCTCTATTTAGGACTGCCCTTGCATACCATCCGGAGGTTTCAGCTGGTGCAGAATGCGGCCGTGCGGATTGTGATGGGAGTTTCCCGGTACTCCCATGTTATGCCCCTCCTGCGCGGGGCTGCATTGGCTGCCGGTTGCCCTCCGGGTGAGATTCAAGGTGTTGGTATTAACATTCAAAGTCCTTTATGGCTTGGGTCCGGGGTATTTGCGGAGTGTCTCCTGCCGGCATCGAACGCTGATCGCCCTGTGAGTGCGCACAGATGGGGACTCCTTGGGTTGCTGTCCACAAGACAGTGTCGGCTGGCGGTGCCTCGGGGAAGGGCCTACTCTGTAGCAGCTCCTGCCTTATGGAACCAACTACCCCTGGAGTTCCGTTTGGCTCCTGATCTCAGCTCTTTCTGCCGCAATATGAAAACCTGGCTGTTTGAGCAGGCTGGGCTGGACTGACCTCTTGGGGGGGGTTAAATTGTTTTAAATTGGTTTTATGTATTGGGCTTGTTCAGGTTTAATTCTTTTTAAAAATATTTATTGTTTGTATCTTAGTTGTGAGCCACCCCAAGTCCTTTCGGAGAGGGGGCGGCATACAAGTCCAATTAATTAATTAAATAAATAAATAAATAAATAAATTTTTGCTGGCAGAGGGCTGCAAGAGACCATCATGGCCAAAAATGGAGCCTGTGTTCACTGGCAGAGGCACCATAGGCTGGTCCTTTGCTGTTTCCAGGCAGCCCCACGGGCCAGATCTAAGCAGGCCTTGAATTTAACACCCTTGGATTAAACCAATCTGGTTAAAATGTGTTATGTGGACACAGCTATATTATTAATTCTATGAATCTTTTAATAGGTTTTTCCTGAAATAGGCCCATTGGGTAGTAAAATTCAGGAGGCCCTCAGTATTAATATCACATACACATACTTGTTCCAAGTCCCAAATATCCTGCTCTAAGTTTTTTTTTTTAATTTAATTTCGTATTTACTGTACACTTTCTGCTGACATAAAAAATAGGCATATCTTTTCAGAATGATGCTTTCTACTTATGTAGCAAAAACTAGCCAAAGGCAGCCCAAAGGGCAGAGACATTACAGTTCCATACTATGAGCCTGAATAAGCTCATTTTTCTAAACAGATTGAGAGCTAGGTAGGCCCAGTAAAAGAGAATCCTTATATAAACATGTAGAGGCATATCTGAGTATCTGGGCTTTTCAGTGTGCCTTGCGTGCTCTTAATTTCACACGGAAGAATCCCCTGGCAAGTGCACTTAATGTTCTACTGTTAAAAGTGAGGAACCATTAAAAAAGTTTCTTCTTTCTCCCATTGGAAAAACAGAGTAAATAACAGAAGATGCTCAACAGTAGCAGAACTGAGAAGTCTTAGAAAGATTTGCTTCTCTATTACCACCGTTCCATCATTCCCTCCCTCCCCCAATTAGGACATGGAATAAAATGATGAGAGGAACTGTTATGTATGCAGGTTTAAAGTCATTGGGGGGTTCGTTTTGAGCTGTAGTCACTAATAAATAAAGAGCTTGAAGCACTCCGCGTCTGTCTCTTCATGCAAACTTAACACTGGCTGAAGGTGGGATCTCCTGAAGAAGAAGGCAATGCGAACAGAAGAAGAGAGAGAGATGGCTGCGCTGAACACCCCCAGCCCGTTCGATCTGACGGCAGAAGACTGGGAGACATATGCAGATCGTTTCCAAATGTATCTGGAAGGAAATGATCTTGCCGACATTTCCGAGAAGCAGAAGAGGGCGGTCTTTTTCACGCACTGCAGTCCGCAGTTTTCAAGGTGGTGAAGCATTGGGGAGCTGCAGACGGAAGGTAATGGAATGGCCTGACTTAGAAAAGTTGTTAAGAGCCCATTATGCCCCTGACAACTATCGTGCCTCATTAAGAGACACGAAGTTTTACATCGGGATCAGGGGAAAGTAAAATGTAAACGACTTGCAAGTTTAAGAGACATTGGGGGTGCATGTGAATTTAACAATTTAGAAGAGGCCATAACGATCGATTTGTTCTGGGCCTTAAAGACAAGGTGCTTCAGAGCAAGTTATTACTAAGACCTAAGTTCATGAAGGAAGCAATAGAAGAGGCCTCTTCAGCAGAAGCTACCAAGTCCTCAGCAGCAGCCATGAAGAAAATTAACAAGGCCACAAGCCATCCTGATGTGGAAAAGTCCACAACAACTCATTGTGAGCAAATAGATTCTGAGTCAGACTGTAGTGAGGTGGAGGAAGGAATTTATAGACTCAGAATGGAGCAGAAAAGAAAGACCTGGGAAGAAAGAGGCAAGATTTCTACTGCAGAGGTTGTGGGGAAGCCACCCCACTGAATGCAAGTTCCTAGATACCATCTGCCTCCTAGAAAAAAGAGGACACCTAGCAAGAGTCTGCAAATCATCCAGAACTCCACCCAACAGAAGGAAGTTTCCTGACAAAGAATTCAAGCCCAACAACCTCAGTGAGAAAATGGGGCGCAGCACAGAAGCAAAGGGGAAGAATGAAACTCATCAGACAGTCACTATTGGTCATTCTTCTTCTATCAATAACAGAAAAGTGCATGTGAAGGTACTAATTGAAGGAAGGCCTTGCCAAATGGAAGTGGACTCAGGCTCCTATTTATCTATGGTGTCATGGGACACTATTCACAGCTACTCCCAACATTCAGAAGAAACATTTCCAGAAGCAAGCACTGACTTAAAGACTACCAAGGGAACAAGATTCCAGTAGTTGGAACAAGAGAATTCAACATGAAGTTCAAAGGCCACACCAAACGCTTGCCCCTGACCATCATGGACAAGGATTGCCCAAGCTTGCTAGGAGTTGAGTGGTTCAATCCACTAGGCATCGAGGTGACTGGCATCAATCACGAGCAACACTGAATGGGAGGAGGCCTTGAAGTCTGAGTTTCCAGAGGTCTTCAGACGCGGATTGGGGTATATGGGGACCCCTATCACTTTCAATCTAGATCCCAAGGTGCCACCAATTCACTTAAACCCAGAAGGGTCCCATTTGCCTTAAAGGAAAAAAATTGATGCACAATTAGATAAACTAATAGCTCAAGGAGTTTTAGAGCCCACTGACCACTCCAGGTGGGAGACAGCCATAGTCACACCAGTCAAGACTGATGGGTCAGTGAGAATCTGTGGAGACTATAAGGGGACATTGAACCATGCGCTCAACAGAGAGCATATCCAGTTCCAGTGGTGCATCATTTACTACATTCACTTGGCAAGGGGTACAGTCTTTGCCAAATTGAATCTGGCCCAGGCATATCAACAATTAACAGTTGATGATGCCACTGCAGAGGCCCAAACCATTGTGACTCATAGAGGTGCTTTCAAATGTAAAAGGTTACAGTTTGGAGGTATGGCACCAGGCATCTTCCAAAGCCTTATGGAAAGGATGCTCCAAGGACTGCCAGGGGGTAGTACCTTACTTTGATGATGTGTTAATCTCTGGAAAATGACACTCAGTTACAAGAGAGACTCAGAGAAGTCCTTACCAGATTCAAAAAAAAGCTGGGTTAAAAGTCAAGGAAGAAAATGCTCTTAGAACTGACAAGGTTGAGTTCTTGGGCTATATGATTGACAAGCATGGTATCCACCCCAGATGCCAAGGTTCAGGCAATCAAAGAAGCCCCAGACCAAAATGTAAAACAGATTTGCAAGCCTTCCTTGACTCATTAACTTTTATCACATGTTCCTACCTCAGAAGGCAACCATTGCAGAACCACTGCACAGATTATTAGACAAAAAGTCTGCATGGGTCTGGGGCAGGAAGGAACAATCAGCATTTAACAATATTAAAAGACTAATCACGCCTGATGTACTCATACACAGTTCTCTGAGAATTTACCTGTTGTACTGACTTAGATGCATCCCTTTTGGAGTGGGGGTTGAACCACAGGCTTCAGCAGGAGGAAGCTCCCTATTGCATTTTACTCTTGCACCTGACCAAAGCAGAGAGGAACTACAGCCAACTGGACAAGGAAGCCTGGCAATTGTTGCAGCTGTCAAGAAATTCCATGAGTATTTATATGGGAGAACATTTACCATTGTCACAGATCACAGACCTCTGTTAGGCATTGTGGCAGGAGACAAAAGCTCACTATCCTGTCACCAAGAATGCTGAGGATGGACTTGCTTTCTTGCTTATTCATACAAACTCATCCACAGGCCTGGCAAAGACATTGGGCATGCAGATGCTTTGAGTCACTGCCCACTTCTTCTCCACACTGAGGACTTTGCCTGACTTACACCTTTTTCCAGAAACTGCTGCCAAGCTTTCTCCAGTACACGCTTGCTGAATTGCCAGAGACTGCCAAAGACCTTTCATTGGCTCCTGTTATAGGCTGACAAGAAGTTGGCCCTTCAAGATCTACCTCAACTTGCTCAACCTTTTAAATCCAGGCAAACTGAATTATCTGTATTAAGAGGATGTATTGTGGGGTAACAGGGGTGGTTATTCCTGCAAACTGCAAAAAAGAGGTTTTGGAATGTTAACATGAGGTCATCCAGGTATTACAGAATGA